>WOXC01009455.1:0-342246 GCA_011680675.1 Gymnobelideus leadbeateri | reverse complement strand
TTTTTTTAAACAAATACTTTATTAACTTGTTTTACATCATTCATTTCCGCCAGATTTTGAGTTACAATCATTTTCCCCCCATTATTCCCCTACCCAGCCTCCCAGAATAGCAGTCCCACAAGATATCGGTTCCTCCAATCTGCTCTCTCCCATACCTTCTCCCATACCCCCATCGACCTTTCCATTAGAGGAAGATGAATCTTTGTGTCCCAATGCCTGCACATCTTATCTCCCACTTATAGGCAAAAGAGTATTAATAATAGTATTTATATATATATTTGAAACATTTAATGTTACGACCTTGAATTTCAGATCCATTTCCTTCCTCCCTTGTCACCCATTCCTTCTTGGGATATAAGTAATTCAGTATATGTTGTACATGTCTAGCTATGCAAAACATTATCATAGTAGATATATTGTGCAAGGATGCTTATAATTCCCTCCCACTCATCCCACCCCCCACCTGGTCCATTCCCTACATGATCCTGTCCCTCTTTTATAGTGGATACTTCCAACCTCCCCTCACTCCAAGGATGCCCTCCCATCCATCATCCCTCCTCTCATCCCCCTTCCCCCTATCCTGCTGCAGGTTGAGATATCCCATTTAGTATGTATGTCATTTTTTCCCTGAACCAAATTCAATGTGAATGTGGTTTTGCCTTTTTAGCCTTCCTTATTCTCCCCCTCCTTTGCACCCACTTCCCTACATGAGATAGTTTACCCTACCATGTCTCTCCCCATCTCCTCTTGCCACTTTCCTCTCTCACCTCATAATTTCATCCCTTGAGTACTCTCCCTTCCCAACAAAATCAACCTATGCCCTCTATCCATATATAACTGTAACCATATACACACACATTCACATATGTATTCGTATGAACACACCCCCTTCTTCCATTATTTTCATAGTGGGAAAGATATCATCAGTCACAGATATTGCTTTTCCATATAGGAATGTAAATAGTTCAACTTTGATAAGTTCCTTTCGATTTCTTTTCCCTGATTACCTTCTTAGGCATCTCTTACTTCTTGCGTCTGGATGTCAAATTTTCTATTCAACTCTGGTTTTTTCCTCAAGAATGCTTGAAAGTCCTCTATTCCACTGAATGACCATATTTTCCCCTGAAACAAAATACTCAGTTTTGCTGGGTAGGTGACCCTTGGGTTCATTCCCAGTTCTTTTGCCCTCTGGAATATCATATTCCATGCCCTTCGATCCCTCAGTGTAGAAGCTGCCAGGTCCTGGCTATTCTGATTGTGTTTCCACAATATTGAAATTGTTTCTTCCTGGCTGCTTGTAGTATTTTCTCCTTGATCTGGGGATTCTGGAACCTGGCTATAATATTCCTGGGAGTTTTCTTTTTGGGATCTTTTTCAGGAGGTGATCGGTGGATTCTTTCAACCTCTATTTTGCCCTCTGGATCTAAAACATCAGGGCAATTTTCCTTGAGAATTTCTTGAAGGGTGATTTCTAGGTTCTTTCTTTGATCATGGCTTTCAGGTAGTCCAATAATTTTTAAATTGTCTCTCCTGGATCTATTTTCCAGGTCAGTGGTTTTTCCCATGAGATATTTCATTGCCTTCTAATCTTTCGTTTGTTTGGATCTGCTTAACAGCATCTTGATTTCTCATAAAGTCATTAGCTTCCATTTGCTCCAGTCTAACTCTGAAGGAATGAATCTCCTCAGTGAACTTTTGAGATTCTTTTTCCATCTGGCAAATTCGACTTTTTAAGGCATTCTTCTCCTCATTGCCCTTTTGGGCCTCCTTTGCCATTTGAGTTAGTCTATTTTTTAAAGTGTTGTTTTCCTCAGTCAGGCTGTTGACCCTCATTTCATACTTTTCCTGCATCCTTCTCATTTCTCTTTCCAATTTTTCCTCCACTTCTCTTATTTGATTTTTAAAGTCCTTCTTAAGGTCCTCTATGGCCTGCAACCCACTCATGTTTTCCCCTGGGGCTTTTGGAGCAGGACTTCTGACCTCACAGTCCTTTTCCCGCTCTATGCCCCCAAAATAGGAGTCTAGGGTTGCATTTTTCTGTTTCCTTTGCCTTGGCATGTTGCCACTTAATTACTTGACTTTTGGGCTTGTTGCCACACTATGGCTTTAAGGCCAGATAGAGGAATTTTCGTCCCGAACGTGTGGGGGGCAACTTCCGTTTCTGGCAAGCTGTAAACCCACCCACAACTTCCACCCTAGATCACAATCCAGATCCAGGGAGGTTAAAGCAAGAGCGATTACCCCCAAGACTGATCGCTGGATCTCCCCACGATTTGTAGGCTGGGAGCCGGAAATGCCTCTGAAAACTACACAGTGGCGTGTCTCCTCAGTGGCTTCTAGCCCCCAGGGGAGGGAGCTGACGCATTCCCCAAATACAGGTCCCAAAGTCCATAGGACACTAACCTCTTACTTTGTCCTAGGCAAGTCTATGTTGATAATTCTGGCGTCTCCACAGTTCCTGGTGTTCTGGGGTTCCTCCAGCGGGCTGCTGGCCCTGCCGCCCTGGGGCTAAAACCTCGGCTCACGTGGACCTGGGCTCGGCTAGGCTCCTGCGCTCTGCGCGCTGCCGGCTCCCAGACCACTGCGCTGGTCCTTCCTGCAGGGTGCTGGGCTGTCCTCAGCGGGAGGTTAGCTTCTCTGTGTCGTTCTGTGGGTGCTGGGGCTCCAGAAGATTTTCAGAGTCCTTTTTTTACATAGTTTGTGGAGAATCTGGGGGCAGAGAGGCTTGGAAGAGCTGTTTCTACTCCGCCATCTTGGCTCCGCCGTGATTCTTGGTTTTAATCCAGCTCCTTTGACCTCTGGAATATCATATTCCAAGCCCTTCAATCCCTCAATGTAGAAGCTGCCAGATCCTGTGTTATCCAGATTGTGTTTCCACAATATTCAAATTGTTTCTTCTTGGCTGCTTATAATATTTTCTCCTTGATCTGGAAACTCTGGAACTTGGCTATAATATTCCTAGGAGTTTTCTTTTTAGGGATCTTTTTCAAGAGGTGATGGGTGGATTCTTTCAATCTCTATTTTGCCCTCTGGTTCTAAAACATCAGGGTAATTTTCCTTGAGAATTTCTTGAAGGATGATTTCTAGGTTCTTTTTTTGATCATGGCTTTCAGGTAGTCCAATAATTTTTAAATGACCTGGATCTATTTTCCAGTTCAGTGGTTTTTCCAATGAGATATTTCACATTGCCTTCTATTTTTTCATTTGTTTGGATCTGTTTAATAGTATCTTGATTTCTCATAAAGTCACTAGCTTCCATTTGCTCCAATCTAATTTTGAAGGAGTTATTCTATTCAGTGAGTTTTTGACATTCCTTTTCTGTCTTTTTAAGGCATTTTCAGCTTTTTAAGGCATTCTTCTCCTCGTTGCCTTTTTGAGCCTCTTTTGCCATTTGAGTTAGTCTATTTTTTAAGGTGTTATTTTCTTCAGTCAGGTTGTTGACTCTCATTTCATAATTTTCTTGTATCATTCTCATTTCTCTTCCCAACTTTTCCTCTACTTCTCTTATTTGGTTTTCAAAATCCTTCTTAAGCTCCTTTATGGCCTGTAACCAATTCATATTTTTCTTGGAAGCTTTTGGTGCAGGAGTTCTGACTTCACTATCTTCCTCCTGTTCCATGCCCTGATTCTTTTTGTCTCCAAAAAGGGAATCCAAAGTCTGACCACTGTGCTTGCTTTGCTTCCCTCCCTTGCTCATATTGTAACTCAATTACTTGACTTTTGAGCTTTTTGCCACACTAGAACTCTGCTACCAGAGCGGGGAGCGTTGTCCCAAATCTCTGGGGTTTTTGTAGCTGCTGGAGCTATTAGTTGGGTGCCCTCTCTGAAACCTCCATACTCTCAGGCAAACTGGTCACACACCCTAGGACCTCCACCCTAGACAGTGATCCAGATCCAAGCAGGTTAAAGCAAGAGCAATTACCCCTCAGACTGGTCACTTGTTCCCCCTACAATCTGCAGGCCAAGAGTAGCCACATGGTGGGCGGCTGCACTGCCTCGGTGCTTCAGCTACTTCTCCCTCTATGGGGTAAAGGCCTGACTGCACTCCTGAACTCCCTGTTCCCAAAGTCCACACTACACTGACCTCTCACTTTGTCCTTAGCATCTATGGGTTGATAATTCTGGAAACTGCCACAGCTGCTGGTGATCTAAAGTCCCTCCAGCTAGCAGCTGGTTGTGGCCACCCTGAGGCTAAAACCTCTGACTCTGTCCCCTTCCTGTCATCCTGCTGTACTCTCTTCAGTGGGAAGTTAGCTTTTCTCTGTCATTCTGTGGGTTCTGTAGCTCCAAAGTTTGCCTAGAGTCATTTTTTTTACATGAATTGGAGGAGGTGGAAGTAGGAGCTGAGGTGAAGTCCTGTTTCTACTCCACCATCTTAGACACTTAACACTTACTATCCATGTGACCTTGGGCAAGTCACTTAACCCCAATTGCCCTGCATTCCCCCCTCCAAAAAAAAAAAGGCAGGGGTAGTAATCATGACCTTTCACAAAGTTAAAGCTAAAATCGGTTTAATTAAAAGGGAAAAATAGTGAAACTTCACTATATGTTAGCAATATTATTTAACATTGTTTTAGACCATTTAAAATCATTAGACAGTATAAAATGCCTGAGAGTATGTCTACCAGGACAGACACAGGAACTATGTGAACATGAACACAAAGTACTTTTTATACAAATAAGGTCAGATCTAGATAACTGGGGTAATATTTATTGTTCACAGGTAAGTAAAGTCAACATAATTTTTATTTATTTTTTTTGGAGGGGGAAGGCAGGGCAGTTGGGGTTAAGTGACTTGCCCAAGGTCATACAGCTAGTAAGTATGTCAAGTATCTGAGGCTGAATTTGAACTTAGGTCCTCCTGACTCCAAGGCCGGTGCTCTATTCACTGCACCATCTAGCTACCCCAACATAATTTTTAAGATGACAATTTTACCTAACTAATTTATTTATTCATTGCCATCCTAATTAAATTACTAAATATTATATTCTGAGTTAGAAAAAGTGATAACAAAATTCATTTGGAAGGACAAAAGTTCAGGAATATAAAGGAAACCAGGAAAAAAAGATATAAAGGAAGCAGGTTCATCAGTATCCAACCTGAAACTATATTATAAGGTGAGAGCATTGTTGAAGTGTAAAATGGGTAGTTTAAATTATTTTCAATTAAGATTTTCTTGTATAAATAAAACCAATATCACCAGGAATAGAGGGAATGCAGAAAATTGGGAAAAAACTTTCACAATCTCTCAGATAGGATGTGATTGTGTTGTAATATTGCCGTTGGTGTAGAAAATAAGCTGGTTGATTTAGAAAAAACATGGAAGGGCTTGGACTTATGAAGGGAGATGTTACTTACCCCCAGAGAAAGAGATGACAGGTAGAAATAAGCATAGTATGGTCTTATGGATATGTGTATGAGTATGTATGTGTATGTCTATAGAGCTCTATATGCATGTATGTGTGTGTGTGTGTATGCATTTAATTGCAGCGTTCTTTAGGTTAGGAGGAGGAGGAGGGAAAAAAATAAAGTAAAAAGTGCACTGGAGAGAGCAAAGAAAACCTATAAGGAAGCAAAGTTGGGTAGCTTTGAAAACAAGGAATAGTATTCATTGTGTAGGTTTTCTTAAAATGGAAATTTATTGTTTTACATTGAAAACTCTCATGTTCTGCTGTGTACATAGCAATGTTCTTTTTTTTTCTTTTCTTGTTTTGTATTTAAATTTGAAATGAATGAAAAAAATGACCAAAAAAGAGAGAATTGTAATTGTTCCTTCCTCTTGTAGATATTAGCTAGATATCAATCTTTAGATCTCTGGTAATGTCCACACTGTGATAACCCTCTAGCCTGGAGGAACTTGCAGCTGCGCCCATAGGGGCAAGGCCATGTTCTTCTCCCTTTTCTTTTCCTAGTCATGAGGGCTCTAATAGGGCCTGCCTCTAATAAGAGGGACTAAGCTCCCCTTTTTACTCTTTGGTTCATTAAGTCCCCAACCCTGGCACCCTGGGAATGATTCACTTATAGCATAAACTATGGCTCATAGTTAGGGATTCCTCTAAAAGGGAAGAATAACAAAAAAGATACTCAATACACAATATGAATTTGGATTGGTAATTTATTCCTATACACAAAAACCAGCACCAAAAATAAAGACTCAAAGCACATATTAACAGGTTTCAATAACTTAACAGGATTTAGTAAGTTAATTTATAACTACTGTTACCGTAGTTATAATCTATAGCACCAGAGAGCTGTGTGCACTTTAATGCTTCGAAGATCTGTGATATCAGGGTACAATTAGTTACACTTTCTCAGAACAAAGAGTTTTGTAAGACTGCAATCAGGTATTTTAATTTTTACTTGGGCTCCCCAAATACCACTCCACTGCAAACCCCAAAATGCCCCCTGAATTTTGTGCTTAATCACTGCTAATGACACAACCAACTGTTTCAGGGGCCACCACTAGGACCATTCTGGGGGATGCTACATGCAGACCTCGGGACCTTTCAGACTCACAAGATTGCTTCCAAGGCAGGACTCATCTACCCCCGGGGTACTGATTGTACCCAAGATCAGCAAGGAACAGACATAAAAACAGGTTGAAATACAAAGTGGATACCTAATCTGTCACCATATCTTGTCATTTCTACCTTTAAAACATGTCTCCTGGGGTGGAGGTTAAGTGTATAGGATTTGCAATAAAGTCAAAACACCCCATAGTCGTCTGTGCTTCCACCAGATTTTTCATTCAATCATTTCCAAGCATTTAAAGAAGAAAGAAAGAAAAAAAATGCAAGCTTCCTTCTAATTCAACCACACCTCAATAGCCAAGGCTCAGGGGACAGTGTTGTATGATATAGCATACTTACTGTTCTCTCTACTTCACATACACAGACACAACACTAGCTCAAGTCCCCAGTGCTTCTTGCCTGGACTATTGCAATTACATTCTAACTGGTCCCCTTGCCTCCAGTCTCTCCCTACTCCAATCAATCCTTTACTAAGCCACCAAAGTAAATTTTCTAAAGTGTAGTAGGTCTGACTATAATACTTCCCTGCTCAATAAACTTCCCATTGCCTCTAGGGGGAAATACAAAATGTTCTGTCATTCAAAACCCTTCATAACTAGCCCCCTCCTACATTTTCCATCTAAAAAACCAGTTTTTATACACATACATGGACAGACACACATTCATACACACATATAGTATTGTGTTATATATATAGTATGTGTTTTATATATATACATATATGTATATATACATATATGTGTGTATGTGTGTATATACATATATATATATAGTATGTGTTTTATATATATAATAAAAATAACTTATTTCCCAACACACACTCTTCAACTCAGTGACCTTCTGGTCTATCTACTGGCCTCCTGGCTATTCAATGAGCTAGACACTCCACCTCTTGGCTCTGGGAATTTTCTCTAGCTGTCCCCCATTCTTGAAACACTCTTCTTCCTCCTCTCTGACTACTGACCTTCCTGACTTTCTTTAAGTCCTAATTAAAATCCCACTTTTTACAGAAAGCCTTCCCTAACTCCTCTTCATTCCAGTGCCTTTCCTCTGCTAATTATTTCCTATTTATCCTGTATATGCCTTGCTTTGTATATATATTTGGTTGCACATTGTTTTCTCCATTAGATTGTAAGCTCCTTGAGGGCAGGGATTGCCTTTTGCTTCTTTTTTTTTGCAACCTCAGTACTTAGAGCAGGTGCTTAATAAATATGGATTGATTGATAGAGGTCAAAGCAGTGACAATTGATAATAAGGAAGAAGTTAGAAAAACTATAAAAAGGCAACAGAGACTCAAAAAGTTTATCAGTCTGAGGACATTTAAGGCAGGGGCAAACAGCACAGCACAACACAATTCTTATTCTTGATAATGACTTAGAGTCACAAACAAAAGGTTAAATCAATTAAAATTACAGACACATCGTATCTGTGATGACTGTCTTTGATAGACTGGGCTATAAGACAACTCCAAAAGACTCATGATGGAAAGGGCTATCCATATCCAGAGAAAAGAACTACAGAGTCTGGGGTGGCTAGGTGGTGCAGTGAATAGAGCACTGGCCTTAGAATCAGGAGGACCTGGTTTCAAATCCAGCCTCAGACACTTAACAGAAAAAAAACTAGCCGGGTGACCTTGGGCAAGTTGCTTAACCCCAATTGCCCTTCAAACAAAAAAACTACAGAGTCTGAATGCAGATTGAAGCAAACTACCTGCTCTCTCTTTTTTTTTTTTTTGTTTCATTTTGTTTTGTTCCTTTTATTCTCGTTATTTACTCCATTGGTTATAACTCTTCTTTACAACTTGACTAATGTTTACTTCAAAAGTTTTTGTAGAACCTATATCAGTTTGCATCCCACCATGGGGGAGGGGAAGGGTGAGGAAAGGGAGGGGAAGAAAATTTGGAACTCAAGGGATTATGGAATTGAATGTTGTAATCTAAAAGTAAATAAATTAAAAATGAAAAAAGGAAATCAGGAAAGATTTATTTTGAAAGATTTCTTGTCAAAATGATTAAATTTCTAAAAAGTTTTTATAATGAATTTCAGGTAATAAATTTTCAGTCATTTAGAAAACTTGGCTATCCAGTCTGACTCATTTCCCAGAGAGGTGA
This sequence comes from Gymnobelideus leadbeateri, assembly GCA_011680675.1. Lineage (NCBI taxonomy): Eukaryota > Metazoa > Chordata > Mammalia > Diprotodontia > Petauridae > Gymnobelideus > Gymnobelideus leadbeateri. Next base: position 333,604 of record WOXC01009455.1, on the reverse strand, counting down.
GATTGGACTGTATTATACTAGACTTCTCATATTCACCCCATCTACACTCCTGTTTTCTACATGAACAACACAATGAAACTACTGTCTCCAGAATGTTTTTAATAGGTGTGACAGCATTCAGATGGACTATCTTGAGTTTCCATCCCAGGTTTTAGAAAACACTGAAATCACTCTAGGAAACCCTAGGGAAGTCTTAGAACAATCAGGTCAGGCTGATATCTTTGCTCTGTTCTTAGGATTATTAATTCAGGTTTTTCAGTGATTCATTCCATTGCCAGATCTGCTGCTCAGATGAATTGCATTACTCTGGAGGCTCTAGCCCCTACCCCAGCCCCACAACCACTTAAAGCCTTGTTATTGAAATAGCATTACCTAGATTATACAAAAATGAGATCCCAAATTCCATGAGGCTCCAAACATGCAAGAAAACATAGATGCTTTAGCAACTGTGGTGTAATTTGCAGCATTGGAGGACATAGTCTTTTTAAGGAAGCCAGAAACCACCCAGCTTTCTGTAATGGATACTTTTGTGCAGGTGGGAGAAATAATAGTCATCCAATGTAGAAAATTAATGTTTGACACTTAAGAAAGCAAATTGTGTGAGAAGACAGGATAGTGGGGGTAAGGTGAGAAAGGTTAACGTGACAATTTATTCAGTAACAACTTCATTGCAAACATGAGCAATTTGGAAAGATTTAAGAACTCTGATCAATGCAAGGACAAATCCAAACACCACGGGAATCACGATAAAACATGCCACTTGCTTAGTGACCAGGAAGAGATGAACTCAGGGTGCAGATGGAACCATCTATTTGGATATGGAGAAATTTTTGTTTGACTGTGAATATTTGATATAATTTGTTATATATATATTTTAATGGAGGTGGAGGTGGAAGGAAAAGAAAGTAGTTTTTATTAATTAAAAAAATAGATTTAAAAATGAAGGTTAATATGGAAGACTCTGGCCTGACATCAGTTATTCACATAGCTAGGAAAATCAGACAAATGTAATGTAGAGGAACTGCGTATATAGTCTAAGGCACATGAATCAAAGGCTTTGTGTTGAACTATTTTCTTAAAACCTCCATTCAGAACAAGCTTAGTAACCTTATTCCATTGCATTGACCCCAGTGGAATGCAATGGCCCCAAGAGGATATTTGTTATATTGAATATAGTTTTATAGTAAAAACTAATGCCCAAAGTGACTTTATCAATAACCAGGGGACCTAATTTTATTCCTGTATCTATAACTGTTTGAGGCAAGTCCCTCTCTGTACCTGTACATGAATCAGGGTGTTGTGAATTCACATGAAATTAGTGAGAGTGTTAGTTGAAAACATGCTCTGAATTGCTCCCAAATATTAGGATTCTCTATCACAGGTTTGTTATTTAACTGTGTTTGACTCTCAGTGGCCCCATTTGGGGTTTTCTTGGCCAAGATATGGAAGTGGTTTTGTGAAACTTATACTCAGTCAGAAGGCCACACTTGAGGACCTAGAAGACCACACATGATCTTGAGGCCACAGGTTCTCTACTCCTATCCTAGGTAAATTCAGGGATCTCATTCTAAAAAGGATACAGTGCTGTTAGTCCCTTTACCACCCAGAGCTATCATCCTAGATAGAAAGAGGCCAATCTAACTGCCAGTGGCCTTGCAGTTAGCTCAAAACATTAGGCTCACAGACTAATACAGTTGTTCTAACTATATGAGTATATTGCCAGTTGGCTAGTCTTCCTGCCATCTGGCTATGCTCCCAGACCCTGCAGCTCAGTCTTAAGGCTGACATTCAGACCAATAAAAAAAAATGTTAGTTCACAGTTAAAGCAGTTGAAACACATGCAGTTTTCTGGGGAGGAGGGAATTAGTATAGCAGAGAAAAACCTGATGCTGCCATCTTTCCTTCAGAAAAAGATTAATTTATATAATCTTAGACTTGGGAGGGGCCTTGGAGATCATCTCATTCAGACTCTTCATTTAACAAATGAGGAAACTGAGGCCTGGAAAGGGACTTGTCTTAAACCACAGTTATCTAAGAGCCAGGACTTCCAATTCAATATCCAATAGAACAATGGTGTCAACCTCAAATAGAAAGGGGTAGAGGCAACTAAAAGCAGTCAAGGATCCCTGTTTGACTGCATATTATCTTAGAAAATCATATATTAACATTATCTATGTTCTATTATGTTTTTATTTTGTTAAATTTTCCCAGATGCATTTTAATCTAGTTCAGAGGCACTCAAGCAGTATTATTGCTGCAATGAGACTATATGAATTCCTCTTACCAGAAGGTACTCTGCATTTGTTTTCCTGAAGTAAGGATGTAATAGCAAGTCAGGAGTAGTAAAAACTAGAATCTAGACATTCTTTTCACTTAGAGGCCTGGGGTCTTTTGCACTAAACCACAATGCATGTCTAGATATTCTTAGTTTGCATCCTGTCATAAAAACATGTTTAGGGGCAGCTAGGTAGCACAGTGAATAGAGCACTGGCCCTGGAGTCAGGAGGACCTGAGTTCAAATCCAGTCTACCCCAGTCTCAGACACTTAACACTTACTAACCATGTGACCACTTAACCCCAACTGCTCTGCCTTCTCCCCTCCAAAAAGAAAAACACAAACAAAAAACACTTTTAGAACTGGCCTGATCATATTGTCTCATGAGAACCAACTATTCCACTTTCTGTGTGTGCCCTTACACCTTTGTTCAGTTGCATCCGACTCTTTGTGACCTTATAAATTATCTTGGCCTTTCAGTTTTTGTTGAATTAAGATTTCATAGAATAGCCTCCATTTAAAAATTAATTTATTTTTTGTTTTCAACATTCACTTCCATAAGATTTTGAGTTCTAAATTTTCATCCCCCCTCTTCCCTACCCCCACTCCAAAAGAGTGTGCAATCTGATATAAGCTCTACATATACATTCATATTAAACATATTTTCACATTAGTCATGTTGTAAAGAAGAATTAGAACCAATGGGAGAAACCATGAGAAAGAAAAAACAAACAACACAAAAGAACAAATGGTATGCTTCAATCTGTATTCAGATTCCATAGTTCTTTTTTTTTTTTTTTTTTTTGCTTTTTGGAGGGCAATTGGGGTTAAGTAACTTGGCCAAGGTCACACGGCTAGGTTTTTGTTTGTGTGTGCGTTAAGTGTCTGAGGCCGGATCCAAACTCAGGTCCTTCTGACTCCAGGGCCGGCACTCTACTCACTGCGCCACCTAGCCGCCCCCCCAGATTCCATAGTTCTTTTTCTGGATGTGGACAGCATTTTCCATCATAAGTCTTTTGGAGTTGTCTTAGATGCTTGCATTGCTGAGAAGAGCTAAGTCTATCAAAGTCAGTCATTGCACAATGTTGCTGTTACTGTGCACAAAGTTCTCCTGGTTCTGCTCACGTCACTCACTATCAGTTCATATAAGTCTTTCCAGGTTTTTTCTGAAGTCTGCCTGCTCATCATTTTTTATGGAACAATAATATTCCATTACATTCATATACCACAACTTGTTCAGCCATTCCCCCAATGGATGGGCAAACCTTCAATTTCCAGTTCCTGGTCACCACAAAAAGAGCAGTTATCGATAGTTTTGTACTTGGGGGTTCTTTTCCCACTTTTATGATCTCTTTGGGATACAGATCTAGAAGTGGTATTTGTGGTTCAAAGAGTTGGCACATTTTTATAGCCCTTTGGGCATAGTTCCAGATTGCACTCCAGAATGGTTGGATCAGCTCAGAACTCCATCAACAATGAATCAGTGTTCCAACTTTCCCACATCTTCTCCAACATTTATCATTTTCCTGTTTTGTCATGTTAACCAATCTGACAGGTGTGTTGTGGTATATCTGAGTTGTTTTGATTCATATTTTTCTAATCAATAGTGAGATAAAGCATTTTTATATGACTAAATAGCTTTAATTTCTTCCTCTGAAAACTGCCTGTTTATATCCTTTGACCATTTATCAATTGGGGAATAACTTGTATTCTTATAAATTTGATGCAGTTCTCTATATATTTTAGAAATGAGACCTTTATCAGAGACACTGGTTGTAAAAATTATCTTGTAGATTTCTGCTTCCCTCCTAATCTTGGTTGCATTGACTATGTACAAAAACTTTTCAGTTTAATGTGATCAAAATTATCCATTTTGCATTTCATAATGTTCTCTATCTCTTGTTTGGTCATAAGTTCTTTTCTCCATAAATCTGACAGCAAAGTATTCCTTGCTCTCCTAATTTGCTTGTAGTACCTTATATCTAAATCATGTGACCATTTTGACTTTATCTTGACATAGGGTATAAGATGTTGATCTATGCCTAGTTTCTGCCATACTATTTTCCAGTTTCCCCAGCAGTTTTTGTTAAATAGTGAGTTCTTATCCCAACAGCTGGGGTCTTTGATACCCTCCATTTTTATGGAGGACTGATATAATGAAATAATAGCTTGGAAATACAATGGAGAGAGCATTGGTCTATTAAGAAGACCTGAGTTCAGATCTGGTTCCAGACATTTACTAACTGTGTGTCCTTGGGCAAGACACTTAACCTCTGTTTGCCTCAGTTTCCTCAACTATAAAATGGGGATAATAATAGCACCTACTTCCAAAGACTGTGGTGAGGGTCATGGTTTCTAGGACATAGTAGGTGCTATATAAATGCTAGCTATTATTATTATATTTCTGTATTCTTTTGCAAAACCACAGTTAAATACATCATCATCTATTTTGCCTCATGCACATTATCTAAGGATCCATCAATAAATACCTTCTAAAACTCAGTGCCAGGAAGTAAAATCCTCCAGATTGTAGCACCAACACAATATTCACAGCGCTGATGGTGACTGCAAATATGCTGGCATCGTTCTCAGTCACAAAATATAACAGACTCTCCATATAAAAGACAGAAGCAAAACATTTATTCTGACACCAGAAAGTCAAATCCATCAGAGTAGCAAAGAAGTTAACACAACATGAAGCCATGCCATCCTTTAGCCTTCCCAGAAATCAACACTCACAAACCTAGCTAGTCTCCCTGGATGCATCCTTTCCTCCCTCCAGCTCCAGCTGCTCTAACTCCCAGCTTCCTGTGGGCTCTGCTCCACCCTTCCACAAACTCCTCCCACCACAGGTTCTATGTGATTACATTCAGCCATTAGGGGGCAGGGAAAATCTTGAAGCAGGAAAGATCTTCAAATTCCCTTTACCATTACACAGATGGACTTGAGTTTCATCAGATAACAAGGAGCATATTGCTTAATGTGAGGATCAAATAAGATGATAATTGTAAAACACTTGGCACAGCGGCTGGCACATAATAAGGGTTATATAAATGCTAGCTGTTATTGATGGCTTTCATTCTGGAGTCTAAGTAGCCAAGAAGCTCAGAACTAAATTCAGTGCCATAGGAGTCTCATCTACCCTACACAGACGACTTTTCCTAGAAAGCTTTGGAAACTGCCCCAGAGACTTAACTGGTCCAGGAAACTAAGAGGCAAACCACCGACACAGCTAACTGGTTGCCTAAGTGAGATCAAATGAGATGATATTTATAAGGCACTTAGAGCCTGGTACAGAGCCCAGCACATAGTAGGTGCTATATAAATATTAATTATTATGATATAATTAATTATAATAGATGATATAATTATTATACATAATGTGTATGATATATAATATATAACTATAATAATTTATATAATTTTATTATATATAATTATATATTTTTATATAATAATTTATACAGTGCCTATATGAGTTCAAATCTGGCCTCAGACACATACTAGCTGTGTGACCCTGGGCAAGTCACTTAACCCTTATTTGCCTTAATTTCTCATCTGTGAAATGGGGTCACATTGGGTAAGGAAATAGCAAACCGCTCCAGTATCTTTGCCAAGTAAACTCCTCGGACAAAGTCCATGGGGTCACATAGAATTGGATATGACTGAATGACTGAACAGCAGCAAGTACAAATGCTGGTCCGTGGTAGCTCTTCTCTTAGACTCGATGCGTGGCTTTTTTACCTCTTGTGCAAACATGACCAAAGTGGAGTCCAAGAGGCTGTGCTCAGCTGAATGAACTCTGCATCCTTGCTGGGTTTGTTTCTAGGCTATGGATATGTAAATTTCCTTAGCTAATTATTAGATGGCCTGCCAGTATTTCATTTAAGTCCACTGCTGGATCTGAGCCAGCTGAGAAGTGTGAGTCAGGACTGGCCCATGACAGCTGGTATTACTTGATGTGATTGATTTGAAGCAGAAGAAAGGAAGGTGAACCCGGGATGACTGTAGGCTCTGCTATGGAAGAACTGGCCCCATTGACCTCTGTGGTTCTAGTGGTACTGGCTTCATACCATGAGATATCTGTCCCCCATTGACCTGGAGAGAGCAGCTAGGTGGTGCAGTGGAGGGGGTGTTGGGCCTGGACTGAGGATGACTCACGTTTCTGAGCTCAGATTATGCTGAGATGAATGTTTGAGAGCTCAGCCAGGTGTAGAGGAGTGGTGGCAGCTATAAAACTTATTGATGCACTCTGGTTCTAACACCTGGGGGTGGTGGGGGTAGCAACTCAACACGCATTGAAGCTGCTAAGGGTATCATTGTTCTTTTGTTTTTGTTGAGTTGTGTCAGACTCTTCTGTGACCCCATTTGGGGTTTTCTTGGCTAAGATACTGGAGTGGTTTGCCATTTCCTTTTCCAGCTCATTTTTACAGATAAGGAAACTGAGGTAAATAGGGTTAAGTGACTTACTCAGGGTCTCATAGCTACTAAGTGTATGAGACTGGATTTGAACTTAGGAAGATGAGTCTTCTTGACTCTAGGCCCTGCATTCTATTCACTGCACCACCTCACTGCCCCGCCCCAGCAAAAGGGGGCAATTCTTGGCTCCAGTACAGTGTATAGTGTTCCAGAATCTGGCCATATTGGGCAGGAACACCACCCCAGCAGCCACAGAGTAGGCAGCAGGGTGGATCCCAGCAGAGCAGGCAGGGGCACAGGCCCAAGCAGCATTGACATAGACCCCAGCAGTGTGGACAGCAGAAAAAGAAGAGACAGCAGAGTAGGAACCAATCTGAGTCCTAGCAGGATGGACGCTGGCACATGAAAGTCAAGTCAACAAACGTTTATTAAGCACCTACTATGCGCCAGATACCTTGCAAAGTGCTGGAGATAGAAAAACAAATCAAACAACAAATCAACAGCCCCAGTTCTCAAGCTAATGGGAGAGAAAACATGCAAGCAGTCAGTCAATATACATTAACAACAAACATTATTAAGCCTCTACTGTGTGCCAGGCACTGTGCTAAACACTGGGTATAAAAGAAAGACAAAAGGCAGCCCCTGATCTTAAGGAACTCAAAGTCTAATGGGGGAGACAAAAGGTTAAGGACTATGTCAGTGATCAATCTATAAGCATTTATTGAACACCTATTATGTACCAGGTACTAGGCTAAGCATTGGGGGATACAAAGAAAGGCAAAAGACAGTCATTGCTCTCAAACAACTCACAATATAATCAGTTACGACATACAAAAAAACTATGAACAAGCTATTTATAGGATAAATTGAAAATAATCAAGAGGGAAGACACTAGCATTAAGGGGTATCAGGAAAGGCTTCCTCTATAAGGTGGGATTTTAGCTGGAATTTGAAGGAAGCCAGGGAAGACAAGAGGCAGAGATGAAGAAGGAGAGAACTCTAGGTATGGGGAACAGCCAGTGAAAACTCCCAGTTGGGAGATGGAGCATCTTGTTCAAGGAAGATCAGGGAAGCCAGTGTTACTGGATCACAGAGTACCTGTGGTGGAGTGGGATATGAGGTGTGAGAGGACTCTAAATAGGGGGGAAGGGAGCAGATTGTGAAAGGCTTTGAATACTAAACAGAGGATTTTATGTTTATCTTGGAGGAGGTAGGGAGGCAGTAGAGTTTACTGAGTAGGGGGAGGGAATGTGACGAGGTTGGACTGGTGCTTCAGGAAGATCACTCTGGAGTAGAGTGAATTGCAGAGGGAGAGAGACCATCCAGTAGGGTGCTGCAATGTCCACTATGAGATGATGAGGGCTTGCACTGGGGTGGTCCAGTGTCAGAGGAGAGAAGGGAACATAGGTGAAAGCTAGGACTTGGCAACAGATTGGATTTGGAAGGGGTGAGAGACACTTACATTGCCAGTCTGGGAGACTGAGAGGATGATGGTACTTTCAATAGTAATAAGGTAGTTAGAAAGGGAGGGAGGTTTGGGGGGAAAGATAACGAGTGCAGTTTTGGACATGTTGAGTTTAAGATGTCTCCCAGATATCTAGCTTGAGATACACAATAGGAATTTAGATAGTCCAGACTAGAGGTCATCAGGGAGGTTAGGGCAGAGTGAATAGATCTGAGAATCTTAAACAAAGAGACAATATTTGATTCTGTGGGAGCTGATAATATCACCAAGTCAAGTAGTATAGAAGGAGGCAGGAAGATGAGTGGAGGACAGAGCCCTGTGGGATTCTATCAGTTATGACCTGTATAAGATCAAAGGAGACTGAGAAGCAGCCATTAGGGAAGTAAGAGAACCAGAAGATAGCAATGTCACAAAAACCTGGAGAGCAAAGTATCAAGGAGAAGAGGACAATCCGCAGGCTACGGAGAGGTCAAGAAGGATGAAGCCTGAGAAAAGGCCATTTGGTTTGGCAGTGAAGACATTGTTGGCAACTTTTGAATAATGAAGCTAGAAGTCAGATTCTAGAGCATATGTTCCCCAAATGGGCAATACGGCACCCTGTGAAGCACGGGAATGATCCAGGGGGGCCTCAAGTGCAATTGGGGGTGTTGAATAAAAATAAGGGGGCAGTGGAAGCATAAGGAAAGGAGAGAAGAAAGTTTTGAAAAACTGTACATGTTTCATCTGTTGTGCAACAGAGTTAAAGTCATAGCGATTAAATTATTTTCCAAATAAACACACAAAATGCAAGTTATAATGGATCAGTGGTCAAATCCACTGACAAGTCTTAACAAGCAAGTGTTAGCAAGTGAGCATGTCATGCATTGGCAGGAATATGTACATGTAATGACTTATTTACAGTATGAAATATGGGTACATGATGTCATATTGCATCATCAAAATTTCAAAGGAGGAAAACCCCACAAATTTACAATAAATTATTAAATTTAAGATGCATTGTTTAAAGCCCATCAGACACCGAGTTTTTGTTTGCAAATGGCACATATTCACAGAGATATATATTGCAGAAAGATCACTTAAGATGTCAGTGCTTCCTGGATGGGTGATGTGTACAAATATTTTTGTTAATTTTGCCTTCTGGTATCTCAATAGTGATGTTTCGAATAAATGTTTTGGTTTGGTCTTGAATGAAGATAGCTTATTATATTTTGTCATCCAACCCTGGAAATACATATGTATATTCATAGCAGCTGTTATGAATGTTGTGTTGGTGTTACATAAGTGTCAGAGGCCAGATTTGAACTCGGGGCTTCCTGACTCCACACTCTGTGTACTATACCACCTAGTTGCAAAGTATTAGAAGAAAAATAATGTCCCAAAGGGTTGGAAAGATAGATTGGGGCAATGTTATGAAGGGAGATGTAAGAGGACCAATGTCCAACCCCTCAAAATGATTTAGGCTAATTTTTCCCTATATGGCATCAAAGCCAGGACATGATTTGACCAGATATGGAGCAAGGCTCAAGCTATGCCTCTGGGGACACAGCTTCCTGGTAGCCTCTGGCTCTATTGATTGGTTTCCTGGTTGCCTAAAGGCATAAAAAGTACCACCCGTGCAGGGTTGGGATCATTTCAGATTTAGCACATGTCCTGAGGCCATGAGAATCACCACACTCTATCCCAGAACCAGACTTATTTCCCCATTGAGACAAAGGAGCCTACATCCACTTGACCTCCTCTAAGTGAGTTCTTATAAACTTGTTGAGTGACTTTTCGATGTTAGGACTAAGTAAACCTCTTTTTATTTGCTGTTCAATAACCTAAGAGGGCTTTATTTCATTCCAACAGGGTGCTGACCAAAGTCAGGCCTGAAGCCATAAAAGGCTTTTAAAAAACTGAGTTTATATTTTTTCCTGGAGACAATAGGAAGTCAGTGGAGTAAGGGAGTCACACAGTCAGATCTGTGCTTAAGGAAAATAACCTTGGGGGTAGTGTGCGTAGAATGGTCTGGAGTTGTCAGAGACTTGAAGAGAGAATATCAGTTAGGAGGCTGTGGCCATAATCTAGAAGAGGTGATGAAGGCCTGCACTAAGACAGCAGCTATGTGAGTGGAAGGCATGGAATAGGAGAGATAGAGTGAAGGTAGAAATGGCAGGATTTGGTAATGTTACATAGAGTGAAGAGGTGAAGGCGATGCTGAGGTTATCACCCTGAGAGACTAGAAAGATGGTAACATCAACAAAATGAGGGAAATTTGGAAGAAGACAATGTTTTTTGGGCAAAGACAATGAGTTGTTTTGGAAATGTTGAACTTGGGATGTCTCTGGGACACCCAGTCCAAAATGTCTAATAGGCTGTTGGTGATGTGGGACCAAAATTTAGGGAAGGGAATTATGCTGGGTATTAATTATTAAATAGACATATACATGCATATATGTGCTGTATTTAAATATCTCAACAATAAGCTTATATAGTTTATATACACATATTTATATATATTTACATTTATGTAGCCATGTATGAATATTACATATAAAATTATACATAATTTATATATAGAGAGACATATATGTATGTGTGTGTGTGTATATATATATATATATATATATATATATATATATATATATATATATATATATGAATATGTGTGTGTGTCTACACATGCACCCATATCAGGAAATCATCTACAAAGAGATGGTAGTTAAAACCATGAGACCTGATGAGGTTTGAGAGAGAGAGAAAGAGAGAGAGAAAAGGAGAGAGAGAGAGAGAGAGGGAGAGAGAAGAAGAAGGAAGAAGAGGAGGAGGAGAAGAAGAAGGAGGAGACACAGAGAGAAGGTGGGAGGGAGAGAAGAAGGGGAGGAAAGGAGAGAAGGAGGAGACAGAGACAAAGAGGGGGGAGAAAAGTGGCTTGGGATAGAACGTTGTGGAACACCCATAGTGAGGGGACATGATGCGGATGGTGAGTTAGCAAAGTAGACATTGGAGGAGAGTTCAGATAGCTGGGAGGAGAACAAGAAGGGAGCAGTTATGAAATTGCAAAGATGAGCATCTAATAGGAAAGCGTGGTCAATGTGTCACGTACAGAAGATTGGTTAAGAAGGGTGGGAACCAATTGAGGTCCTGTTGTGGATGGTGTTAACCTATTTCATCAAGCCCCAGGACAAAGCAAAGCCTCCTAATTAAAATCCATAATCATGGATTTAATCCATGATTTAATTTAATTTAATCCAATTAAGATAAATCTACTATACAATTAAGAAATATCAAATGGATATATCACAAATGCCTGTTCAGACTGTGAAATGCAGTGAGACGGCCAGTTCAATGCATCAGTTCATCAGCATGTAAATCATGTATACAGTGGTGTGTAGGTAAATGTTTAACAACAGGCTCTCTGAAAAAATACATATGCATAACATATTTTTAAGTTTAATTTACATGACCAATATTTTCTCCATCATTTTCTAAAGTAAATACAACAAACAAAATAACAAGTCAAGCCCTGATTTGTAGCATGTGCTGATTTCCGAGATGTAAATGCTGACGCTGAAAATTTAACCATTGGTTCTCAAGCATTGGCATGAGCAGGCTTCAGCACACCCTTGCATGTATAGACATCTCTGACAGACAACAAGATATAGCCAGAACAGAAAAGGAAGAGGAAAGCAGGCTGGATGGCATTGGGGAAATTGAACAGTGGATGTTAAGAAACCCAAACTTCTCCCTGATATGAAGGCCCATCTTTTTAACATCATCTTTTTCCCCGGGGATATTAGGGGCCTGTGAGTCATATGAGCATTACTTATTATGGTCTCTGAAATTCTGAGTAACCCAAAGATGCCCCATGGTCATGAGTAGGGCACAGGGTATTTACAAATGCTATTTACAGGGTGTTCTAAGGTTTACACAACTGCTTATAAATATTATCTCATTCTATACCCACGACAACTCTGAGAGGCAGGTGATGATATTATCTACATTTTACAGTTGAGGAAACTGAGGTAGTGAGAGGTTAAGTGACTGACCTAGGATCATACAGATAGAAAGTTTCTGAACTTGGGTCTTCCTGGGTCTCTACCTGCCTCTACTACATTATATGTTCACATAAACATACATGTGAATATATTATATGTAAAATAATATATAAATAAAATAGATTTCTATATACAGACACATGTATGTAGTGTGTCCACACACATGTTCATGTCCACATACACATATATGTCCCCACACACATATATGTCCCCACATATACACATCTGGGAATCACCTGTAAAGAAGATGATAGTTAAAAACATGAGACCCGCAGATGAGGACAAGCAAGAGAATAAATGTTGTTGTTGTTGTTTGTCCTTTGTTTTCGAAGAGGACCAAAGATATCGCTGGAGACATATTTGATTAGAAAAAGAAGTAGGGGAAACATGTAGGAGTAACCAATAGAAAGGCTTCTTGCCTTGTTGGTATCCATGTATTAGCAAAAGATCTAGAGGAAGGGTCTCAGGCTGCTGGGTAACAGCCCATGAGGCTCTGAAGAAGGGCATGGATAAGAGATATAAAGTATGATTAGGTGTGTAGAGGTTGCAGTCTTTGCCACCGGAATATCTTCATTGCTAGAACAGATCACAAATGGATCAAACTATATGTGGGATTAACTCTACCCTGTTAGGGGCACTGACACCCTGATCTGTGGTTCTGGGACTGCTTTGATGGGTTTCATAGGATCCTTCCCAACAACCACAATTTAACTTTGACTTGTGTAGCTCAGATGGTCAGAGCATGATGTTACTGAGGACCTTACTCAGTCTTGTTACCAGTTGGATTCACTAAAAGGACAGTTCTATAGCCATGGATTTTTTCAAAGGTAGAGGCTGTGAGTAGCAAAAAGAATGGAGTTAGAGCACAGATGTTTCAACAAAGGCTCACATAATTCCTGGTCAAGTCCCTTCACTTCTCTGTCCTTCAGTTTTCTTGAATTGTAAAATAAGGGAGTTGGACATAATGCCATTCCAGGGCTAATTAGCATTAAGCTTTATAATTATTTATTGTTAATTCTGTGGTCAGAAATTCAAACCCCAATAATACCATTATTGTTATGGAAAAGTATGATCCCCACCAAGGGGATGCATTTCATCACACAGCATTGAGAAAGAAAAAGTGGACCAAAAAAGGAAAAGTGAGGGAGGTTGTGGTAGTGGAAGGGACCTCCCTACTCTCTATTGCTGTAGGAAGTTGTACATAAACATTGTTTTGATGAACAATTAGGGAAAGCCAAAGACAGTTGCCAACAAACGAGCTCAGCTCCTTAGAAGGGACTTTTGCAGTTATCCCTCCATAGAAGAAGGATGCTCTATAGCAGCCCTGACAGCTGGCCAGAGTCTCTGAAAGGCTTTGCAGAGATGCTCTATGATGTTTTGTAAGAGGATTGCACTCAGAGTCATGAGAGATCCAAATGTGACCCATACTGGTTATATGATTAGAAAACCACTGACCCTCTCTGCAAGGCTCATTTTCCTGGATAAAAGGGGGACAATAATAACTGAAATTTGAATAGTGTTCACTTATATGCTCTCAATTGGTCCTCACAATAACCTTGTTGAATAAATAATTTGAAATTCTGCTTTAGGTGCTAAAATTTTTTTGAAGATAATAAAAGAAGAAACTCATCTTGACTTCAGACTATAGGCTCTATACCAAGTTTCTCCCTCCAAGCTGCACAAAGCAAAGAGTGTTTTATAATCTTTGAGAAAACAAAATTAAGTCAAGGTAGACAGTTCAAGGTAGATGAAGTAGACAAAGTCAGGAGGAATATATGATTAGCACCTTAATTTCTTTCATTTGCTGGCCCCCAGGCTCCTTTCTCTCTCTTTATGAGACATTTCTATCAGGACTAAATTATTTCTCTGGTAGTTGATGTGAGATACCACTAGAGTAAACAAGTCCATTTAGTGAAGAAATAAGTTTCAATGGCAGCGACCAAAACAGAAACAGGTAAAATAATCCTAGCCTAATCTGAAAGTAAGTCGTTTTCCCTTTCACTGAAAAGAAAAAGTTTAGAGATTGGGTTGTTCAAGGGACATTTAGATATCTCCTGTTTGTTGCAAATTACTGGAACTGTAGTAGGTCCAGGAGATATAAAAATGAGAGACAGCCCAATCCATGCCCTTAAGAGGGAAGCTCATAATACGTGATCATATGTGGGAGAGGGGAAAGGGTGGTAATAGAATGTCCACAAACAACCAGTGTATGTTGTAGGACAGAATTGAGTAAACAGGAAAGATGAAAAACAAACAAACAAACAAACTCAGTCAGACTAAGGATTTAAGGTCAATTGAAGCATTTCTAGCTAAGTGAACCAGGAAAAGCGTAACGGAAAACATGGTGCCTGAACTAGACCTTAAAGAGAAAAAAATGATTTCAAAAGTTCAAAATGTGTTGGGGGGGAATTGATCTAGAGGCATGGGCAGGGGGATGTTCACAGAGGTAGAACTAGGTAGGGGACAGAAAGTAATCCAGGTTGACTAGTGCCTAGAGAGGCAGGGTGGCATAATGGATAGAGTGAGGGTCCTAGAGTCTGGAAAAACTGAGTCAGATCCTGCTTCTGACATATCCTGGCAACTCCTCATGGCTGTCTGTTACAGAGAGGGGGCTGACCTGCCTTGGGAGAGAGAGTGTCTTTATCCAGGTTTCCTATACCAATGAACTCACACATCAAGTCTCCTTGTCCAGAGGGAAACTGCACCTCATTTGTGGGATGAAGGATTGGATAAATAATTCATTAAATTATCCAGATTTACTGGATAAAGTTGTGAAAAGTCTGTAAGCAATGAACAAAATTTCAGAGACTTGCAAACGGAAAGAACAGGTTGTTTTCCTAGCCCTCACATATACTTCTGAAAATGTAGCTAACTCAAATAGAATAATCTAAAGGTCTCATTGTTTGTCCTTCATTCTCAAAGAAGACCATGACATCGAGGACATGCAAATGAATTGGATTTAAGTGAGGGAGGGCTGTGCAAAGTCACCAGCCTTACTTTCTTCTCCAGAGTCATCTGGGTCCATTGGTAAGATATAGATCAGGACAGCTGGAGATGGCCTTGGATAATCTAAAAGTCTAATCATATCCTTGAAGTTATTTGTTTCTAAGAATGTTAATGACTACCAATCTCAAAGATGAAGTTAGAAAGTAACTACTGAGAGCAATGAATACTAGTAATGTCAACTCAAATACAAAGGGGGGAAGGGAACACTAATCCATACATAAGAATGTCTTCAGGTGATATATTAATTTAGTCTCCAAATTTAATATTATCTAGGTTTTACTATATTTATTCATTTTGTTAAATATTTATTTCCCAATTATATTTTAATCTGCTTCAGGCACCCAAAGGCCTGCTGGAATATTTGACAACTCTGCTCTGAATTATACTTAAAATGTACAGCTTTCAGGAATGGTAGGATTATATTAGATCATCTAGACACATAAACATTGAATTAGCACCTCATTTAGATGAAATACTGAAAAATTAGCATATATCTGGTGCTGGTCTAAAGTAAGTTTCCATCACGGAATTCAAGACACTGAAAGAATTTGTGAATGATAAATAATGGCAAATAGAAGATCTGACACAGGATGAGAGGAAGGTAATCAGTTTTAGAAAGAAGACGAAGGTGGATAGTTCTAACTATAGTACCGTTAAGTTGGCATTGAGCCGTAGAAGGGAATAGTAGAGGGAAGAACCGTTTCATAGGTTCATAGATGGAAAACACCTTGGAGGCCATTCTTCATTTCATACATGAGGGAACTGCAGCCCAGAGAGGTTAATTGATGTAACAGCCATTCAGAGAAAGCATCAGACAGGGGTTGAGTTGCTAAAGAGCCCAGTAATTGTAGTCCTTTCCCAGTCCAGGAACAACTGAGTGGCTTTATTTGGACTTGTTGGAGTTATGCCAGCCTGGGAAGTTTTTTGAATGAGTTGGCAGGATAATAAAAGAGAGAGGAGGGTGGCAGCAGTGGCAAGGATTGAACAGCGACTGATGGGGGTGGTGCTTTCCAGGAGGCTGACTCTAAGCCTTGTAGTGACGGGAATTTTTTCCTTTCCCTTTCCCTGGCTTATTAACTAACAAACACTGCTTATTAAGAGGGCCTATCAGAGAATGAAAGGACTATGCCTAAGAAAAGTTGCAGCAATGATGGAGAATCTTGTTTCTCCCCTTTATGTTTTATTGCCAGATAGAAATGAGCATTGTTTACTACTGTCTTTTAAATTTGCTTACTGGTTGATTATATTAAGATGCTTTTTATTGTGTCTTGAATTGATGTCTTTGCTGTGGAGAGTGTGGATAAGAGGGAAAGTCTGTGGAAAATTGATTATACTGAAAGCAATTGGCTAGAATGCTTCATTTGCAAGTTGGCAATCAAAGGACTGTCTGGGGGCTTAGAGCTTTTATGTTTTATTAATGATCTCTATTTTTAAGCTCTCTAACTTTCTAGAGAAAGGAAGGCATGTGGAATAGAGAGACCTTTGCCTTAGACTAAAACTCTGATGGGCTAATCTTTTTATCTTCCAGCTAACAGGCATCTTTGAATAAGGGGTTTTCAAGTAGGGAAACCCCCTCCCCAACTGACTTGAAACAGTACAAGTGAGGGAGGTGGGAACCTTAAGAATTCAGACCCTAAGACTGTTCTAGGCAGTTGAGACTGAGGTGCTTAGGGAGAATCAGTCCCTCCTCTCCCCCCAACCAAAGATGGGGGGGGTGAAAATGCCCCTCAAACCCCATTCTCCATGGGAATATT
The DNA here is from genome assembly GCA_011680675.1 of Gymnobelideus leadbeateri. NCBI lineage: Eukaryota > Metazoa > Chordata > Mammalia > Diprotodontia > Petauridae > Gymnobelideus > Gymnobelideus leadbeateri. Next base: position 316,648 of record WOXC01009455.1, on the reverse strand, counting down.
TGAGATGAAAAGTAATATGGTTTTAAGAGGTAGAGAGCACTGAATTGTGTTTTAAAGGAAGTTAGGAATTTCTAAAGGAGGGGGTGTATTTTGGACATGGGGGATCACTTGTGCAAAGGCACAAAGATAGGAGATGACAGAAAGTCACCTCTGCAGAACAGTGAAGAGGCCACTTTGATTCATGTAGAATGCATGTGAAATACTGCAATGTGAAATAAGTCTGGGAAAAGTAGGCTGGAACCAGACTACAAAGGATTTTAAATGCCAAATAAAGAAGTTAGAGGGAATAGGGAATCACTGAAGATTTTAAGTAGGGGAATGGTCAGATTTGTGTCTCAGGAATGCCAATTTGACAGTTAGATGGAGGTTGAATAGGGAAAGGAGTGTCTGGAGGCTGGGTGACCCATAAGAAGGCTATTGAAATATTCCTGGTGACAGATGATGGAGGCCTGAATGAGAACGGAGCTTATGTGAGTAAAAGAAAGTAATGGATGTGAGAGAGGTATTGTAGGTAGAATTATTATTATTATTATTATTATTATTATTATTGCTTTTTGGAGGGGAATTGGGGTTAAGTGACTTGCACAAGGTCACATGGCTAGTTTTTGTGTTAAGTGTCTGAGGCTGGATTTGAACTCAGATCCTCCTGACTCTAGGGCTGGTGCTCTATTCACTGCACCACCTAGCCACCCCCATTGTAGGTAGAATTGATACAATGTGGCAACTGATTGGACCTGTGAGTTAGGGACAGGAAAGAGTTAAGGAGGACTTTGAGGTTGAAAACACCAGTGACTAAAAAGGTTGTGATATTGTCAATAGAAATAGGGAAGTTTGTAGAGGGGATGGGTTTCTAGAAGAATATAAATTTCATTTTAAAGATGTTGCATTCATGATGCCTAAAGGACATCCAAGTGGGGATGTCCATTGGGCAGTTGGTAATATAGTACTGGAGAGCTGGAGTGATATTACAGCTGGATCTCTGGATGGAGATAACCAAACCCCCATTCTTCAAGTTGGGAAAATGAAATGAAATCTAAGTTAGCTTGACTGAGTTGGGGAGAGTACATCACCTCAAGTCACATCAAGGTGGGAATGCACAACACTAGCAGGCACCATGATATTTTGAGTTAGTCAGTTCCTCTGAGGTAATCTGTATCTTTCCTTCTATTCCAGGATGAACATCTTGGGCTGAATTTCCACTTTTCTATATAGTTTCTGTTTTTTGCCTTTCTCTGTATCACCAGAACTTAGCACAGATCCTAATAACTATTTGTTGAATGACTGACTCAACCCTCTATTTGTATTTTGGAGTTCCAAAGAACCTCTAGTACCAATCAAGTCCTAGGAAAATTATGTACCAGTCACCAAGAAGTGTTGTTAAAATTGTGACTTGTACATTCTCCCTTCTCTATTTAAGCTTTTCCCACTCCCCTAGAGGGGTTGCCCTTTTCCCATCCCTGAATTGGCCATTCCCACCGTCTTCAGGTAGAAGGTAGGAGTTATGAAGAAACAGGAGGCTTAATTTTTTTTTTTTGCTTTTTTTTTTGGAGGGCAATTGGGGTTAAGTAATAAGTAACTTGCCCAAGGTTACACGGCTAGGTTTTTTTTTTGGTCGTGTGTGTTAAGTGGCTGAGGCTGGAACCGAACTCAGGTCCTTCTGGCTCCGGGGCCGGCACTCTACTCACTGCGCCACCTAGCTGCCCCGGCTTAATTTTTTTTAAACTGGCTCCCTTCTCAGGATGTAGTTGGACTTGGCACTTAGGAATGAGGTGCTTAAAAATTCTTGCAGTTCACAACTGTCTTTATTGGGGTCTATTCAAGTATAAATTAGTAACAACATATAAGTAAGCAGGACCCTGCTGCAGGACTGAGCAATAAACTTCTAATAGTGTTCTAATCCTAGTAAACAAATTCTGGTTGAATTTTGGGCCTGTCAAAGGTATTTAATTTCCTACTAGATGTAATGGTGGAAGCAAATTGAGTATAGAATTTTGGGTGAGAAAATCTTTTTTGGACTTTTTGTGTGTGGGGAGAGGACTATCCCTCTAAGTTTGGCCTTGCATGAAGACAAGACCAAGGTTGACTTTTTCTTGTATAACTGATGAGAGCATATTTGTGCTGGGTAATCAATAAACCCATGGAAAGAGCCAGAGTATTTTCATATAGCCTCTTACCAGGAATAGTTAAAGACTTTCCTGGGAACCTAGGAAAACATTTGAAAGCTTTGTGTATTTAGTGTACTCCCAACTAGAGAAAACTATTCTAGGGGAAGGGGAGAGAGGCATAACTTACAATAATAAATGTTAAGTAGAAGATAACCTAGCTTATGAGGTTCCCTATTGGAGTAGCTAGAAAGGCATGGGGCCATTCCAAATTATGTTCAAATTCAGTTTTATTCAAGTTAACCTGACAATTTTGGTAGCAATACAAAAAGTATTTTACATGGGCATTTGGTCACATTAAAACATACTTGTGATTTCTTTTTGCTATGAATTCCACCTTGTGATTTATTTCAAAACCAAAGGGCAAATTGACTTGAGTGTCTCTGTACACAGTGACCTATACACAGAAGAGGAATTTGTGAAGATGGAAAACCAGAAAAATCAGAGAACATAAAACATAATATAAATCTGTATACTTAATTACCAGGATAACAAAGGTAGGGTTATGAGGTCTTAGGCTTGGTTTTATTGCTAATTATTGCTAACTATGATGGACAAAAGCTGTCAAAAGGATTTCATTGTCTTTCTTAGTAGGGAAACACGAGGACGAGAAAAAGAGAGAGAAAGAGACAGAAAGACAGAGAGAGGGAGAGACAGAGAGAAAGAGAGCACATATCAGAGAGACAGAGGCAGAGAGAATATGAGAGACAGAGACAGAGAGAGACAGAGACAGAGAGAGAGACAAAGAGAGAGAGAGATGCCAGCATCTGATTAGGTCTTAGGATTTCTCCTCTTCAGTATCAACTGGCATTGTTTACATAGATAGTCCCCAGTCATTAGCATTCATTCAAGGTAACTACAAGCAGCCAGAAAAGTCTGCCCTAATATATCTCTAAAGATCTTATTCAAAGGTACTATTGAACAGCAAGTGATTGGTGGTTCTTTGTCCACAATTAAAGATTTCAGCATACTTTGAAAAAGAAAAAAAAGGAAAAAATACTCTAGTGACTGGATCTCTTTAGTTGTTCTCCAATGAACCTGAAGTTGCCTAGAAAAGAAAAAAAAAAGATACTTTCACTAGATATCCTCAGCTTTTATTTTTTTTTTTAAGATAGTCTATCTAGGGGACAGAGGACAGAAACTTCAATCTGCAATAATGTTCTTCCTAAACTATTGACCACATACTAGAGAAAGCCTCCCTTTAAGACTGTGGTAATGTGAAGATATAGATCAGCACAATTTTGCTACTTAATAAAGGACAGTCTCAACACAACTGTTAAGTCTTATAGCAATTCTTGTTCATATGTCAAGTAGCAGTCATAACACTCCTACCTTAGAATATACAGTAGTTACTAAAAACTATTCTTAGAAGTCACCAGTTATTTAATTAGACATAGATCTGTCATAACATATTAGTGCAGGCTGCCATTAGAAAGGTAGATGGTAGGTCTTGTTCCTAGTATTTCTAATCAGTCAATTCTCCAGTAGCCTAAAAAGTAGGTCTATTCTGGGCAATTTTCAGTGGATAAAGTAGGTTTCTCATGCCTTATCCTTCTAGACCTCCCTGCTTCATTGTCTAGAGATAGGGCTTCTCTCTCTAGGTATTTAGAAGATTTGAATTAACTCTTCTATTCAAATTCTGAATTGACCAATTTAAAGTTTCCATTCTTCTCCTGTGAAAGTTGTTTATGGAAGGTCTGAAAGAACCTAACTTAGTCTTCTCTTGACATAGGTCAGAGTCATGAGGTCAACAAGAGTCAAACAGTAAGGATGAACCTGGTGGTTAATCTAGACAATTCAAAGAAATGTTCCCATAGAAACAGGAACCTAACAAAAAATGTGTAGACTTAGAACTAATTGATTATTTGCCACAAATCCTCAACACTGTAAAGTTTGAAAATGTTCTCTTATACTAACAACTGACTGAAATACAAACAATAAGTCTAGAACATGCGGTCATAATTACTGCCGCTAATGATTTTGAAGCTTTAGGCCAGATTTCCTGACTACTATGTAGTGAAGGGCACATATTGTGGAGAATGTTCTTCTTTGGAACAAGTATGGTTATCCTGAGGCAGGCAGGCAGTGGAAAAGAAAGAACACTGGACCTGGAGTTAGAAAAGACTTGAATTCAAATCTAACCTCAGACACATTAACTGTGTGCTCCTGCACAAGTCATTTAACCTGTTTATCTCAGTTTCCCCATGGCTGTTGTGAGGATAACATGAGACAATATCTGTAAAGTCCTTTGCAAACCCTAAAGCATTATATAAATGCTCACTGTTACCATGGTCATTATTATTTTTATTATTATATGGTATTGATTTATTTTTTAAAAACTTCTTCTCACCTATAGACTCATGGCTAAGCTCTCATTGTTCTAGAACTGCCCAAAACATGAGAAAAGGAACAAGTGTGAAACTTTTTTTTACCTATAAAGTCACTTTCAATCGATTCAAGAAGATCCAAATTCCCTCCCAAATGCTTAACAAAGTAAAGTATCCTTTAAGCTCAAGGTACAATGTGCTGGTGTTACATATTAACCCCAACCCAGGACTGGTCAAGGAATCCAAACTGAGAGGTTAATGAGGATTTCTTCAATTTCATACTTACAAATGGGGTCCTTGCTCCAAATTTGCTATAAAATGTCATTGTCACTTTATTCTTATGTCCTGTTCTTTGGTCAAAGGCATGGCAAGTGTCAAAGGGTGGACTATACAAATGAAGGCTAACAGCAGGTTCTGTGTGACTTGTGTTCTCCACCCGATGTAGACCAATAGAATCTAAAGAGGAGACAAGATGAAACAAATTGGACGTTCCAGTTATGGTCTAAAGGTAAAACCAATGTGTTAGTCAAGTTCAAATCACATACATTTCAGTGAATAGAACACCAGTCCTGGAGTCGGGAGGACCTGAATTCAAATCCAACCTCAGACATGTAACACCAAAAAAACTAGCTGTGTGACCTTAGGCCAGTCACTTAACTCCAAATGCCCTACCTTTCCCTCTCAAAAAAAATTTATAGGCCAATGAATAGTATTTTTTTTTTGCCATGATATACACAAAGAAATGGCCACCACTGTGATCTGTCTTTGGTTTTAAAATCCAACTGCTTAGCATCTGCCACAGTTGTGTTTTTTATCTTATTGTATCAAAAGCCATCAAATGACAGCCAAATGAGGGATTATGCAGTCTATTTAGTCCAAGTATCAATCTGTTCTTTGGCACTAAGGAAAATAGCTTTTATCATGTTACATTATGCCTTCTCCCCTTCTCCAAAAAAATATTAAAAACATAAGCTGGTGACAGAAGTTGGGAAGACATTCAGAAGAATTAGAATAGCCATTGCTGGGGATCTCGTGTTAACTTTAACATGTTTGAGAAATACTTCTTCAACAATCACTAACTTGGACATAATTATAACTGTGGCTTGAGAGCTTACTAATGTCTTATATCTCTTACTGCAGGAGTGTAAAGAAAATAGTAGAAGCAAAAGTAGCAGAAGGTAAGTCGCTGGTACCTGTGGAGAAGGAGTCCAAGGCAGTACTGCCATCATTCCACAGCCCAGTCTTATTTCTGAGTCCTCTTTCCCCCTTAAACTCAGTCAGTTGCTAAAGTCTGTTGTTGATTCTATCTCACTATAATGTTTTGTTGTCGTTGAGTAGTTTTCGGTTATGTTTGACTCTTTGTGATCCCATTTGGTGTTTTCTTGGCAGAGATACTGGAGTGTCATAATAGTAATGAAATCTGAAGCTCCTTTTGTATTGCTAAGCTGTGAGGAGCTGAGATGTACTTAATGCTTAGTAATTCATCAAGCCTCTATTTAAGAAACAGAAGGTATGACCCCTGTAGCTGACATAACTGAAGGGGTTGGCTGAAACAGGAAGAAGCTAATGGTGTGTGTGTGTGTGTGTGTGTGTGTCTGTCTGTCTATGTCTGTGTAATTCCCTGCTGGGTCAGACAGATCTTCTTGGAGCAAGCTTTGTAGAGGCTGCCGCTGGGGAGGCTGAAGAGGAAAGGCCCACCCAGGCTGGAGAGAATGATTTTCATTTTGAAAACCTAGATGGAGTGATTTTGATTCTCAGAGCTAGCTGAAACTTCTGCTGAGGATTTCTAAGGGCCAGCCAGAGTTGCTGAGGCTGCTAAGGGTTTCTGAGGGCCAGCCAGAGCTGCCAAAGAATGAGGAAGGATGGCTGTGAGGCTTGTACTTTGCATGAACCTGTTTGTGGCTTTGTTGAGCCTTGACTTCCTAGGAACAGACACTGTGAAGGATTTAAGGTGGACTGGATGCTGTGAGCTTCAGCAAGGAACAGGAAGTACTCGGAAGGCTGGACAGGGACCTGGGAGCTGTCTTCCTTTGAACCCAGGTGACAGTTTGGTGAATACAGGTAGGATCTGGGACCATGAAAGGGGATCCTGGAATCTGAGAGACCACCCAGAGAAAAGCTGAAAGAAGACTTTACTTGGATACTGTGTACTGACTGAGAAATTGTAATTTACTAGTGACCTAGGGGTGGAGGGCTTGTGTATTTTCTGATAATTGAATAGTGAATAAGTGACTGATGGAGTTAACTTAGTGTGCCCCATGAGTGGAGAACTTTGACTACTGTACTTTGTGTATTAAATGGTTGATAATGATTGAATGATCGAGTTACTAAATGATTGTTCTTTGTTCAAAACTTTGTGACCACTGTGGTGAAAACGATGTGGCCATTTTTCTGTGATAAGTTTGTTGTGTGCTATATTTTGATTTTCTGTGATAAGTTGTAACATTGTGAACACTGTACCTTGATTTTCTGTGAATGTTTTGCTCTGATTTGTTATGGAATAAATAGAGTGTTCACTATACTGTGTAATCAGAACCTTAAAAGCTGTTCACAGTAGCATTCTTCTGGAAAGCTGCTAGTGCTTGGCTTTGCAAGTGGTTTGGCATTTCCTTCTCCAGCTCATTTTATAGATGAGGAAACTGAGGCAAACAGGGTTAAGTGACTTGCCCAGGGTCAACACAGCTAGGAAGCTGAGATCAGATTTGAACTCAGGAAGAGCAGTCTTTGTGATTCCAGATTCAGAATGCTAGCCATTGGGCCACCTAGAAGCCCTAATTATTTCTGCCTATTCTTTCTAATATCACTCCTGCCACCCTAGGTTCAATTCTTACTACACCTAAGATGTTCTTGTCTTCACATTTCAATTCAGCATTTTGGGAAGAAATGTATAAGACAGTCTAATCATATGGCTGCTTTGCTCAAAACCAAAACTAAAAAAAAACTCCACTTTCTATCATCTATTAAAGAAAGTCCAAATTCTTTGGCCTAGAATTCAAGGTCCTCCACAATCTGACTCCAGTCTACTTACCACCCTCAAAAGCCTTCCACTCCATGAACAGCAGGTGAACCAGTTTGGTTGAACATATCTGTGGGTGCCTAACTCTATAGCTTTGTTCATGCTACTCCCTCTGCCTGGAATGTCCTCCTCTCCTGTCGTCATCTGATCAACTCAGCTGAAAGGGATCTCTTCATATTCTCAACTTGTTTGTAGTATAAGCCAGGCTTGTCACAAAACAGATTAAAATGCAATTGGTAAATGTTTAACAAAATAAAAATACAATACTACATAGATTATGTTAATTTATGGTTTTCTAAGTCAATATTCAGCCTGCTGTGGTATAGACTTATTCAATAACAACTAACATAAGGTAGCACATAGGATATGCTCCATCTCCCCTACTAGATTATAGATTGCTTCAGTACAACTTCTATCATATTTCTTTGTATCTCCCATGATGCTCTGCACTTAGAATGTACAACAAAAATTGCATCTTATTCAGGGGTTAGCTTCTAAAGTCAGTGCATGAGGTAAAAATACCACATCATCAAAATCACACTTGAAAATATCTTTTGTTGCTGTTATTTAGTCATATCTGATTCTTCATGACCCCATTTGGGGTTTTCTTGACAAAGATATTGAAGTGGTTTGCCATTTCCTTCTCCAACTCATTAGACAGATGAGGAAACAGAGGCAAACAGGGTTAAGTGACTTGTCAAGGGTCACACTGCTAGTGTCTGAGGTCAAATTTCAACTCAGGAAGAAGAGTCTTCTGTCTTCAGGCCCAGCATTCTATCCACTGCACCACCTAGCTTCCCCTTGAAAATAACTTAAATCCCCTCAAAAATACAGCATAGTATCTTCAAGTAGCTGTAGCTGGAAAAAGAAGTAGGTTTTCTTTAAAAGTGGGAATATTGCATCTTCATGGCAGAGGGCTTTCTGCCAAACCTCAGGAGCACCAACTCTCCATGGGCTGGGCTTTTTTCCCCCCTCAGGCATCAAGGAAACTAAGCCAAAATTTCAAAACATTATTCCAAGGACAGCCTACATAAAGCAGATGCCATTCCTACCATAACAGACACACTAGAATTCACAGACAATTTCTCTAAGATTATTTTAAGTTGTTTTCTAAATGGCTAGATGTAGTTATTTGTCTAAATAACCTTCCTGATAGATATGGTGAGAGTATCTCAAGGTTAACATTATAGAGAATGCCCTAAGTAAAGGGACAGTAGGAAAGCAAGTAAGTGGTTTTACCATTGATGTAGGCACACTGGTTTTCCCTCAAGATTCTTTCAGATTTCTTCATCATCTCATTGGATTTCTTATCGGGCCATGCAAAGAGGGTCTCCTTAAGGTTTCCTTGCAGCATCTTCAGAAAGCAGTGGGAGTCTGTATGATCATGGATACTGCTATATATACACATAGAGAGAATGACAACTAAACTCAGTGCATTGCCTGGTACACAGAAGTATTATAATAGGAAACAAGCGTGGCTAAAGAATTGGAATACAGAGTTGGAATACAAGGTGGCTACAGGATAGAATAGCAAAAAACTCTTTTTCAGAGCATAGCTTACAACAAACTAATTCCTGATGAAGCTACATTATCTTGATTTTTACATTGTTTTTATATTTTCATATGACTTGGCCAATATTATTCAGATTAGATTAAGCGTGCATGATACTAGACCATAAAGATTAGCAAAAGTGGGACTGGAGAGTTGGGAATAGGCTTATCTTAGATGCAGACCCAGGCTAAACAGCGATATCAATTAGCTTTAGAGAATTTCTGACAGAGTAAATTCCCTATTTACTTGGTGAGAGAAAAACTAAAGTTGAATATGAGAAGTATTTTGAAATTGCTCAAACTAACTTTTCAAAGAAGTAATTAGATGTATACAGTGACATATCTATGGGCTTGCAGAGGTGGGGAACCTGCATTACACTCGAGGACCTAGAGGGTCACATGTGGCCTTAAGGCTGCAGGTTCCCCATCCCTGGTAGAGGCAAGGTCATTTCCTACTGTGAGACCCTACTGGGGTCTCACCAAGGTTAAGAATGCAGAAGGGTACAAGTCCCCTCTCCATAAACTAAATGCATTTATTAGGCAAGATGAAACTAGAATAGATCTTTCTATATGATTTAAGACATCCACTTCTCTCTTCCCAAGTGAAAGCACTAAGTTCAGGCTAGCTTTAAGTTATATATATCTTCACTATTCCCCAAAAGATTAAGAAACTTTGGAATGTATTTAAAGGGAGTTTCCTTTTTAATAAAATAGGAACAGTTTGCTACGTCTTCACACAGAAGAAAACAATGATTAGCAAAGTCACTAATTATACTATTGCTACTCATTTCTAGAGTAAAACATTAGTTTGTCAGACTTTACAAGTCTTGTTTTGGGTTGTTTCCATAACAAATATCCAATTCAAATCTTTACTTAAGATAGAACAGGGAAAGCAGTTTTTGTCTAGCAGAAGCAACACTAGATTGGGAATTGGGGGACCTGGGTTCTAGACTGATCTAGAGACATTCTGGGTTATTGTCCTGCAGCATGATCACTGGCAAACTTCTGAATCTGTTTACTTATCTAAAAGGTGAAGGGGGTTGGGCCGGATGATATGTAAGACACTCTCTGTCACTAAATAAATAATCCATGTAATTCTATGAAAGTTTTGATTCTCTAGTGTGCAGTGTAGATTCATTTATAAAGGAAAAAAGGATGGTTTCTTCTGATTAAGGGTCATGAAGTCAGGATGTATCAAAGGTGAACTGTGAACTTGGGTTTTCCTGACTCAAAGACTGGCCTGGCTATCTATTGTGCCATTATCTCCCTCAAAATGTCTTAATATTTAACATACAACATATCAGAAAAAGGAAAGAGACAACTAACTGGAAACAGAGAAGATATATGAGTTATGATAGGTTTTCCCCCCTTGCTTTTATCTGATTTTCTAAGTTTGTAATGTGACCTGCACACAAACCCAAGCTATAACAGGCTAAGATTAGAACAGCACCAATTTGAATATAAAGACTGAGTCTACAGAAAACAGAAAAAACTCCAACAAGTTCAGGTAGTCATTTATCACACTGGATTACAAGCAGTATCTCAGTTGATGCTTATATTACGGGTAAATGCATTTACTAGCTTTACACATTTATGCTCCATGCTGGAGCTTTCTAGCTGACTTCTATGAGAAGGTTTGGCTTTGGCAACTTTGTTAGGTCATAGAACCCAAGTACTCATAAAGTCACTTTACTGGGATGGCTAAACAAGTTGGAATATGTGGATTTAATGGAATATTACTATGCTATAAGAATTCAGAAAAAACTTGGGAAGACTTCTATGAGATAATACAGAATGAAGTAAACAGAGCCAGGAAAAACATGTGACTACAACAATGTAAAACAGGATTCTGCATAATTATAATGACCAAGTTTGGTCCTGTAGAAGATCAGGAGAAAACATATTCATCTTCCCTTCATTCTAAAAGTAAGGTGTTATGGGTATGGGACATTGCATATGTTGTTGGATAAGAAAAATATATAGGAGAGCACTGTCTTGAGATTCCATAGATAGCCTAAAGGTCTAGTGGTGTGAATTTCCAGGATCCTGGGGGGAAAAGGAAGAAGGCTGGCTGGTCCTGGTAGGTGAAGGTTAGCTTAGAAACCTAGGTGACTTATATATGATGAGGTCAAGCAAGGCCAACGACCTCATCCAAAAGTGAAGCAGAATGTGGAGTCTGGCCTTGGTACAAAGACCTGATTTAAGAACTGGGAGATATGAGTAAACTGAAGAAAAAAATCACTGTAGATACAAAAATAAAACAATCCAACCTAGAAGGAGAGAGAAACATCTTAACAATTATACACCAATGCTCTAAGGAAAAAGATGAATTTCTCACAAGTACTATATGAATACTTAGAAGAAATGAAATGAGATTTTAAAATGAAATAAAAACTCTGGAAGAAAGAATTGGAAGGAGAATGAATAGCTTAGCATAGAAAGCATGAAACCTACTGCAAGCAATGGACTAACTGAAAATCAAAATAGACATAAGAACATAAATAAGACAACAATAAATATTAAAACAAAATTAAAATATTGAAAAAAAACCCTAGGTGTAAATGAAAGGTAAATAGGTATAAATGAAAATACAAGGTATTATGCTACTAAAAACAATTGATCTGGAAAAGAAGTTAAGGGAAAATAATCAATGGACTCTTGAAAAAAATAATGATTTCTAAAAAAATTCTGAAAATTGTATTTCAAGATTTAAGAAATGAAAACTATCTAGATCTATTAGAATCAGAGGACAAAGTAAAAATAGAAAGAATCTACCAATCACCTTCTGAAACTCCCATAGGAAAAAAAAATGTCTCAGGAATGTCACAGTCAAAATTCAGAGCATTTAAGTCAAAGAAAAAATTATGACAAGTACCCAGAAAAAAGATTCAAGTATCACGGAACCACGGATCACACAGGACTTGGCAGCTTCTACCATAAAATGGAGATCTTGGAAACCAAGACTCCAAGAAAAAAAAAAGATGTAGGCTTACAATCAAGAATAACTTAGCCAACAAATCTGAGTACAATTCTAATAGAAAAATGGGCCTCTAGTGGAAAAGAGGACTTTGAAGCATTCCTGATTCTAAGATCAGAGCTAAATAGGAACTTAAAACTATAAACACAAAAGTTAAAAGAAACCTAGAAAGGAAAATATATTCAAGCATTTGGAAGGCTGCATAATGATGTGGAGGAAACATTCTAATAGGAGAGAAGAAACAAATATCCCTTCAGAACCTGTCTTCAAAGAGTATTGAGAAAATTAAATAAGTAATTAGTAAGCAAAGCAGTTGGGTGGTGGCTGATTTAATTCTGTCCTGAGTGTCTGAAGAGGGGAAGGAAAAGGAAAGGTAAAGAAGGACTATAATAATGTAGAAAAAAGGAAGAATGAGGGGCGGCTAGGTGGCACAGTGAGTAGAGCGTCGGCCCTGGATTCAGAAGGATATGAGTTCGGATCCGGCCTCAGACACTTAATGCACACACAAACAAAAACCTAGCCATGTGACCTTGGGCAAGTTACTTAACCCCAATTGCCCTCCAAAAAAAAAAAAAAGGAAGAAGGGAGGGGAATAGAACTTTATTTTTCTCATAGTTGAGATACATAAAAAGAAACACATACAGATACAGAACAAAGGGTGGGCATCAGAAGGACTTCACTCTTGTCTGGATCAAAGGAGGGAACATACACACACAGACACATAGACATACACACAGACATACACAGACACATAGACACACAGATACATAGACACACATACACACAGAGACACACAGACACATAGACTTACACGCAGACACACATATACATACAGAATTAGGTCTAGCAATTCACCAAATTCAACAGGGAACCAAGTAGGGAGGAGGCATGGTTAAAGGGGAAGATAATACCAGGGAGGGAATAGTCAATCAATAAGCATTTATTAAGTGCTTACAAGAAGGGAAAAAGGAGAGAGAAAAGATCTGGAAATTTATGAACTACCTATCAACTAGGGAATGGCTGACCCAGTTGTGGTCATGAATGTAATGAAATGTTTGTAACGTAAGAAATTACAAAAGAGATGATTTCAGGAAATTTTGGAAGTGAAAAACCCTATCAGTTCTGTTGAACTAACTTATCTTTCCTATTTCTTCCAAAATCTTTGTTAGAAGGGATGGTTTTAATAAGTAGGGTTGGGGGGGTATATTTGGAAATGAGTTAGATTGAAAATGAAGCTTGGAGGGGGAGGGAGGAAAAGAGGGAGAGAAACCCAAAGCTTCAAGTTTGCCCAGCTCAGTCCCTTGCATCAAAAATGTGCTTAATAAGCTTTTGGGGATTTATTACCTGCCATGGCCTTCACCCCAACACAGAATCATCAGGTTAAACTTTCCATTTCCTTGATCCACAAGATTTCGTGTGTACCTAAGAAAATAAATGTCAGAAGTTTAAATATACTTTACTTGAAGAAGCACCAGAAATAAAATACCAAATGTCAGAACTATAAGGAAACTTTAGAGGTTTAAGAAATCACTTCAAATTCTCAAATTAGGCATCTGAAGTTGAGAGAGGATAATGCATTTGTTTAAGGTCACATAGCTAATAAATGTCATATTAGGGACATGAAGCTGTACCTTGACCCCAAGTTCAGAGTTCTTATAGCATATTAATCTTGTGTCACAAAATCAATCTCTTCCTCTCCTCCCCCCCATCACTCCTATAGTTAGAAATTTTTAATATTTTAAGTGAAAATTGCTTAGTTTCTATTTCTAATATGGTACAGTTATAGCACAAAAAATTATTTGCATCTCATTCTTAGATGTTTAAGAACTTTCTCTGAGTTACTGAAATTCCCCCAGCATTTAGCTGTACTTTAAGGAAAAGGGAACGAAAGGGGAAGGAAATTCCAGCAGTCTGCACTTGATCTCTTTGACCAGATAAAGAACAGAGCAAAGCTATCTCTACGGAATATCAATTTGGAAAGTTCTTTGCTGTTCCAAACAAAAGGACTGCAATTGTTCTCTGTAGCTAAATAAGGATTTAAGAAACAATCTATCACTGAAAAGCTGTTTTAGCATTTGATTTTGTAGAATTATCCATAGTAGGTCTAACAAAACTAAGTGCCTATAATCAGAGTTGTTGTGTATGTCTGTTTGTTTAGCAGAACTGATACAAGTTGGGGGGGCGAGTAGGAAAACAGTTAAAATATGGGCAGAATTTATCATGGAAGCGAGAGGTTCAAATAATAGTTTAGTCTTACAATAAATTAAAAATATAACACACACACACACACCCACACACACACACACACACCCTCAAGTTCTACAAATTTCTATTGCCCCAAGAGGAGTTGTTTATAAAATTCTAATTCAGCTAAGTTTTATTACAAAAATCCAGGTTATTTAATGATAAATTCTAAGGAAAGTGATGCTTTGCTATGCTTTCCTATATTTTGTTTATAGACATCTATTTGCCAACGTCCTTTTAAATATATGGACAAAAACAATGAAATCTCCAAGGACGCTATTTTACATGATCCACACATGTGCTATGGATGAGTTGCTTAACAAATACCCCTTTTAAAAGGTGTTAGCTCTCCTAAATTACATTATATGGGGCTGTGTATGGTATCATTGAAACAGATTTAAAAAAATAAAGCATTTAACACTTAACATTGTCCAAATGCTGCACAACGATCCATTTCCCTGCCCATTTTCCCATCCTCCTGTTTATTTGGGGCGTCTGCTGTAGCATTTAGACAGTGTTAAAGTTAGAAGTGGCATTGAACTAAAAGCTGGAAGACATTGTTCAAGCACCTATCACTATGGGCAAATATCTATTTTTCACTGAAGCTCAGGTGAACAGAACTTTTCCTAACTCAGGGTAGTTGTGGGGATCAAATGAAGTAACATAAACAAAAGCTCTATGCAACCTGTTGCCTTAATTGCAACCTAGCTCTTAATTATATGATTTCAAGTTCTAATTGTTTCCCTGAGATTAGTCCAGTTTCCTCTACTGGGGAGTAAATAACTTCAGGGCAGGAACTTTGCTACTGTGGAATCCTTTCCAGTACAAGACACCCAGACCAGAATTCCCTTACCAGAATTCTTAAGCAACCATTCCATAGAATCCATGGATTCAATTTAGAACTAGAAGGTACCTTAGGGGCCATATACTTCAACCTCCTCATTGTACAGATGAGGAAAACTGAGATTTGGAGAGGTTAAAGTACTTGCCCTTCCCTAGCAAAGCAGAAGAGTCAGATGAACCATTAATGATTGAATGGTTACTTATGCCAAGTCAAGTACTGGGGGTATTCACATGATCTTGAGAGCTCTCAATCACTAGTCTACTTCATCTTTTCACCAGTTGCACTAAGTAATTATCTATTTTTAGTGATGTAAACACAAACTCCAGATTAAGTAAATTTAACAAGGAAAATCAGAAGACTATCGAGAAGTGATTTGCAAATACTTCTGGTTCATATCTGAGTACTAACACAATACACTTGTGCAGTAAGGCAGGTCCTAGGGGTAACTTTAAGGTGTCATTTCAATGAGAGTATTCATTGAATGCCTATTAAGAGCCTGACTCTGTTAGGGACGAGGGATACAAAGACAGAAAATGAAATAGTCTCTGACCTTAAGCCATTTACATTTCACTGGTGTGTGTGTGTGTGTGTGTGTGTGTGTGTGTGTGTGTGTGTGTGTGTGTGCTTGTGAGAACGATGTACATAGATAAAAACAAAATACTTTTGGGGGAGAGAAAGAAGAGCACAACCAACCAATCAATTGGGGGAGAGGGAGGAAATCAGGAAAGGCCTGCAAAACTTGAGGTGAGACCTGAAGGGAGCTGGAGTTTCCTAAGGCATGCTAGAAGGCCTCTCTTCAAAGTGAGACGCTAATTACACACAGCTCAATTTTTACCTTCATAGAAGTTAGTGAATATTTTAATAACGGCTTTAAACATCAGCAACAATTATACAATTAGAGCTAGGCAGAATTTGCCTTAGGGTTGGGGGTGGTGGTGTGTGTGTGTGTGTATATGTACGTGGGGAGGAGATGGAAATTGTACTAGACTATATACATTTGTACAAAGTTCACAGGAGGGTGCTGGCTGTTTATATATAAAACTGAAAGAGAACTCTGACATGGATCAGTGAATTTGCCAATGGATTCAGACCCTTCCCCTGCCCTCTACCAAAAAAAAAAAAAAGGAGCTTCTGAGTGGAAAATTTTCTATGCCAACGCTCCAAAATAGCAACCTTAGATCTTCATCCATTCTACCTACCTTTCACCAACAACACCTCATTCTTTCCCTCTCATTCATCGTCATTTATCGGTCTAAGAGGTAGACACTGGGCAGCTCACTGATTACATACAGTGTGGCAGACCTGGCTAAAGTCTGGGAGTGTCAGGCACTAGGACTGCTGGATTGGTTGTTTCAGTCCCACCCTCCAGGTTCGGCTAAGAGCCCACGGGAAGGAAAGAAAAGGCACCTTTTAGGAATCTAGAGGCTGCTTCCTAAGCTGCTTACTGCTTCCATAAAACAAGAGGTACTTGAGAAAACCATATTAGAAAAATAAATGTACACCCTTAGACCCAGCAAAAGCACCACCAGACATATATATTCGCTAAGGAGGTCAAAAACAAGGAAAGGCCTTACATATACAAAAACATTTAGAGAAGCACTTTTTTCATGGAAATGAGAGTGTAGAACCACTCCATTAGGCTCTGGTGCCTAGCCCAAGTCAAACAGCTTTTGAATGAATCAAACAATAAGAACTGAATGTGAACAGGGTCTGAATTGAGAAATTGGAGCCAGCAAGAAACAAAGGGAGGAACTGGGCTGTGGGATGGGAGATAGCAATTGTCCATTGATTGTGGAACAGTGGAACAAACTGGGGCATCTGAATATAGGGTAAGAGTATTATGCAATAGGAAAAAACGAATCTGAAGAAATCAGAATAATTTGGGAAGGCTTATCCAAATTGATGCAGGAATAAGTAGAGCCTGGAGGTTTGTGATGACCACAATTGTAAAAACGAAGATAACACTGAAAGACTTCAGAATGCTAATCAATGCAATGCCTAACCTTGATTTCAGAGGATTGACGCTGAAGGGTAGTACTGGGTTGCTGCAGGGAGAAGTAGTGGATGACGGGTGCAGAAGGAAGCCTACATTTCTAGGCATGGCCAATGCGTTGATCCGTCTTCCCTGGTTCTGCTGCCAAGGCCCTTAAAAGTCATCCAAAGTATAACCGCCTCATTTTACAAACACGGAGAGCTTGAATGGCTTTCCCAGAGTAACAAAGCTAGCAAAGTATCCCAGTTGGAATATAAATTCAGGTGTGACTCCAAGCCCAGTACTCTATCCATGAAACCACTTTGTTTCTTTGCTTTATTTACTTGTTACAAGGGGTGGTGGTGGTGGTGATGAGGGTGGAAGAGAGAAAGTCAATGGGACGCAAGAGTTATGGGGGAAAAAGGGAAAAAATAATCAATAAACAGAAAGGGGGAAGGGGAGGGAGGAAGAAGGAGAGGGAGAGGGAGAGGGGAAGAAAGAGAAAGAGAGAGAGAGAGAGAGAGAGAGAGAGAGAGAGAGAGAGAGAGAGAGAGAGAGTGAGTCCAGGGTAAAGGGAGGGAGGGGTGTGTGCTGTCCTGAGAGTCTGGATAATCATCCAAGTGTAGTACATGTTTGTAGAAGTCTAAAGGGGAATGATCTAAGAAGTTTCTGGAGCTGTCTAGCGGCCCTCCTCAGTGGTCCCGCCCCAGAGAAGAGCTACGTGCCAAGTCCGAGTCCCCAGAAGTACGTTTGGAGAAGCCTGGAAAGTTGGCGAACTTTCATCCCAGACTATGGAGATGAAGTATAGCGCTGCCCTAAGGAGCCAAGGCACGGCTTATAGCTCCCAAAAGTAGCTGAAGGAGCCTGGGCTTTGGCACAGTCCAGAAAACTGTAACGGGATAAGGGAAGGGTCCCCCGCACCCCCCCCCCAAAAAAAAACAACCCGGGATGCGTTTTCTCCCATCCCTCTGTAACCAAAGTCACGGGAGGGAGTCAGAAACCTTTCCTCCTTACAAGACCTGGGTTCCTAATGCCTGCCTCATTTACTATCAATCTGATCTCGGGCAAATCCCTTCACCCCCGGCCCCAAGTCTCTTTATCTGTCATCTGTCCGAACATCAGACGAGTTTGAAGTACACGGTCTCTAAATTCCCGGCCAGATTGACAGCTTGGGACGATATTGCTTGCAAACAGCCGAAATCCAACCAAACGCACTGCGCTGCACCAAACGCAGGAGATGGGGACCATGCGGCCCCGTCTCCCCAAACAGTCCCGGATCTCCAGCGGGGTCTCGGGCGCTGGGGAGGGGCCAGGAGACACTAGCTCGTTTTCCCTCCCCAGGCTAAGAGCCCTGCCAACCCCGTCAGGCCAGGAGGCAGCAGCCCAGGCTGGGGCACTGGTCAAACAGCAGTAAGCGGCGCTTGCCCGACGCTCACCTGTACTGGTCGAATTTCGCGTACGCTGCCCACTCCGTGGGGTTGCTCTCATAAGCTTCCATGATGGACTGCACCTCTTCTACGTTGATGCTGTCCCCGGAGAAGATTTCGTGCAGGATCCGGATCAGCTCTTCCAAGGTCCGCGGCTTCAGAACCTCCGTATGCTCCATCCTGTCCCTCCGATCGCCAGCTAGTCCGCTTGCTCTGCTTCAGCAGCAGCCCCAGCCTGCGGCCAGCGAGGAGGTGAAGGACGAGAGCCGGTGTGTGGGGGAGGGGAAGGGACCCGAAACGCCCCCTCCCCCGGTCCAACCAGTAAGGAAGCAAGCAAACAAGCAAGCAACAAAAATGCCCGGGCAAACAATAAACCCAAAGCAAAGAACAGTGGAAAAACACTGCACACAAAAGCCCGAAGCGCGGGGTCGATGACCGATGGAGAGGGTTCGATTACAAGCCCAGAAAATGAACGACCCTCCCTTTGCAGCCCAACTCGGAGACTTCCAGCCTCGCGCTCCCCTTTAAAGCTCCGGGGGGGGGGGTACAGTGGGATGTACCAACCGCCCACGGGGGGGTGGAAAGGAGGAGGAGGAGGAGGAGGGATGTTTGTGGAGATGGGACAACCAGCGGCGGGCTCCAGGATTTATCGAGGACCCTCCATCCAGGGGGCAGCTTGGTGGGGTTTTTTGTTTTTTAAACTAGGTATTATTGCTCTCTCCCTCCTCCATTTTGCTTGGATGACTTTTAAGCATCTGGTTCCTAACCCGGCATCCCATCCCCCTCCTCTGCCCTCCACCTTTGGGCTGCCCCGCTCTGCCCCAAACACACCCTCAAAGCCAGGTCTCCAGTGGGTCTGAGAGACCTAGCGGAGGATACTGAGTCTTGAAAACACTACAAGTTGATCATTTCTCTTAAATTCCTCCTCCTCTGGGGTGGAATTGGTTCGCAATTAAGACATGTGGTAGCTTTAACGCACATTCGGGAGGAAAATGTGAATCGACTCTTGTTCTTTTAAAAAGAAAAAGTTTAAATATACAAATATCTAATCAATACTTTTTTTTTAACAAAGGAAGAAACCAGGGCCAGCAGTATCTAGAGAAACATGTATTAAAATAGACTCTTTTAGATTACTTGCCTACTTTGATTCGTTTTTTTTGGGGGGGGGGCTTTTAATGCTTTTTGGAGGGGGGAAGGCAGGGCAATTGGGGTTAAGTGACTCGCTCAAGGTCACACGGCTAATTAAGTGCCTGAGGCCACATTTGAACTCAGGTCCTCCTGACTGTAGGGCCGGTGCTCTATTCACTGCGCCACCTAGCCGCCCCTGATTAATGTTTTATAATGAATAACAACGCATATTTACATAAGCACTTAACGGTTTAAAAATACTTTCTTTACAATAACCTTGCCAGGTACTTTATATCCATTTTACAGAAGAAACTGAGGCTTAGAGATTAAATGACGGGTCCAAGATCACACACCTAATTAGTGGCAAGTCAAAACTCAAACCCAACTGCTTCCCATTTCAAATCTAGCACAATTCAATGCAGCACGTTGTCTCCTCAAACTGAATATTATCCAAGAAACGATGTTATTCAATAAAATAAACAGAACATTGGACCAATTAGTAACTATTATATACTTTCTTGTTTCCAAGCATTTTAGCAATAATTTATAGGGTTCTATTTAAGCAGATGCCTCAAAATATTTCAAATGAAAAAAAGAAACTTTTAAGTTTGCCACCTGAATTGAAAAGGCTTTCTGGTGACAATATGACGAAGAAACGCAGTTTTATTTTAGAGCTATTTCACAGAATACCTATCAAGGTAATTACCATTAAGCATAAAGAAAATATGAGCGGTGAATGAAATTTAATGAGAAGTTCTTTCTGACACAAAGGAGAAGGGCATTCTTTCTAACACAAAGAATAATGGGCATTAGAGATTTGTTAAGATTTATTATCTTATGTTTAATATGATTGTACATGGATAGCCTTTATAAGATTGCTTGCTGCTTTGGGGAGGGAGGGCAGGGGAAAAATTTTGGAATTCAAAATCTTATAAAAGTGAATGTTGAAAGCTATTTTTACATGTTATTAGAATAAATAAAATACTATGAAAATATTTATTTCCTTAATTCTTCACTTGTTAGATAATGGCTCCTGAATCTTATTATACATATTTTTTAGAATGTAGGATCATAATCAGTTAAAAATATTAATACATTCTGTTCTGATAAAGAAACTTCCCTACTCACAAGACCCTACAAAGTACATTGCTCCCATACATTTAGTTTTATCTAAATGATAACAGGAAGAAGGTCCTTTACCTTTGATAGTATGATACTAACACTGACCATTATACTTACCAAAGTTTTGCTGCCTGTCAATGTTGACCTTATTTGTTATCACTGTATTTTTTGTTCATTAGGCTCTTTCTTCACTCTTCATCACCATATACTATATCAGCTCAGTTTATCATTCCCCATAGTGCATTAATATCCCATTACATTTATATTTAAGACTTTGTTCAGTCATTCCCTGATCATTGAAGATATTTTTTTCCTTCCAGCTTCTTCTTACTACAAATAATGATGATAGGACAGCTTTTGTATGTATGAGTCTTTTTTTTTTCTGTCAATGACCATCTTGGGGTATTTTGTTGTTGTTATTCAGTTGTGTCTGGCTTTTCATGACCCCATGTGGAATTTACTTGGCCAAGACTACAGGAGTGGTTTGCCATTTCTTCTCCAGCTCATTTTCCAGATGAGGAAACTGAGGCAAACGAGGTTAAGTGACTTGCCCAAGGTCATACAATAACAGTCTGAGGTCAGATATGAACTCAAGAAGAAGAATCTTCCTTACTCCAGGTATGGCATTCTATCCACTGGCCACCTAGCTTCTCATTTTAGGGTATACTTCTCCACAATTCAAAACTTTTCCAAAACAGTTGAACCAATTACCATCTCTACTAACAATGAATTAGGGAGACTGAGAGAGCTCACAGACCCTCCAAAAATGAGGAATCCCATCTTTTACTGCCTCTGTAGTTTGATGTATGTGAAGTGATACCTTAGGGTTGTTTTAATTTTGAATATTTTTAAAAAGTGGTTAGAGACAATTTGTTTATATTTCCTATTTTGAAAACTGTCCATGTTCTTTATCACTTGTCTTTTGGGAAATGGTCCTTATTCCCACAGATTTGTGTCAGACTTTTATCATGAACATTTAATATATAGATTTCCCCTAATTTGTATCTTTTCCCCTCTTGATTCTAGATGTACTGATTTTTTGTGTGCAAGAGTTTTTAAATCTTATATATCTGATTTATATATATATAATATATACATATATTAAATATATATATATATATATATATATATGTCTTTTATGATTTCTTTTATCCTGTGTCTGGTTGTTCACATTCTTCCCTTTTCTATAATTGTGAAAGATATAACCTATGATTTCTATTTTTAAGGTAATATCTTACTTTTAATATCTGAATAGTCCTTTGCCTCTTGGCTAGGTAGGTTGTGAACAATGCCACAGGGACTCAGCATTCTGGGGGTGCCTTCAGCAGATGAACAGAATTTTTACTGGGGTCACAGGGGCATTGATATTTTGAACTTGGCTTGAAGAACTCTGGGAAAGAAACAAAGAAGATCCATCTTGCTAAGTCATGTGGGAGGAAGGACAATGGGTGGGAGCAGCAGGACCTTCTTCCTTGCTCCTTCCTCTGGAACTCTTGTTGGCTACTGCTATAGAACAATGGTGAGTTGAGCTGCTGAGACAAACCCAGGAACCCTGCTCTTTTCCTCTCCCCATCACCATTTCTAGGTGAAAGATTTGCTCCCTTTTTATTCAACTCATTCAATTTCTGCCTCTCATTTTGAGAAAAGAGGAATCAAAAGAAAGAGAAACTGATTCTGCCCTGGTAGTCAGCAGTGCCAGATCTCAATTACTTATCCAAATACCTTATTTACACCTCACCCTCCCTTCTATTCCCCTGTTCACTGTCCGTTTGATGCTATTACTTTATTCTCCTTGATAGAAGTGTGGAACTTCCAGGTTTAAGATGACTGGATGAAAGGAGGTAAGTAATTAAGATTTCACATACTTAGTCTAGCAAAAAATAAAAACAAAAACAAAAAATCAAAACCCTAAAATAGCACCAGACCAAATAATGATGAAGAAATCTAGAGAGAAAGTACACTAAATACTTGTATTCAGCCCAGAACTCCTGAAGATGGCAGCCAGAAACTTACAAGCAATAGGGGCCTGCCAGGAAAGCCAGTGCCAGCACCAGCTAACAAGGTCTTCCAGTTTGGTCAAATTTCTGTGTCTGGAGGCAGTAGGAATGGAGGACTGAGAAGAGGAAGATTGAGGGTGGTCTGAAACACAGAACACTGAGACCTTGCAAGAAGCCAGGAGCCAGTAATTAGCAGTTTGTGATGGTAATGCTCTCCCCAGGATGCTCCAGAGTCACCAGAAGTCTGTAGCACTATGACCAGAGGTACCAAAGAGGATGCTATATATTTAGTGCTCTGACCCCCTAAGATCCAGAGAGCCCTGAAACCTATTACTATGCTGAAGGCAGACACACTCTAGGAGGGGAAGATCAGCACAGAGGTCCAGCTTTTTCATCTGGGGACTAAGAAAAGCTGATATCTCTCCAGCCAATAACACACCACTGAGTAGAGACTAACCTTGGGTGTGGAATATGGACATACACTATTAGACAAAATCAATGCACTTTGAATTGAGAAGTTGTAGTAGGACCTGAAGATTCAACCCTCTAATTTTTAAAGATCCTGAGGGGAAGAGGAGGCCCAATCTCAGGAGATGGAAGTCAGGAAAAGAACTCAGGCAAATAAAACAAGACAAAGCAAAGCCAATGAGCCCATCCAAAAGCAGAGCAGGGGTCAGAGTCATGCCCTGGCACAAAGCTCCAGGTCAGAAGAAGATGCCAATCACTATAAAGAATTACAAAATGAAATGAGAATTCTGGAGGAAAGAATGAGAAGGAGAATAAATAGATGAGAACAGAAAGTAATAAACCTCACTCAAGTAACAGATTCCCTAACAAACAGCAATCAAGGACTCCCTGAAATAAAAAGAAATATCTGAACAAAATCAAAAGGAAAAAAAGGGTGTAAAGTATTTACTATGAAAAACTACTGACCCAGAATATACATCAAGGAGATCATTTAAAAATCATCTGATTCCTTGAAAACTATGACAAAAAAGGAAGAAGGAGATGAAGAACAAGATGATGATGATGATGAAGATGAAGAAGAAAAAGAAGGAAGAAAGAAAAAGGCCTGGATATTGAAACTACCTAGCTCTATCTGAGCCAGAGGGCAAAGTGAAAACAGAAAGAAGCTACCAGTCACCTCCTGAAATGAAACCCCCAAAGAAAGATAACTCCCAGAAATATTATAGCCTAAATCCAGAACTCCTAGATTAAAGAAAAAAAATACTGCAAGCAAATAGAGTTCAAGTACCAATTGTTCAGATTTAGCACCTTCAACAATTAGTAGGAGATAATCTTGGAATACAGCATTCCAAAAGGCAAAAGATAAAAGCTTAGAGGAACAAGATATTCTTATAAAATAAGATATTATTTTTATTAATTAATCTTTTAATTAATAAAATAAATGTTTATTTATTCCCTTCAACTATTCTCATACTTAGAAAAGTTTCATAAGTTACAATTATCATTTTTTCCATGTAGGAATGTAAATATTTCAACTTTGATAAGTTCCTTATGATTTCTTTTCCCTGTTTACCTTCTCATGCTTCTCTTGCTTCTTGTATCTGAATGTCAAATTTTCTGTTCAGCTCTGATTTCTTCATCAAGAATACTTGAAAGTCCTGTTTCATTGAGTGACCATATTTTCCCCTGAAACATGATACTCAGTTTTCCTGGGTAGGTGATTCTTGGTTTTAATCCCAGCTCCTTTGGCCTCTGGAATATCATATTCCAAGCCCTTCGATCCCTCAATGTAGAAGCTGCCAGATCCTGTGTTATCCTGATTGTGTTTCCACAATATTCATTTGTGGTGGCTTGTAATATTTTCTCTGATCTGGGAATTCCAGAACCTGGCTATAATATTCCTAGGAGTTTTCTTTTTGGGATCCTTTTCAAGAAGTGATGGGTAAATTCTTTCAACCTCTATTTTGCCTTCTGGTTCTAAAACATCAGGGCAATTTTCCTCGAGAATTTCTTGAAGGATGATTTCTATGTTCTTTTTTTGATCATGGCTTTCAGATAGTCCAATAATTTTTAAATGATCTGTCCTGGATCTATTTTCCAGGTCAGTGGTTTTTCCAACGAGATATTTCACATTGCCTTCTATTTTTTCATTTGTTTGAATATGTTTAATAGTATATTGATTTCTCATAAAGATACTAGCTTTCATTTGCTCCAGTCTAATTCTGAAGGAATGATTGTCTTCAGTGAGCTTTTGAGATTCTTTTTCCATCTGGCAAATTTGGCTTTTTTAAGGCATTCTTCTCCTCAGTGGCTTTTTGGGGCCCCTTTTGCCATTTGAGTTAGTCTGTTTTTTAAGGTGTTATTTTCTTCAGTCATGTTGTTGACTCTCTTTTCATGATTTTCTCGTATCATTCTCATTTCTCTTCCCAATTTTTCCTCCACTTCTCTTATTTGGTTTTCAAAATCCTTCTTAAGCTCCTCTATGGCCTATAACCTCATATTTTTCTTGGAAGCTTTTGGTGCAGGAGTTCTGACTTTGCTGTCTTCCTCCTGTTCCATGCTTTGATCCTTTTTTGTCCCCAAAATAAGAATCTAAAGTTGGATTGCAGAGCTTGCTTTACTTCCTTTGCTTGCTCATGTTGCCACTCAAGTACTTGACTTTTGAGCTTTTTGTCACAGTAGAACTCTGCTTCCAGAGAGGAGAGCTTTGTCCCAAATTGCTGGGGTTTTTACAGCTGCTGGGCTATTAGTTGGGTCTCTGAAACCTCCACTGGCTCTAGCACCTGGTCACACACCCCAGGGCCTCCACCATAGACAGCAATTCAGATCCAAGCAGGTTAAAGCAAGAGCAATTACCCCTCAGAATGGTTGCTTGGTCCCCCTACAATATTCAGGCCAGGAGCTCTGAGGCAGCCACACAGCAGCAGAAGCATGGCTGCCACGCCTCAGCTACTTCTCCCTCCAGGAGCAGAGATCTGACTATACTCCCATACCCCCATTCCCAAAATCCACACAGACCTCTCACTTTGTCTTTGGCATTTATGGGTTGATAATTCTGGAAACTGCCACAGCTGCTGGTGATCCACTCTCCTCAAGTCCTTCTAGCCAAGGCTGGACAGGGCTGCCTCGGGGCTAAAATTGCTGGCTCACTTAGGGCTGGGCTCTCTCCCAGCACACTGCAATGGACCCTTCCTGCCAGCCTCCTGGGATGCCTTCAGTGGGAGATTTGTTTCTCTCTGTCATTTTGTGGATTCTGTAGCCCTAAAGTTTGTTTAGTCATTTTTACAGGTATTTGAAGGTGGTTATGGGGGGAGCACATGGAGTTTTCCAGCTTCTGTGCCGACATCTTGGCTCTGCCTCAACATTAATTTTCATAAGACTTTGAGTTACAAATTTTCTCCCCATCTTTCCCCTACCCCCACCCCAAGATAGCAAGCCTATTTAACAACCCTTCCCCCATTATGCTCTCTCTTATATTCTCCCCCAATCCATCACCCCTCCAACTTTCTAATAGGGCAAGATGGATTACTATACCCCCATGCCTGTATATCTTATTTCCCAGTTGCATGTAAAACAACAATTTTTTAACATTTGTTTTTAAAACTTTAATTTCCAAATTCTTTTCCTTCTTCCCTCTTCACCCACCCCCACTGGAAGACAAGCAAGTCAGTATAGGTTGTACATAAATAGTTATGCAAAATGTTACCATAGTAATTATATTGTAAAAGACAATATTTCCTTCCAACCTATCCTGCCCTCCTCCACTTATTCTATTTTCTACTTTGAACCTGTCCCTTTTCAAAATTGTGTGCTTCTAACTACCATCTCCCCTAATCTGCCCTCCCTTCTATCATCCCCCTTCTTATCCCCTTCCCCGATACTTTCCTGTAGGGTAAGGTACCCAATTGAGTGTGTTTGTTATTCCCTCCTTAAGCCAAATTCAACGAGAGTAAGGTTGACCCATTCCCTTTCACCTTCCTGCTCTTCCCTAACACTGTAACAGTTTTCTCTTGCCTCTTTTATATGAGATAAATTATCCTATTTTATGTCTCCCTTTCTCCTTCTCCCATTATATTCTTCTCTCACCTCTTAATTTTATTTTTTAAGATATCATCCCTTCCTATTCAACTGCTCCTGTGCTCTCTGTCTTTGTAAATTATCTCATAGAAAAGAGGCAATTCCTTCAATTTCTATTTTGTCCTCTGGTTGCAGAATATGAGGGCAATTTTCCTTAAGAATTTCTTGAAGGATGATTTCTAGTTTGTTTGGTTTTTTTTGCCTTTTGGAGGGCAATTGGGGTTAAGTAACTTGCCCAAGGTCACATGGCTAGGTTTCTGTTTGTGTGTGCGTTAAGTGTCTGAGGCTGGATCTGAACTCAGGTCCTTCTGACTCCAGGGCCAACGCTCTACTCACTGTGCCACCAATAATTTTTAAATTGTCTCTCCTGGATCTGTTTTCCAGGTCAGTGGTTTTTCACGTGAGACATTTCACATTGCCTTCTACTCTTTCATCTGTTTGCCTCAGTTTCCTTATCTGTAAAATGAGCTGGAGAAGAAAATGGTATGACACTGTAGTATCTTGGCCAAGAAGACCCCCACGTGTTCTACTCACAAGAATAAAACATGACTGAAATAGCTCAGCAACAACAACAAATGCTATAGCAATAAAACAATGAAAAGAAATGTAGTAAGCATTTATGACTTGGTTTGCCAATGTTATGAAGATCTACTTAGATAACCTGTGAGGCTGATTTAGAAAATTAACTGAAAACAATAAATAACTTTAGCAAAGTATCAGTGTATTAAAAAACCACACAAATCATTAGCA
Source organism: Gymnobelideus leadbeateri (assembly GCA_011680675.1). Classification (NCBI taxonomy): domain Eukaryota; kingdom Metazoa; phylum Chordata; class Mammalia; order Diprotodontia; family Petauridae; genus Gymnobelideus; species Gymnobelideus leadbeateri. The sequence continues at coordinate 289,087 of WOXC01009455.1, read as the reverse complement.
TTTTTGTATATTACAAAAAAAATACCCCTTTACAAAGAAATAGAAAAAAAATCTCTAAACCCCACCACCACAGACTATATAAACTATCTAGGAATAACTACAATGACACTTGCAAGAATTATATTAACACAACTACAAAACACTCTTTTCAGAAATACAGGCCTAAATAATTGAAGAGATATTAATTGTTCATGGCTGGGCCATGCCAATATAATAAAAATAATAATACTACTAAACTTAATTAACAGATTCAATGCTATATTAATCAAAATACCAGGAGGTTATTTTGTAGAACTAGTAAAATAATAATACAATTTATCTGGAGTAACCAAAGGTCAAGAATTTCAAGGTAAATAATAAAAAAAAAGTGCGAAGGAAAGGAATTTAGCAGTATAAGATCTTATGTTATATTACAAGATAGTAATCATCAGCACAGAGGACTAGCACCTCTGATGTGACCCTTTTGGGGGATGCTTATCCATCTTTGGTGTCTACTTCTCAATCCACTCTCACCTGTGTTTTCAAGAAGCTTTAGGGTACTCAGCTGCCACTCCCTGGTAAAACTGTTTCAGCAGTTGGGCTAAACCAGGTAAAGGGTAATTGAGAGGCCTCAAATCTGTCAGTGACTCAGACGGATATTTACCCCAAGCATGTTAAGACTCCCTAGCCTGTCTTCTCAGTAGAATGGATGGATGAGAACAATTTGTTCCAATGGCCATGAAGGTGGTCAAAGCAGGTGTTGTAGAGAGCTTAGAGTCTGGTCAGAAATTAAAGATGCCAAGGTCATTCACTGAATCTTGGGCCATCTCCAGTCATCCTGACTTTTGTCTTGCTAGTGAACTTTAATGACTCACAGAGAGAGTGAGGCTGACAACTTTGTGCAATTCTGTCTCACTTAAGTCTAATTCACACATTAGTCAAAGTCAAGACATCACCCTGTGATGTCACTGGTCCCCTTCAAGAATGAAGGAACAACAACGACAATCACAATCATCCACACTATCTAGTATTAAATTATAGAAAAAATTATCAGTGGAACAGATTAGATATATAACATACAGAAGCAAACATAGGAGCATAATGCTTGATAAACCCAAAGATCCCAACTATTGGAGTGAGGATTCACTATTCAACCAGAATTGTTGGGAAAATTGAAAGCAATGTGACAGAAATTAGGTTTAGACCATCATCTCACACCAAATATCATCTTAGGAACTAGGAAGGAGATATCATTTGCAAGTATGTATAGGGAAATGGTTCTTGACCAAACAAGGGAAAGATAAAGTCACAGGAGATAAAATGGACCATTTTGATTACAGAAAGCTAAAAACTTCTGTAAAAGTAATGTGGTTAAAATGAGAAAAGAAATAGTTAACTGGGGACAAAAAATCCTCACAGAAAGTTTCTTTGATAAAAGTCTAAAATCCAAGATAAAAAGAAAATTGATTCTAATATATAAGAACAAGTGCAATTCCTTAATAGATAAAGGGTCAAAGCATAAGAAGAAGCAATTCTCAAAGAATGAAATTCAAGCCATCAATAGTCATATTTTAAAATGACACAAAGCACTCATAATAAGAGAAATGAAAATTTAAACAAAGACATGGTTCTACCTCATATACATGCATGGCAAAGGTGGTAAAAAAGGAAAGAATAATACAAAGAACTGATATAGATATTTAAGAATAAAAGTCATTCTCTAGCAAATAAGTAGTTAAAGGATTTGAGTAGGCAGTTTCCAAATGAAGAAACACAAACTACTAAGTACATGAAAAAAATCTTCAAATCATTAATAATTAAAAAATGAAAATTAAAGCAACTCTGAGATTCCTTCTTATACTCATCAGATTGGCAAAGATGACAAGAAAAACAATTGTTGGGGGGATTCTAAGAAAACAGGCACACAAACTATATAACAGCTTTCTTATACAAACTTCTTTCTTGTCTTTGCATATTGAAAAGTTTGTATTCATTGTTAAATTCACAATAAAAAGGGAAAATTTTATTTTTGAAAGTTAGCTTCAAAAAATTATGTTATGAAATTGACTATTATGTGAGCAAAACAGAATTCAAAGATTTAAAAAATTCAGTCTCCTCCATGAAGCCTTCCCTCATCTTCCATCTGCAACAATCTTTTACTCCTGAATCTCACATTTTAGTTATTCATCTCTCTAATGAACTTATTGAAAATATTATTGTAAATTAGTCATCTGCTTATTCCCCCCCAACTTGATTATAAACTGCTTGAGGGTAGGGGTTGTCTTACCTACATTTTGTATAAATCCGAGTGCCTAATACACTTCTCTACTCTCAATTAGTCCTGAAAAATATTTTTTGAATTGAATTCAGAAAGATTTTGGCAAGCTGGGCCCAAACCATTAGGATGAAATTTAACAGGGATCAACAGGAAGTCCTGTATGTAGGTTCAAAAGTCCAATTGCATAAGTGCGGAATCAGGGAGAACTGGCTCAAAAGCAGATCATATGAAAAAAGACCTGGGAGGTTTAGTTAACCATAAGCCCAATATGAGCCAACAGTGTGATGATCCTGCTTAAAAAAGGTTAACACAATATTGGGATCTGTAAACAGAAATATGTCTAGGTCATAAGAGGTAAGTCCTGCTGTCCTCTGTACATGTTTGAGCACATCTGAAGTACTGTTTTCCTTTCTGGGCATTTTATTTATTTTAAGGTTATTGACAAATTAGAGCATGTTCAAGTGAATATGATCAGAATTTTGAGAGGTCTACAAAGCATTTTATATGAGGAATTATTGAAAAAAATTGAGTATATTGATGTGGGAGGAAAAAAAGATTATACAAGGGTGTGTCATGGCCATTTTCCAATATTTTAAGCACTATCAAGTGGAAGAGAGACAAGATCTTTTGGATCCTGCTAGTCAAGGCAAATTTTGGGCCAAAGGATAGAAAAGTATAGAAATATAGACCTGATTAAATAAAGAAGAAACTTTTGACTGTCAGAGCTATGCAACACTGGAAAGTAAAGGCTAGATGTTAAAAATCACCAGAGAATTGAGGATGTCTAGCAGAAGGTAAGACTTTGCATACAATAGTTGTCTTCAAGTACAGGATGCATATAGAAGAAAGAGGTATTAGACTTGGCCCTATAGGGCAGAACTAGGAGCAATGGGTAAAAATCATGAAGATTTTGGCTTGATAACAAGAAAAACTTCCTAGCAATTTGAGTTATACGAAATTGAAGTGGACTGCTTAGGGTGGCAGTGTGTTTTCTCATAATAGAGATCTAGCCAAAGGTTGGATGATCTCTTTTCAGGGATATTTAGATGGGATTCTTGTTTAGGAATAAGTTGGCCTGGATGACTTCTGAGTTCCCTTTTCAGTTATGTATTCTGTGATACAATATTTTATGTAGAACATATTCCTGTATTGGATGACTGTTGTGACTAGATGACCTTCCAACTCTAGGAACCTATTCTATGATTTCACTTGACTTGAATACAGTCTTTTTCCTCCTTTCTTTTTTTTGTCCTGTGTTAACCTATGATATTCCCCTAAAAGGTCTACATACAGTTGTAGAACTATAAAGTTTACATCAGGTTTTTTTTTTGCAAGTACATAAAATATGAATCAATTCTTTGTTATAATGTAGTTTAAAATGTCCTAAACAATGTTTGATGAAGTCCTAATGATCTCAAATTCAGAATATTTGTCACTTCTAATCCAGTTTTCCTTTCTTCATCCTGTTTTCACTCCATTTCAGTATATTTTGTATACTAAACTATATTACCCTTTTATCACCATAAGCTTAGTGACCAGGAGATAAATGTTTTTTTTCCAGAACTCATTAAGAAGGTAGACTGTGGGCAGCTAGGTGAATAGAGCACCTGCCCTGGAGTACAGGATGAGTTAAGAACCTGAGTTCAAATCCAGCCTCAGACACTTAACACTTACTAGCTGTGTGACCTTGGGCAAATCACTTAACCCCTTCTCTACCTTCCCCTCTCCAAAAAGGACCCCCAAAAATACTGGAAAAAAAAAGGTAGAGTGGATAGTAGAGGGTCTGACTAGGCTATTGGAATAAGTCATGGGTCCTTCAAGGATGGAAATCATACTCCCTCCCCTCTTTAATAACTCGTTTTACTTCATTCATTTTTAGCAGTATAACGAAGTGACAAATTTTCTGACTAGAATTAGTTTTCTTCTGTTCACTCTTCTCCATTTCTGCCTGAATGGCTCATCCCAACAAGTTTTTGTTGTCAGATGTTTGTCGTCTTATGGGACTTAGTCTGTAAACAGATTTGTCTATTTGCAAAGCACTTTGTACATGTTGATCCTCTCAAGTTTGGAATGTAGGTGCTATTTTTCCCATTTACAGATGTAGAAAAGTTGAATGACTTGCCCAGTAACACAGTTAATAAATTTTTGAGGGAATTGAATTCAAGTCTTCCTGACTTATTTTCATCATATACCCTCACTCCTACCCCCACCCCAGTGTATCTTTATGTGTTAAACTACTTTCAATACTTCAGTATGGCAACTTTTGTTGAATGACTTCCCAAGTCCTGTCCCCAGAACATCAATAGTCATGAATGCAGGGGTATGGGATAACTTGAAAGTTTTATGATAGGGGTTTATTACTTGGTTCACAACACATTGGGGAAATGGTGTGGTATGTGCTCCAAGCCACATTCTTTGTCTCTCCTTGAAAGGAACAATATAACATTAATTAAATACCTCCCAAGCACACGTGGGTTTATTTCTTCAACACCTTTCCCTCCCATACACACCCTTTCCTCAGCCCATAACCCATTCCCTGAGTAGACATTTAACCTTTTCTGTACTTAGGGAACAGTAGGAAAAGCATTGGCTCTCTAGTCATACATCCTTTTTCTGATGCTTACTATGTGACCCAAACTAGGAAAGACATTTAGCCTCCCTACCCCTCAGTTTCCTTATCCGTTAAACAAGGAGTTGCAGTAGATGGTTTTTGAGGTCCCTCCAGATCTAGATCTATGATCCCATGATTTCTGGAGCGATGATATAATCATTAACATGTTCATAGATTCAAGAGTCCTCAAACTTCTCTTTCCCTTACTGACTTTAGGAAGGTGCAGTATCTTCTTTCTTGTCTCCTTTGTCCCACTTACTAGCTGTATAGACTTAGTTCCCCATACTGTGACCTTAAGATTTAAGGCTTCTGCAAAAGTGGGGCTTCTAGTAAATAAGTGAACACTCCCTATCTATATAATCCCTAAGATTGAGCTGTCCAGTAAAGAGGCAGGGAGGACAGTAACGAATACACTGCTTATCTATTGTCTTGTTTGGCAAGCTTAATCATTGAAGATCCAACCCCTTCCTTCCCCACCCCATCTTCATATCCCTTAGAGGTTTGTGAGTACAATTCTAAAATAATTTGTGTGGAACAGGTGCTTTTCCAAAATCTAACAGTTACCCCTGTTCTTCTGTAGAAAGGCATTCCATTATTTAGAAAAATTCTGTACTCCATTCTTCCCTTACTGGATAGCCACAAGTTTCTGCCCTTCATTCTGTGTAGATTCTCATGAGAAGCATAGTGGATGTAAACATCTTTGTTCGTGGGTACTTTATCATTGGTCAGTTTTATACGAATGTGGCCATCTTGTGCCATTCATGGTATTATGCAGACCCTGTTATGTGCAAGGCACTCTGGGGATGCAGAAGTGAATAAAGCATAATTTCTAATCTTAATGGGTTTATAATTTAATTGGAGGAAAACATGTATATAAAAAACTACCTCAACAGCTGCAAATAACTACACAAGGTACCATACGGGAGTTTGGAGGAGGGAGAGCACACTTTTGGCTGGGGTAATCAGGAGACTCTGGAGGGAGGTGGCATTTGAGCTGGATCTTCAAAAGACTGGTAAAATTTTGGGAAAAAAAAAGTAGTGTTTGGAGGTAAAGAGGATAGGTGGGTTGGGAGGGCACTCTAGGGAGAGGGAAGGGTTTGAGAAAAGATGAGGAAGCAAAAAGAAAAAAAAGCTCTAATTACAGTTATAAGATAAGGATAAAGACTAGACTTTTAATTTCATTGATATAAGGAACTCCTAGATGGAGAAACTCACTTAATCAGTGCTGGTTGACATCTTTTCTGCAATTTATAGTCTTAGAGCAGGGGTCTTGCCCTTTTTTATGTGTTAGTGGCCTCCTCTGGTGGTCTGATGAAGCTTATGGACTTGTTCTCAGAATTACATTGTTAAGGGCATAAAATAAAACACAAAGGATTGCAAAAGAAACCAATTACGTTGTAATAGTAATCAAAAATATATTAAAAAAAAAAAAAAGCTCACAGACCCAAGTGGTCTAGAGCCTTGACAGGCTAAATGACTTACCAAGTTCCACAGGTGACTTGCCAGGAGACACAGCCAGAATATGTACCCTTTAATATTTCTGAAACATTTTCCTCACAATTCTGTGAGATAGTAGCAGATAAGGAAATTGAGCCACAGAGAGGTGAAGTGATATGTCCAGGAGACACATGGCTAATAGGTGTTGGAGCAAGGATTCAATTAGCATAGTTAGTGAATGGTCAGCAGCCAATTTGGGGCAAACTTTTAACAGCAGCATGATGTAGAGCAAAGAGCATGGCTTATGAGACCTATCTCAGATTCCAAAAGAAAATGATAGTAAACACTGACCACTTTATAAGTGAATCATATTTCAATTAGATGCTTTATGTGATTGTAGGAAAAAAAAGTTTTATAATCTTATGCCCAGTGTGGAAAGGCACAACAGAGTATTCCTCTATTTCCTAAACGAGGCATTCCTTGTTTAGGAAAGTCCTTCTATTAGGCTGTTCAGTTGTGTCCAGTTCTTTGATAATTTTCTTGAGTGCAACATGTTTGGTAAAGAGAAGATATTATGGCTAGAATGCACACTAAAATGAGACTGTTTTGAGATCTGCCCTCAGGACATTCACTATGCTGTATTAAAAAAAAAAACTTACATCTTTTCTCTTTAAAGCAGTCATTTTAATCGGTTCCTCCTTCAGATTTAACTCTTTTGTGACAAAACAAATTAAGCAAAAACATTGGAGGCACTAAATATTGTATGAACATATCTGATAATGTAATAATAATAGCTAATGTTTATACAATGTTTCAAGTTTACAAAGTACTTGCTTCTTACAATCCTGCACTAATATTTCTATTTGGAGAGAGGTCAAATGACTTCATGTCCAGAGTCACACAGCTAGTGCTGAGACGGAGTCTGAACTCAGCTCTTCTTGTCTAACACTATCCATCATATCAAAGAAATAGGACTGGATCTGTGATCTTATTAACATAAATAATCTGGGGTGTTGGCACTTTCTCTGCAACCTCCAGATTTTCCATGGGCATTTGAGAGGTAACATAGCTAGCTTGGACCCCCAAGTCCAGAGACCAGACTTGATCTCAGGTCTTCTTGGCTTTATCAACCACCCCAAACTTCCTCTAAATGTTATGTACAAGTGGCCCTTTTGCTGGGAGGAGGGAGCTGTCTTCTTAACTCTTTTCAGAAACTTTCCTTGGTTTTTCCATTACTCATGGGCTCACCTTCCTTTTAGTGATCATTTCATTTACACTGTTATAATTATTGTAAATGTTGCTCTTTTGGTTCCGCATAGTTTACTCTGCATCAATTCAAAAAGAACTTGGTATGTTTCTCTAAATCCTTTGCTTGTCCTTTCTTATTCCACAATAATTTTCTATTAAATTTATATCCCATAGTTTGCAGTTATTTCCTAAATGATGGGAACCCACTTTTTTTAGTTTATTGCTACCCCAAAGATTGATTCTATGACTATTTTGGGAAATCCTGGGATCTTGATAGGATATAAAGGCAATAACCGAGAAAAGTAAGTAGAGATTAGTCACTTTTCTGGCACAATTACAGACAGAAAACCAGTGTGGCTGGATTACTTTACAACTCTACCGAACAGGGTATCAGTGTACCCATCTTCTTAAAGTCTAACAATCTAACTCTGACTGATCCCCACCTTTGCTTATTTGCCTGGTGTGGGGTAAAATCTCAGAGCTGTTTTAATGCACCTTTCTCTTATGGCTTAGTGATTTGGAAAATGTTTTTGTGTAGTCATTTATAGTGTGCAACTCTTCTTCTGAAGTCTTTGTTTCTCAAGGATACGAGTAACACTAAATATTTTTCTCCAGTCCAACCCTTTCCTCCTACACTTGGGGTGTTTGTGTATGTGTGTGTGCATTCTCTCAAATATTTGGACCTCCCAATTCATCTATATCTCAATTCTCATTACCTAAACCCAAAACTCTACTGAAACTGTTCTCTACAACATAAACAATGATCTCTTATCAAATCTTCTTACGGTCTTTTCTCGGTCCTGATACCCCTTCCTTAACCTCTCCTCAGCATGTAACACTGCTGATCCCTCTTTCTTCTGAGTATTTCCTCTTTTCTAGGGTTTCATTGACACTGTTCTCTTCTGAGTCTCCTTTATGTCCAATTCTGTTTCCAACACTCCTTTGCTAGTTCTTCATCCATGTCGTATCTACTGCAGGCATTGTCCAAGGTTCTGTCCTGGGCTATGTTCTCTTTTCGCATAAGCTTCTACAGTTTAATTATCATCTCTATGCTGATGATTCCCAAATACATACACAGACACAGACAGACACACACACACTTATAGTCCTGGTTTCATCTTAAATTCTAGTTCAGGCGTGGGAAACCTGCAGCCTTGAGGCTAATGTGAGGCCCTCTAGGTCCTCAAGTGCAGTCCTTTGACTGAATCCAAACTTCATGGATTTGGTCAAAGGTTTGCACTTGAGGAATTTAGAGGCTGCAGGTACCCCACCCCTGGATTAGTCCCACAGCTCCAACTGTCTCATGGACATCTTGAACTTCATGATCCAAAGACTTATCAAATTCAACATGTTTAAAACAGAACCCATTATCTTTCCTCCTTACTAGCACGAGTACCTCTGTCCTTTCAGTTACCAAGGCTCTAAGTCTGTGTCATCCTGGACAAAGGCACTCTCAGTAACCCCACACATCTCATCTGCTGACAAATCCTGTCATTTCTCCCTTCAGAATGTCTCATATAACAACATCCTTTTCTCTCCATTCAGAGCAAGAACAGTTCAGGCCCTCATTACCTCACCTGCACTACTGTAGCAGTCTTCTGGATCTTTGCCTCAAGTCATTCTTTACCCCAATCCATCTTCCACTCAGTTGCCAAGGCAATGTTTCCAAACGCATAGGTCTGACTGTGTCATCTTGTTCCTTAAAGAGCAGCAATAACTCCCTATTACCTTCAAGAACAAACATAAAGTCCTCTTCAGCCCTTAAAGCTTTTCACAATGAGATCTGCTCCTACCTTTCGAGTCTTAGACAATCCAGCTATACTGGCCCACTTTCGGTTTCTTAAACACAATACTCGTTCCATTTATGTGTCTTTGTACTGGCTGCTCCCTGTGCTTGGAATGCCATGCTCCCTCACTTCTGCCTCTTAGTCTTCCTAACTTCCTTCAAGTCTCAGGTCAAATCCTTCTTCCCAAGGCTCCCAGTCTTCCCATCCCACCCATACCCCCCAGCTACTAATACCTTCCATATTATCTTCAGGGACTATGCAGGGGTGGGGAACCTTCGGCCTCAAGGCCACATGTTGCCCTGTAGGTCCTCAAGTTTGGCCCTCTGAATCCAAACTCCACAGAACAAATCCTTTTATGAAGAGGGTTTGTTCCCCACCTGTAATATACTTAACTTCTATGTACCCAGTTATTTACACATGCTTTCCCCTCATTAGAAGGTATGCTCCTTGACAGCTGGGATTACTTTTTTAACCATTAATTAAAAAAACTGTTTACTTTTATTTTCAACATTCAGTTCCACAATCCCTTGAGTTCTAAATTTTCTCCCTCTCCCTCCTCTCCCCATGCCCCCCAGACTCCCCTACCATGGCAGCATGCAATCAAATACAGGTTCTACAAATACCTTCACATTAAACATTAGTCAAATTGGAAAGAATAATGAATGAGGAAGAAGGAATGAAACAAAAGAGAGAGCAGGTAGTTTGCCTCAATCTGCATTCAGCCTCTGTAGTTCTCTCTCTGGATGTGGATAGCCCTTTCCATCATGAGTCTTTTGGAGTAGTCTTATAACCTTGCATTGCTGAGATGAGCCCAGTCTATCCCCAGGGCCTAGCACAATGCCTGGTGTATAGTAAGGGCTAAAAAAGGCTCAACTATGGACCATTTCCTCTTCCTAACTACTATCTCCTTCCTGAGTTTTGGTGAAACTGTTCTTTCTTGGTTTTCTTTTAGGTTATCGATTCCTTCTTAGTCTTTCTTGCACAATCATCATTTACTTACCTCCTCCTCTGCATGGATATATCCGATTGTTAGTCCTGTTTTTCTCTGTTCTTTTCATGATCTCATCAGTTCACGGATTGAATTATCACTTCTGTGTCCCATATCTACTTCATCTCCTTTCCCCAGCTTTCCTGAGTAACTCCACCAACTGCCTTCTGGCTCTCTTAAAAAGAACTCTCCAAAACACCCTTTCACTAAGGGTGCCAACATCCTTGCAGGCACCCACATTTGTAACCTAGCCATCATCCTTGATTCTTCATTCTCCCTCTAAACCAACTGCCAAGTCCTGTCAACTCTAACTCCAAATCTCTTGTAATTATCCCTTTATCTTCCCTCACACACACACCAACCAACCTAATTCAAGGTCTTAACCTCAACTACGAGCTTCCCAAATCTCCCTGCTTCCAGGCTCTTACTCTCTCTAACTGATCCTCCACAGATGCCAAATTGATACTCCTAAGACACAGGTTTGACAATGTTACTCCCTTACTCAAGAACATTCCCCCTTGCCTGTTAAAAAAAAAAAAGGTTCCTTTGTTTGGTTCTTAATGCTCTTCACCATCTGGTTCCCTCCGATCTTCCTTAGCTTATTTCATGGTACTCCCCCTTTCAAAGTGGCTTACTTGCTGTCCCTTGAAGAGGCTGCCCCTCATGCCTGAAATGATCCCTCTCTTCACCTCCATCTGAAAGAGTCCTTAGTTTTCTTCAAAGAATAACTCAAGAGACCATACTTGATCTCCCCAGTAATTAGTGCTCCCCTTCTGAAGTTATTTGGTGTAGTATTTGCTCTGTGTGTTTTAAATGTATGTATTGTGTAGATTTTGTCTCTAACATTCCCAGCCAGGAGGGCAAGAAGTTTTGCTTTTGTCCTTATAGCCCTAGCAAAAGAATAGTGTCTGGAGTGTTATCAGGTTCCTAATAAGTACTTGTCAAAATGATAGCTTTCTATAAATGATCAATAATGAAAGTATAATAGCTGATCAAGTTCAGCATGAAGTTAAAATTAAATTTTGGTTGAAAATACATTGGAAAATACATTGTATTTTTATTGTTGGCGTGCTGAAAATTCTAGCAAAGTTATTAGAAGTAGCATTATTATTATCAGACAGAATGGTGTAGTGGAACCTGGTCATGACTCCAAAGCTGGTCTAAGAACCAGAATGACTTGGGATCTAGCTGGGCCTTGGACATATACTAGGTGACCCTGGACAGATCACTCTTCCTCTCAGGTACCAGGCAATTCTGACCCGAAGTTACAGAACTGGTGACAATCTGTATTGGTAGGAGTTTCTTTATTTAGAGCTCCTTAAACCAATAACAATGTTAATAATATTGGTTAACATTTCTATGCTGCTGTTCAATTGTATCCAACTCTTTGTGGCCCCATTTGGGGTTTTCTTGGCAAAGATACCGAATGGTTCGCCATTTGCCATCTCCTTCCCATCTATTTTACTGATGAGGAAACTGAGGCAAACAGGGTCAAGCAACTTGCGCAGGGGAACACAGCCAGTGTCTGAAGCCAGATTTGAACTCAGAAGACGAGTTTTTCTGACTCCAGGACTTGCACACCTTGTTATATTTACATAGTACTCACTATATGCCTGGCACTATGCCAAGTGTTCTACAATGTTGGTGTCATTCGATCCTTACAACCACCTTAGGAAATAGGTGCTATTATCTCCATTTTATAGATTTGAAAACTGAGGCAAACAGAGATTAAATGATTTGCCCAGGGTCATACAGGTAGGATGTGTTTTGAGGTAAGATTTGAATTCAGGTCTTCCTGCCTTTAGGGCCCGGAGTCTAGGCTCAGCTCTCTTATTGGAAAAAAAAAAAGATTACAGATCTCTATCAATAAAAATTTACAATAAAGACTACAGTAGTAAAAAAGGTCCCTATGGGAGGTTAGACAAAGCTAAAAAACTGTTTGCCTAAATTCTGTAACTGAAAAGTTGTCCTTTTTTCCAACTATGGATTATACACCTTGCTTGGTTTTATACTATGATTATCAAAGTTAATCTAGATTATTTCTGTGTTAAGTTTTAGTGAATGAATGCATCAAATAGGGTCCTTAGTGTGGAAAAAACAGAAGACTCTATCCTTAGGCAAAGACTGAAAAAAGGGCAGAGAGCTAGGATTTCAGCTTTTAAAAGGGAAACACAGTTTACTGTTGTTCTCTGGCACCCCCTAATGTCCACGTATGACACATCATTGTAATAGCATTGAAATGATACAGAACTAAACAGAAACTTGGAAAACAATATGAAGCTGAAACTTTTTTTTCTATTATGGTTCTAGTGGACATTTTAAAATGATATATAATTTCATTCAGTTTACTGGAATGTTGAAAAAGCCGTATGTGACAAATGCAGAAAAGAAAAAAGTTTTAATGGATAAACTAATGGAAAAATTAAATTTTTGGTAGTAGCATGAAACATACATGAGGCAGAGTGGTTTTTAGACATTCCTCCAGAATCAAACTAAGCAAAAACACTCAAAAGTTTAACTCAGATATGCTGTTATAGTTATATACAAAATGTTTTTGGCATTGTATAAGTGAATATATGGTAATAAATCACTGTGTACTTAAATACTAAACAATAAGGCTAAAAAGATCCAGATAATCTACCTATCCCAAATAATGTTTAATAAAAGAGAAAATATATTAGCAAAGCCCTATGATGTTAAGAATTCCTACTACACAATGAATATTTTAAAGTAGTCTTGCAGCTAAATTGTCTACTCCACCTGTTGGCTAAATGCCTGTTATTAACAGTTTATTTAAAAAATTTTCAGTGTCACTGTGGCAACGAAGACATTCAAGAGAGATGCCAACATCTATCCCTCCCTCTTTTGCCTGCTGGGCTCCCCTCTTCTAGCCTATGTAAGCAAAATGGAGAGATTGCAAATTGAGATGTTTTAAGAGAAGAGTGCCCAGGAGATGCAACATGAAAAAGAACATCTTAGAGCTTAAGCACATTGTATTTCCCTGTGCAAACAAGTATTAAAAAAATCCCTTTTATCAAAGGAAAATTAAGAGTACATTGTTTGTCATTAAAAAAAAACAGTAGCCAAGACATTTTGCAACACTACAGGATGAGTATATTCTGTCAACTCCGTAACGATGACTTGCGTGACAAATAGCTTACGTTACATTTAGTGGGACTCCATTCTCTGTTTGCAGGTACTTCTCTCACACAAAAAAGAGTGCTTTGTAAATAAATGGAGAGAAGATCACATTCATCTCTTTCCAACGTGTTTTTGGACACAAAGTCTCTCAGTGCTCTGCTTCCTTTTTGGAGGTTAGTGCTAAGCAGCAAGTGGTTCTTATTGTTTCTAGATCATCCCCATGCCTGAGATTTGCAGTAATGCAGGACCAGCTTACCATCACTGCCAAAACACTATAAAAAGGGGAAAAAAAGAAAATATGACAAAGAATTAAGCTCCATTGCACTTACAGTCTCAATGTGCAATCTATTCTTCAAGATGAAATCAACACTATCAAATGTCATAGTCCACAAATATTCTGTAATATCCTTACATACATGTGAGCAAGTAGATTATGAGCAGTGCAACCCTCATCTGTCAAGGAATGGGTTTTGACTCAGGAACATTTAGTGAATTTGGTCAGAAATATACTTTCTAATCCTATTCAATGTTCCTGAACCCAGCACTAAAATGCTATCTACTCGGGTTACTTTTCACTGGTAATGAATGTAGCTGCATTTAGCCACATTTCCTCTTCCCATTATGGTTATCATTCTAATTAGTAATGATAATCTAAACTCACATTTATCAGGTGTTTTTCTTATAACTCTGTGGGAGAGTACAAGAATTACTATATCTATTTTACAGATGAGGAAACAAGTCCACAGTAGAGGTTAAGTGATTTATGTAATGTCAGCCTTGAGGGCCTCTCAAAATTGAATCTTTTTATCTCCAGTCCAGTACTCCTCCTCCTTCCTTCATTCACACATACTATTCAGCTGACAGACATCGAGTAATCTTGACTAGCTATTTCCCCTGAATCACCCAGAGAATGCTAGACAACTTACTCTAGGAAAAAGCTAAGAAGGATTGGGGCTAGTTAAAACATAGTGGTAACAATCAAGGTGAATAAGAAATCCCAACAAAAACTTACGTCAAAAGATACAATGAGATTTGGTGGGTCAAGAACTTTACCTGGAATATGATTCTGAATGGATATACCCATAGAAAGGTAACAAGATAGGCAGAAGAGGGAAAGAGTGGCTAGCAATTTGTATGAAGAAGGAACCCAACAAATCGGAGGGGGAAGAAATGAGGATGATCTGGGTGAAGATCAGTGAGGAAGAAAGAGAATTGCTACCATCATTGAACAGACAGAAGAAATGGATGAGGAATTAGGGAACATTAGAAGCACAATATAGTAATGGTGGAACCTTCAGTTATGGAGTTCTTTCTCTCTCTGATAAAAGCGAAGTAGGCAGTAATTTCTTGGTTTGCCTTGATAATAATTTCGTCCTTCAAAAGACATAGAGGAGGAACCAGAAGGCAAATTGTTCTACCATACCAAATTCTCACCAAAATGATGAAACTGGTTGTTGAAATAGAAATGAGGGGATCCTTCAGGGTTTTGACCAATACTAATTTGCAACAGAGAAGAGAAAAGTTGGGCACCATCTGACACCTATTCTATTATTTCTGAAGAGACTATTTCAAAGGATTCAGAAAAAGGTTAAATTGAATCTCATGGTCTAAATTTTTAGTAGAAGCTGACTCAAGAGGAATGCGAAGCCTTCTTGAATAAAATTTAGAAGACACAAAGAGAGACTTCAATGAAGACAAAAAGATGATGGTTATTATCTTAAGAGATAATTATATGTGTATATAGAGAAATCACCAAGAAACTTAGATTTTTAAAAAGACATGGAGACAGAAATAAAGGTAAATAACAGAGCAGGACTACAAAAGCATGGCATGGCCCTATAGGAATGGTGTTAGGTGTTCTTTAGTGAAAAGTGAGACCAGAAAAGAAAAAAAAGGTCCACAAAAGATTTTTTAAAGTTCAACTGGGGTAGGAGGGAATTACTGAAAAAAAGGCCTACTGTTTATGACAGAAGAGATGCTGAAAGAGAAGGCAAAACTAACTATTCTGTTCTTATTTTCCTTCCGCTAACTCTGCTGAGAATAATCTTTAGACTGGGGGAAAAAAAGCTTAGTTTGTACCTGAAACCTAAGGTAAGTAAGGAGATGGGAATGGAGCACCTTGCCACCTTTGAAGAATTCAAGTCACCAGGTCCAGGCAGATTACACCCTAGAGTACTGAAAGAACGGCAGATTTGAATGCTGAGTGTGTGTACTGTTATTTGAAAGATTTCAGAGAACAGGAGAAGTACCATAAGTTGAGAGAACGGAGAATGTTAACTCAGTTTTTAGAATGGGGAAGAGAATGTATTCTACAGACATGTCAGTGAGGTTACTTCAAATCTTGATCAAATCCTACTTTGTGTTAATGGGATGGAGAATGAACATCTAGGAAAAGAAAACAAAGAGCTAGTACTGCCTCCTCAAAACAATTTATTTAAGACGAACCTCACGAACCTCATTTTCTTTTTGGACAGGTTATTAGACTGGTAGATTAGGGATATGCCAGAATCCAGTTTACTTGGATTTTAGAAAAACATGGGACAGAATCTCCCAGGTGATGGTTGTGGACAAGATGATACGGGCTAATGCTACGGAGAAAGGTTAGAGAATTGAATTATAAAGTGGCTGAATGACCAAATCTCATTAATGGTTCGATGTCAACTTGCATAGAGGTCTCTTGAAGGAGATGTGCCCTGGTCCTGAATGGTTTAATATTTTTCATCAATGACCTGGGATAAAATCATAGATGGTATACTTATCAGTTTACAGATATACAGTTGGAAGGTACCATTAGAGACCAATAAGCTCAACAATTTAATTTTAGAGACAATTAAGTTGAGGTCCAGGTAGGTTATACCAAGTTATCCAAGGTCACATAGGTAGTGTTAGTACAAAGTTAATATATCATATGACAAAGCTAAGATTCAAGATAACCCTGACAGGCTAGAATGCTGGCGTAAATTTAATATGAAATTTATTGCAAATAAATATAAAGCCTTACATTTGGATTAAAAAAGTCAGCTCCATAAATATAAGATTGAAAGAGGGTAGTATAGAGAGCAGTTTATTTGAAAGAAATCTGGAGATTTTAGCATACTGAAAGCTCAATATGAGTCAAAAGTCAATAAAAATTATTGTGGGACAGCAACTAAAAATCTAATGTGACAGGAAGACAAAATTTATAGAGATTCAGTATCTGAGAATAAGGAGGAACCAGTCCCTTTAAATTCTGCCCTGATCGGATCATATATAGATTACCATGTTCAGTTCTAGGCAAGATATTTTTTGGAGGAAATTGCTAAGTTGGAAAGGATCCAGAAAAGGTGAAGGATCAGAAATTCATGCTATAAAAGGTTCAGTTAGAGGAACTAAAGATGTTTACTTTGGAAAAGAGAACACTAGGGGATGGGGTGTATGTGAACTTGTGTGTGTGTGTGTGTGTGTGTGAGCATGCATATGGGTGTAGAGAGAGAAGAGCTGTCTTCATGTATGTGAAAGGCCTATCATATGAAAGAGTGATTAGATCTGTACTTCTTGGTCCCAAAGTCCAGAAGTACAGAGAGACAGATTCTGACCTGATATAATCAGTCTTCCAATAGTGAAGTGGGCTGTCCTGGGAGGTTTTTAACCATTAGAAGTCTTCAAGCAAAGGCTGGATAGTCCTTGTTGGGTTTGTTGCACAAAGGACTTTGATTTAAATAGAGGTTAGCCTCCATGGTCTCCGTAGTCCTTTCTAATCCTGATATACTGTGAATCTGAATATTGGCTTTTCCCTGAATACAGTTCAAAGTTACATATACAAGATCATTATAAATAGTAAAATATCAATGATGTAAGATAAGCAGAAATCTAATTTATCAGTAATTTATCTATATTCATTATGTAAAGGCTGAAATTAATTACCTCATAGAGTGTTCCAACTTCTTGATCTGGTGAAGGAGCAAAGGACTGGTTCACATATATAAACTGTAAGGAAAGAAAAAATGTCATTATTATCCAAAGTTCTAATGATCCAATCTTCTTTCTTGGGTAAACAGTGGTTCTTTTCATTCCTGATCACTTATATCAAACTCTTTGCTCTGCATTTATAGTCAAAACTACTGTATCATTCTGTACAAAGAAACCTGGGAAGAGATATATACTGATACAGAGTGAAAGGAAAAGAACTAAGAGAACAATTCATACAAAAACAACACTGTAAACACAATTTTGAAAGACTTAAGAATTCTGAGATACTCAATAACCAACCATTTTCTTAAGGACCAAACATGAAGTATAGCACTCACTTTCTGATAGAATCGATAGACTCAAGGGTACAGAGACATTTTTTGGGGGGGTGGACAATATGGAAATTTGTTTTGCTTGAGTAGGCATAGCTGTTACAAGGGTTTTGTCTTTCTTTTTCTTTTCCAATGGAGAGGATGAGAGTGAAAGAGAAGGAAAACAGATTTTTTTTTTTTTTTGCTTTTTGGAGGGGAGAGGGCAGGGCAATTGGGGTTAAGGTCACATGGCTATCGTTCGTGTGTGTGTGTGTGTGTGTGTGTGTGTGTGTGTGTGTGAGAGAGAGAGAGAGAGAGAGAGAGAGAGAGAGAGAGAGAGAGAGAGAGAGAGAGAAGTGTGTGAGGCCAGATCAGAACCCAGGTCCTCCTGACTCCAGGGCTCTACTGACTGTGCCACCTAGCTGCCCCAAGAAAATAGATTTTTAATTGAATGAATTTAACTATTTTTAAAAGAAAAAAAATACATTTCTCTAGTTTCATACTTTTCCTACCTAAGAGTTTAGCCTGTTTTTGCTGCTCTAAGATGTTATGAATCCTATGTAAGGATAAGAGCAATGTTGATCACATACCAACTGTTCGGAAGCCACAAGTTTAAGAAATTTTTTGATGAAATCAATGAGACCCTGTATGGTTCGGGTTCGTTCCACAGCCCACTTCTTTGTTTTCATTATAGGGGTGTCTCCAACAGCCTTTAGTAGAACATCAACTGTAAAAACAATGTGAATGACAAATGGAAATAGTTAAAGAGAATGAGATATTAACATTTATAATACTTTAAAAAAAAATCACCAACTAGTTTCTTTTAATAAAGCCTGGAGTGGGCCACTGTGATGAGTAAATATTTTAAATATTCCTTTTTTCTTCCTAATGACTTTTTCTTTGTACTCCAATAATTTAGAAGTCATTACAAGGTTGATCTTTAAAATCCAGTTGCTAGCTCTAAAAAATTAAGTTAAAAGCCTCTCTAAACTGATGGTGTCTTCCAGAGGTATCCTGCTTCCCATACCTTCCTTGTACCTATGGCCAGAAGCTGGCAGGTGAATTTGAGCTAGCTAGCCCATTTTCACACTTTTAGTCTCACTCCAGTCTAACTCAAGTCGGGACTCATCCCTTCCAACACTTCTCTTCTCCCCTCCCTCCATCATAATTCTCTCACTTCATTCCATCCAGAACTCAAAAGTTTAGCCTCCTCCTGTTATTGTGTTCTCTGTCCTTGAAGAGGACCATGACATCAGGGAAATAATGAAGTGAACTGGATTTAAGTGAGGGAGGGCTGTGCAAAATGACCAGCCTCACTTTATCCTCCAGAGCCATCTGGGTCCAGTGGCAAGATATAGCTCAGGATGGCTGGAGATGGCACTGGATCCAGTGGGAGACCTTGGCCTTTTTAAGTTAAAGTCTTTAACAGGTCTTAGTTTGGCTGAGGCAGTACCCATTGAGTGACTGAGGCTAGGTAAGAAATGAGGCAGAGAATGGCCTCTTTACCTAGTCAAAAAAGAAACAGCTTAACAACCACGGTAAATTTCGTACATTTTAGAAGCAAGGGTGGGTTCAGAAATAGCAGTGGTATTTACTGATAGGGCTTTCTTGCATTGGGGCTTCTTTCCCCTGCCACTGGGAAAAGTTTTCTTACTCCCCACCACATATTCTTCAATCTAGTGACACTGGACTTCTTGCAGTTATACAAACAAGACACTCTGTCTCTTGGCTCTGGGTATTTTTCTCGTGGAAAACTAAGTTCAACTAAAATCCCACATTCTACAGGAAGCCTTCTCCCATCTCTCTTAATTTTTTCTTATTTATTCTGTGTGTTGGTACATATTTGTTTGCTTATTGGCTCCCTCTTTAGATCATAGGCTACTTGAGGGCAGACTATCCTTTGCCTGTTAGTATTCCAAGCGCATAGCATAATCCTGGCGCGTGATAGGTATTTAATAAACATTTACCATAAGTGGATACCAGAAGTTACTATACAGAAGAGATCCAGTGAAAGTGAACTCCTGATAGAAAATACAACATACTAGATATTATTTACAGGTGCTAAGTTTTATCAATTTACTTTTCGCTTCCTATAGGATTCAAAACCAAATTACTATTGTTCAATCATGTCCAACTCTTTGAGACACCACTGGAGGACTTCTTGGCAAAAACACTAGAGTGGTTTTTCCATTTCCTTCTCCAGTTCACTTTACAGATGAGGAAATAAGGCAAACAGACTTAAGTGACTTGCCCAGGGTCACATAGCTAGGCAGCGTCTGAGGCCAGATTTGAACTCCAGGCCTGGCACTCCATCCACTGAGCCACCTGGCTGCCCCAAATACAAATCACCTCTTTCCATACTACTTTAAAAGTTCAACAGGCACACCTCTATTAACTAACTTCCTAGAGCATGGTTCTAATCCCTGTATTTAAAAAGCTTCAATAGTTCATCCACTGCCTAAAAAATAAGGCAGATTCCATTAAGCAGGCATTTATCTCTTTAAGTAGATGCTATACAGTTCCTCCAGAAGATGAACTGAACCTACACTTTCCAGTTTGACACTGCTCACCTGTGGGCATCATATTCTGTTCCTGAAAAAGCCCCATACATCTCTACTCTGGCATCCTTTTGCCTTCAATTCGTATTATTCTCTCTGTGTGGAATACTCTTACACAATGTTTTTATATCTGTTAAGATTCAATTCACCATTCAACCAATCAGTTCACAAATTTATATGCCAGGCACCGTGGTAGGTTCTGGGATACAACAGGGAAAAAAAGCAATCTAGACCCTCTTGAAGCTCATAGTCTTATCAAGGGAGATGACAGCTACACACATATATTGAACAAAATATGTACAAGGTGTGTTGGGGGGCCGGGATGGTGTGGAGATTCGGGAAAGTTTAAAGCAGGAATTGTAAGGTTCTGTTCCAAAGCCGCCCCATCCTCTCTGCCCCTCCTGGGTTATTTTTAGATCCACCACCCTCAGAATTTCAGCAGGAATCCTTCATTTCGCGCAGCCTCAACCAGTGGCCCTCCAGAGGGCACCCAGAACGCCCAGGAGGGGTGCCCGTCTTGTCTGTTTCCTGAAGCTCAGGGGCTCGGGACATCACCTGTTTTTGGTCGTTTCCAAAGCCTCCACCCCGCCCAGAGGAGGCAGCCCCAATAAGTGCTAAAACCCAAACCGAGCATGCCTCGTGTTCCTCCTGCACTTACAGTGGAGGGGGTGGGGGGGGAGGGTGACCAGGGAAAAGCAGGGGGTCGGATCGCAGCCTTCCACTGTCAGCAGCTGCAGCGGACACTGATCCTTCCCGGACTGACCAGGGGGCCTGGGCCCCCCCGGGGGGGGGGGGTCACTGCCCTCGGTCAGTCACGCGTGGATCGACACTAGCCCATCCCAGGCTAAGGGAAATAAGGGGAATTACTCTTTTTCTTGGCGTCGCCGGTGGGTTCCTCTGTTCCTGGGGACACGGCGGCGGAGGGCGCCGGCTCCAACGTATTCGTATCCGGGCCCAGGTCGGCGGCTCCCTCGCCTGCAGCGGGGCCCCCGGGCAGGGACAGCGGCCGTTCGGGCTCCGCCATCCGCGCCTCGGCCTCGGCCTCCAACCACGTGCACGGGGAGGGGGCGTGTGCGGAGGACGGCGAGACCCGACGCTTCCCCGGCCTCGGGCTCGTTTTCCGGGGAGAGCTGAGCCCTGTAATCAGAAACACGCAGTCAACACCGCCCTTGTCCCGAAAGCCCCTTCGTGCCTCGAGAGGCGGGGGCAGACGTTAACAGAGGTCTGCGAGTCCGGGTAAACGGGTGGGGGCCTAGAGGAAAATGTCCCTCGCACTCTGCCGTCGGCGTCTGCGCAGGCGTCCTCCGAGCCGGAGCGCCGTCTAGTCCTTAAGACGCAAAGTTAGTGTGTCACCTCTTCAACAATGACTTCACAGTCGATACCCACCTTCTCCCTCTCACCTCGAAAGCCGGTGGGCAGAGATAAACAGACTTCGGAATCGAGAAGGGACGTGTAAAGAGAAAGCCCTAGCGCTTTCTGCCTCAGCCCCGGAACTCTTACGTGTGCGTCTGCGCAGGCGCTCTCCGAGCTCTCACACCCCGGCTCGCTTCTAGCCCTTTGCGTCTGCGCAGGCGCTCCCTGAGCTCTCGCTTCAACACCCCACAGCCAGCGCAGGTGCTTCTCTCGCTTCTAGACCTCTGCTTCTGCGCAGGCGCTCCCTGGAGTCAGGGCCAGGGCCCGCCTCCCGGCTCGTGTGACGCGAGGCGTATCCGCTTCCAGCTGATCCAGCCTCCGTCGGGTTCGCTCTCCCCTCCCCTCCCCTCCCTCTCCGGGAGCGCGCGGAGGGGGCGGGCGGGGAAGAGACTTGAAGCAGAAGAGGAGGGCTGTGCTGGCTCCGCGCTCGCCGCCCGGGACCCAGCGCCCACCCGGCCACCCCCTCCCTCCTCCCAGACCCTTCCTCTGCCGCGGGCTCCATCATGATCAAGGCGATCCTCATCTTCAACAACCACGGGAAACCCCGGCTCTCCAAGTTTTACCAGCCCTATGTGAGTATGCTGAGCAGCGGCAGCCCCCACGCCCCTCGCCCCGCCACGGCTCCCAGCTGCCGCCCCGCTCCGCTTTCCCCCAGGGCTCCGTGCCTGCCCTGCCCATCCATCCGCCCATCTCCATCTGACCGTGAACGTGGCTCCCTCTCCCCGCCCGGACACCTCCTGTTGCCTGGGCGCGCCTTTCTTCCCTGGCATCCTCATCCTCCCTCTTTCCGCCGCCCCCCGTCCCTCTGGAGCTGCCCTCTCTCGTGCAGCTTGATTGCATCTGTCCCTGTGCCCGTCCCTCGGGCATATGTCACCCGGCTAAGGAGAAGTCACTTCCTTAGCTCTCCACGGGGATGGCCCTGTCTGTGCCCGCGGCGGCGCGCGCAGCGCACGGGTTTGGCCAGACCTCTAAAGGTTTTGTTCATTCAGCCAGCATTTATTGAGTGCCTACTCTGTGTTGGGTGCTGGAGGGACGGAGACAGAAAAATCAAGTTCTGCCCTCCAGGAGCGTACCTTTCCTATTGTGGGGAGACGACACGCCCACAGAAAAGTATATTGATAATAGGTACTACGGGGTTTCGGGGAGCAGGGCAATACTGTGCATAGGTGGTGTATCGGCTCGAGTTGAGCCTTGAAGGAAGGCAGGGAACCTAGAAAGCGTCGTTGAAGTGGGAGGGCAGTTAAACCATAGGGGACGGACAGCCCCTACAAAGGCAGGAGATGGAATGCCTGGTAGAACCGCAGCTGGAAGTCAGACTGTGAGGAGGGAAGTCCTGGGCAACGAGGCCGGAAAAATAGGTTGGAGACAAATTGAAACGCTGAAGTGAGGAATTTGTCTTTTATCTTAGAGGCAGGAAGGATTCACTGGAACTTCTTGGGCAGGGGAGTGACATGAAAACATCTTTTCCTTGGTCGATCCCAGGTTCCTTATGGATTCTACCACTTTCATAATTCTAACTGCAGTCTTCATTTCATGTGCCTGGTTTTCAGTTGCGTCTCAATTTTATGTGCGTGGCTACTGTGACTCTGGACATTCCTTATTAAAGGTTAAAAGCCATAAGTGAGTCTATAGAATAACAATTTTTTTTTCCTGCTGTTAATTATTCACTGTTGAGCTAGCTTGTGAAGTTTATAATGAGACTAATTGGAATTATGCTTTCCTACTTGAAATCTAGATTTCAGCTTCAGGGGGCATTTTTGAAGGAGGAAGTTTGACCCTGTTAAGCAATCACAGAAGTCTGTTAGGGTGAGGCAGTTGTAGAAATGGTAAGACTTTCTAGATGTAGACGACTTGAGTTTGAATTAACTCAGTCACTACTTTGGACTTTGAACCTTGGTTTCCTCATTCATACAGTTGGGCTTATTATACTGACATACCTATCTTTGGAGATTGAGAATGTCAAGTGAGATAATATATATAAAAACTCTGTATAAATGTAAAGTATTGTCATCACACTTTATTGTCTTGCAGTGAGAATGTAGAACCATTACGATGTTTGTAACACACTTGGCTGTTTAGCAGAGAGCACAGACATTATTGGTAAAAGCAATTGCTGGTTTCATTACCCTGTTTAGAGAGAAATTCATTAAAAATTGATAATGAAACATTGATAATGTTTATATATTGTGAATCTAGAATGTAAGCTCCTTGAGAATAGGACTGTTTTCATATCTACCTTTGTATCCACAGTGCCTAGCACATAGGGAAGAACCACATTCTCTGTTGGGGAAGATGCAAGGTCTAGGCCTTCAGTGGAAAGAATGTAGAGAGAGAAGAGATTGGATCATGAAAAATTCTCTTTGGAGCCAGAAATGCACTTTCAATTAAAAAAGATGGAATCATTCCTGAGTTGACACTTCTCTGCAGTGTTTGATTCCATATAGAAGTCTTGCCAGCCTTTAAAAATTATAAGTGAAAGTGCCAGTTTACATAAAATGATAATGCAGTCTTTGTTAGGTAGGTTCAGTAAAAGTCAGAAATCCTGGGAGTGGTGCTTTACTTTACCCATTTCCTTTAGTGGTTTAGCCAGAGATAAGTATAATAATTTTCTCTTTGGCTTCAGTTTTAGCCTCTGTTTTAGAGAACAAAGCAGAGTTTAAGTAGAATCACAGTTACTAATCCTCTAATTAATTATTTCACTTTATTCTGTAGTCCAAGAAAAATCTTAGCTTTTCCCCCTTTGCTCTATATGGATTATTGAAAAGCCATTAACTCTGTATTTTTAAGTTTATTTGCCTAAAATATAATACTTACTTGTATTAAACCAGCCACATCTTTAACCCATTGTCTCTCTCTCTTTTTTTAACCAATTCAGATAGCCTTCAATTGTGCTCTAAATGTTTCCTTGAGTGTTTTGGAACTCAAAATATGCTTTTCCATAAAAACAACTCTATAGGTATAGAATCTTTAGAATCGAATGGCACCTTAAAGGTAATCTAGAGTGACTTTTCAACTCCAAGAAATTCTCTCTGCAGCATTTCTGATCAATAAGTGGTCTTTTAGGCTGTGTCTGAGAACTTGCAATAGTGGAGAAATCTTACTATCCAAGATGACTCATTCCATTTTTTTTTTGGTAGCTCTGATTGTTAGCAAAATTTCTCTAATATCGAGAAGAAATTTGTCTCCTTACAACTTTGGTTAAATTCAGCCAACATCTATTTAGCATAAACTACTTGCAAGGCACTGGGAATGCAAAAAACCCCAACAATAAACCAGTTCATCGAGCTTACATTTTGACATACAAGATAGATACAATGTGTATGATTATAGTTCCCCTGTTTCATTCATTTCTGACTCTTAGTGACCCTATTTGGGGTTTTCTTGGCAAAGGTACTGGGGTGGTTTTCCATTTCCTTCTGCAGCTCATTTTATAGAGGAGGAACTGTGGCAAATAGGGTTTCGTGACTTGCTCAGTCACACAGCTAGTAACTGTCTGAGGCCAGTTTAAATTCCTGACTTCAAGCTGGGATATTCAATCCACTTTGCCACCTATATCTATTCATTGATCTGTGTTTCTCTATTATATATGATGTGTCCATTGATGAGTAAATGCAAGATGATTTGAGGGGGAAGAAAGAACAGAGAACTGAAAAGAATGTTAAGTTAGGAAATAGCTGGCATCTCTATAGTCTTTTACATTTTGCAAAGAACTTATAGTTTGCACCTCCCAGCAATCCAGTGAAGCAGCTACCAGCACAGTTGTTATGGTACAGAGGAGAAACCAGGTTCAGAGGTGGTGATTTCTGCACACAGCTTGGGTCAGAAGTGGAACTGGAACTGCCTGATGCTAAGTCTAGTCTTCTCTCCATAACACAGAGATGCTTCTAAAGGCTTCGTAAGGGAGCTGGGACTTGAAAGGGGGTTTAAGATAATAAGAAGAGGAGGCTGGAAGGTAGTGAATTTGAAGTCCAGGGGACAGTTTGTGCAAAGGCATAGGTGTGTTATGTCAAGGGTGAGGAACTGCTGGTAAGGCAGCATGTCTAGAATAGAGAGTATGTGAGGGAGATTTGCTGAATATGAGCTGAAGCCTCAGAGTTGTGTTGATTTTCATTTTCCTGATTATTAGTGATGGCAGAGTTTTCTTTCACCTGATTGTGAATAGACTGAGAACCATTC
This sequence comes from Gymnobelideus leadbeateri, assembly GCA_011680675.1. Lineage (NCBI taxonomy): Eukaryota > Metazoa > Chordata > Mammalia > Diprotodontia > Petauridae > Gymnobelideus > Gymnobelideus leadbeateri. Next base: position 263,212 of record WOXC01009455.1, on the reverse strand, counting down.
GTTTATCTCCTTTGAACTCTTACCTATTGAGGGATATCTTTTGCTGTTTTACAGACTGTCGCAAATGTCTTAAACTGTTAAAATTGTGTCAATGCTAGGACCCTGTATATTTCTGTTAGTTGACTGTATATTTTGGATATCACTCTTACCAGAGATATTTGATACAAAGGTTTTTCCTTGTTGACCTCTTATACTAATTGCATTAATTTTGTTCATGTAAAAGCTTTTCAATTTTCTGTGATCAAAATTGTCTGCTTTTGGACTTTTGTAATTTCCTCTGTATAGGCAGCTAGGTGCTACTGTGGTTAGAGTACCAGGTCTAGTAAGGAGTTCAAATCCAACCTTAGATACTTCCTAGTGGTGTGGCTTTGTCCCTGTTTGCCTCAGTTTCCTCATCTGTAAAATGAGCTGGAGAAGGAAATGGGAAGCCACTTCAGTATCGTTGTCAAGAAAACCTCCAAAGTGGGGTTTGCATCAGAGTCAGAACCTACTGAAATGACTGAACAATGATGACAAATTGCCTCTATCCCCTGTTTGGTTAAGAATTCACCCTCTAGCTACAGCCATGAAAAGTTAAGTAGTTCATTTAGTTCTCTTCCAATGTTTTGTGATTATTAATTAGGGTTTTAGTTTATTGTTCTACCAGCCCTACAGAGTTACAGTGATGTGGGAAGTGAGAACGCTGTTGAATCTATAAAATCTTGCAGTTTCCCTTATAATTTATTGTGTAAAGTGGGTGTCTCTGTCACTGCTAACATAGAAGGTTACACATCTGTGAGCCAGCTCCTTTAAAAGTCTTATATCACTGTCACAATATCTGCAGTCTTGTAAGGGCAAGCTTCATTGCATCCAAAATATTAGCAAACAATTACAATTGTGTGTTATAAAGAACATTTGACAGCAGAGAAATCAGTCTGCATGTTTACAAAGGTCATCCTGTTGAGGATGAGCTGTGTAGTTCACCTTTGTAGGCTTCTCAGGTTTGTTTCACAGGGCCACCCAGAGAGTATTGTGCTTACAAAAGAAAATGTAAAGGGACTTATGTTCTCTGTATGTATGTCTTAAGTTATAAGTATCCCCCCTTAACTGTTGATGCACTCATGTCCTGAAATTACTATAGGCTTTTAGGATCCTTTCAATAGGTGCATGGATTAAGATCTACCTGTTAAATTCTTTCAGTGGATTCCATGCTGATTTCATCAGCATTTTTTTTTTATTAAGCATAGAGGATCTTATAAACTATGGATTCTTAATTTTTTGTGTGTCATGGACCCCTTGTCAATCTGGTAGCCCATAGACCCCTTATCAGAAAAATTTTTTGTTTGTTTGTTTTGCTTTTTGGAGGGGGGAAGGCAGGGCAATTGGGGTTAAGTAACTTGTGCAGGGTCAGACAGCTAATAAGTGTGTCAAGTGTCTGAGGCCAGATTTGAACTCAGGTCCTTCTGATTCCAGGATCGGTGCTCTATTCACTGTACCACCTAGCCACCCCCAGAATAATGTTTTTAAATGAACAAAATAACATACATTAAGATTACAAAGAAAACCAATTGAGAAACAGTTATGAAAATTAAAAAAAAATACAGATCACAATTTAACCCCTTGTTACACATGACAATTGAGACAATTTGGCTAATTCTTTAAAGAGATTCTACTCTATCGTTTCACCACTGAATTACTGATGAAGAGTGATGCTAAAATTTATGTGACATTTCCTGGTTATACCTATTTACTTAAAGAATAGAAAAAGGCCGTAGTTGTGACATTGAACTGTTTTGTCAAGCTGAGGTCTGGAAATTACAGACTTACTTATCATGGATAAAATAACCTTAATTTAAAATCTTTGGTAAAGGTCAGATATCCTTTTTTGGATTAGTCAATTTGTAATATTTCCATGTTATTCAAGAGATAGAATAGACAACCTATGGATAATAGGTTAGGAAACATTCCCATTCAAAGATAGGGAGAGATGCAGTTTCAGAAGATCCTGCATATTGCCTTTGTAAAGCCATCTTCCCAACAGTTTTTGCCATCTTTATCCAGCTGGAACTGATTTAGTACTTGGAGGCGCAGGCAGCATACACCGATTCTGAGCCCTGTGAGGGCAAGGACTGTCTTTTTGTGTCTCCACTGTCAGGCATTGTGTTAGTGTTTATTTAATGACTAACAAAAGAAGTTGTCATTTCCCTTACTTTATGATTGCTGATGTGTCAGCACCCTTTTACCAGGATCAAAGTGAGTGGATAATTCATAGCCATCCATGACCCATGTATTGATTAATTCATAATCATCAATCAATAACTAATATCCAATAATTGGTAACTTCCTTCTCCTCCCTTTTTGGTTGGTTGAGTAATACATTTGAAGAAATAAAGAGTTGAATTTCTCGGATAGCCACCTAGGATTTCTATATGAGTACTGGGTGTTACAAATGTTAGAAATAAGACATCTAAGAAAAATAAATTTGCTTTACACATTAATGTGTATCAGCTTCCTTATTTCTATTTCCTCACATTCTTTTGTCTTTCAAAAACTCATCTCTTTGTTGTGGAAAGAAGGTAACACTGTATAGGTGTCACTAGTATGCAGATTTCAAGGAGTACAACAAGTAGCTGGGGTAGCTAGGTGGCAAGCTGGATAGACTGCACTAGGCCTGCAGTCAGGAGAAAGCCTTATACACTTACTAGCTGTGTGAGCCTGGGTGAGTCACTTAACCCTGTTTGCCTTAGTTCCTAATCTGTAAAATGAGCTAGAGAAGGAAATGGCAAACCACTTCAGTATCTTTGCCAAGAAAACCCTAAATGGGGTCATGAAGAGTAGGTCAGGACTGAAAAGACTGAACAACACAAATAGCATAGCTATATAATAGAGCTGATGATGTCAAAATAGAAATAAGCCAAGATATAAAACCACTTTCAACATCCTCAGGAAATTAAATTAACTTTTTTTTTCTGATATGCTTAGTGAAATAAAGGGCACTTTTCAGGTTGATTAGGGATGTAGGTGCATTACTTCTTGCTAATCAGGACACATACTTTAGATGTTATACTCTAAGGTTTATTTCGACATTGCCAAATATACCTCACAATTTTTTTCATCTCATATTTTAGAAGAGCAACACTGAATATAAATTGATCTTATCTTGATTTAACGTAGGCTGTTAAGCAAGTAAAATTCAAAATGTAGTCATTTATCATTGTAGCTTTCAACAGTACTTGCTAAATTAATGAAAAACCTTTTACTTTCATTGCCAGGATGTACTCAGTTGTAAAGGACAGTTTGTTATATTGTAGTTTGCATTTGATAGCCCTACTTTATGCTAATATGATTTCAAGATATATTCCACATTATAGTTTAATCCATAAATTTCAAACACTATATAATTAAGGCGATATATATAATTTAGTGCTGATGAAATTGATCTTTTAGGATAAATATTTTTGAAGATATAGATCTGTCATAATTGAAAAAAATTCCTAACAATATAGGTAAACTAGAGTAAGGCTATAGGGAGTAAACTGCATTGTCTATAATTTGGTGGGCCATATAGAATCAGATTATTTTCACAATTGTTTATGATCAAGCACAGCTCCAGGAGTATAAGAATAATAGAAAAAGCAACAATCAGTTTATGGGAGGCTAAAATATAGACATTTTTCAACAGGACAAAATCTGTCATTTTTTATAACTTGTTAATGTGAAACTTTGAACAAGTTTTCTTATTATCATTGTCTCTGTTTTCAGGTAAAATATTCAAAAAGGCTTTTTCATTCCAACCCACCTTCCTAGAGAAGCTGATGATTTTTTTCCTCTCAGAAAACCATTTCATAGACATTTCTCCAGACAGTCATGATTTGATTGAAACGTTGCCTGGCTTTCAAGGACATTTTTAGTGAGTCAGGATATGGGAGGGCACACCAGGGTGCCAAATACTTACCTACTAATTTTTAGAGAAGATATCCTGTTCCAAATAATTTTTCTCCCTTAAAGCCTTCTTGCTTTTCAATTTAAAACAACACTAGCATTTAAAACTATGGTATTCAAGATTTTTCCAAATAATAACGTACAATTTACATTCTTGTAGAGGGAAAAATTGAAACTAGGTGGCACAAACTTTTTAAAATACGGGTCAGAAGGACGGGAGTTAACAAGAAGTTTCAGTATGCCTCTTAACTGTGTTTTGCCTCATATGAAGAAGTAGATAGAACAGTGGTCTTGGAGTCAGGAACAGCTGAGTTCAAATTCTACCTAACACACTTAGTAGCTGTGTAACCTTAAGCAAGTCACTTAACCTCAATCTGCCTTAATTTCTTCATTTGTAAAATGTACATAATAATAGCACCTACTTTATAGGTTTGTTTTAAGGCTCAAATGTATTAATATTTGTAAAGCACTTTGCAAACCTTAAAGTGCTATGTAAATGTTAGTTATTATTATTATAGCAATAAAAACACTTTCTAAGGTTCAGTTTATACTGTCTGATTAAAAACATTCAGATTTGTAATATCCCAATCTAACCATCTATAATAAGGTCATTATGAAAATTCAGCATATAGAGAAATAAAATATTACTCCCAGGTCTGTAAAAATCATTCCAGCAGGTATTATGTACAATAAATCTTGGAAGAAGAGAGAGCCTTTCCCCATTTAATTATTTATTTCCCACTTTTGTTCAGAGTGATAGGATCAGAGCAAAGGCATATCACCTAACTGGTCAAGAGGCAGCTTAAGTACTTCTTACCAAAAAGTTTCCTTCTTTACAAAATTGACTACAGCAAAGTTAAAGGCTGTTTATTTTAGTCCCCCTGGACCTCCCCCAATTGATTATCACCTGATTGGACACAGATAATACACAAAGATATGCTTCCCTCCCTAAAGAAAACAAAACCCCAAGCTCCAAATTCATCTGCACAGAAAGAATTCCTCTCCTGAGATGCATGTCAGGTTTTGGTATTTTTTCCCCCTCATTCTAATCTAAGGGTTAGTTAAACATTTGTAAGTTTTCTCTCTCAGAAAGTTAAACATTTTACAACTTGCTGTATAATTTTTCTTTGCTTTAGTTTTGTGACTGGGGAATCATAGGTCACCTAATTTTCAATTTCTTCTGGAGGATTAGGAAGAAAATTCTAAGTATTAATTTGGGGAGTCATATATTTTACTCTCCACCTTTCAGTTACAGTTTTAGGCTTAAAAAAATCTTAAATGCATGCTCAAAGCCATGACTACAGGAGCACAATTGTAAGCACGGAGAAAGAAAAAAGCTGCCAAAATGAGAACTCCCTGAGTCCACACAGTTAAATGCTTATGGTGCAGCCCATAGTTACCTTATTCAGGGAGTGGAAAAAGTTTACCAAACCTGTCTCAGCTCACCTGGTGTCACCTGGTGATATCATTGAAGGAGTACATGACAGAGAAAAATTAAATTTTCACTGTCAAATGGAAATGGGAGAAGAATCAAACAACATAGAACAAAAGCAGGTGTAAAGGTTTTTGCTGATGTGTTAGAGAAAGAAATTCTTTATGTTTTATTCCTGGGATCCTCTGGACAGCTTTCCTTTGAAGTCACCAAAGAGATGGCTGTCTTTCACTTTAATGTTGGGGCCTGCTGTTCAAAAGGAAGTGGGCCACCTCACTTGGATTCCTGTCTTGGGTTTCATAGCTAACACACTGAAGCTGTCATGGTAAAAGGACCACATCTTGCTTATGGTATGCTGGTAAAAATGAAAGGAACAAAAGACACAGACACACTAGTGACCTTGGAGAGATTCCTTTCAGAAAGCCCTACACCACCACCTTTCTGTTATCATTAATTAGCCTAGCACTCACCTACATTTCTAGAAATAGAATGCTTTTTATCAGCCTAGAAACAGTGACAGGGGGTGAGGTATTCTGGGAACTGAGACTAGGAAAACATTACTCCTTACTTTAACTGAAATAGAGACCAGTTTCCACAGTGTAGCTCTGCATGTTCAAAGAGGAAAGTATGTCTCCTCTCTTTGCATCTTATTTATCCTTGTCTGCAAGGTAGTGAAGTGAATAGAATACTGGCCCTGGAGTCAGGAAGACTCAAGTTCATGATTTCAAATCTGGCCTTACTAGCTGTGTGGTACTGGGCAAGTCACTTACCCCTGTTGGCCTCAGTGTTCTCATTTATAAAATGAGCTGGTAATGGAAATGGCAAACCATTCTAGTATCTTTGCCAAGAAAAACCAAAAGCGGGTCATAAAAAGACATGACTGAAACGACTGAACAACAATAACAATATTTATCCTAGAGAGGTGACTATACAAGAGAGGTTAGATTTGTTGTGCTTGATTCCAGAAAGAAATTCCATTAGAAAAATGAGTGGGAGTTGCAGGGTGGAAGGTTTTGAGTTGCTTTAAAGAAACACTTATTAATAATTAGAGCAGTCCAAAAGTGGTATAGATTGCCTTGGAAGGTAATAGCTTCCTCCTCCATATGGTTCTTCAAAGGCTAGATGATTCTTTATCAGGGATGTTGTAGTAGACGTTCATGTTAAGCTACAGGTTAGAGTAAAGTGTCTCAGAGGTCCCTCTCCACTGAGATTCTGTGACATTCTAAACCTGGTAGATGGATTGCACAGAGCTAGGAAAGACGCTACAGGAAGTTTGGGGAAAGGTTAATGTGATTTGGATGGCATTTATATTATAGCATGTGAAGGAGAAAAAATAAGAATAGAGAAATAAGACTAGAGAAGCAAGTTGCACTTTGTGTGGGACTTTTATATGTCTCAGAATAGAATAATGGGACTATATTGTCTTTCTTTTTGGACTAATGTAGCCTGATGTTACTATTTGTATTTTGTGGCAGCTCTGTAGCTGCTTTGTGACTCATTGAGATTGTCTACTGATACCTCTCAATTGTTTCAATATGAAATACCGTATAGATACATTTGTACTATATAGATACATTTCTATTATACAGATATGTTTCTCCTATACAGATACATTTCTACTATATAGACACATTTCTGTTATATAGATACATTTCTACTACAGAGATGCATTCCTACCATACCAGGGTTTTCTTAATCTTTTTTTTGCGTCATGGTTCCCTTTGGCAGCCAGGAGAAGTCTGGACAGAATAAAAAAATAACATTTTTAATTGTGTAAAACACATAGGTTTACAAAGGGAACTAATTTTACTGAAATATACTTGTCCAAATGTTAAAACAAGCCAGAAACAAGTTTATGGACCCCAGGTTAGAGCCTCTGTTCTCTAAAGTTGATTAAAAAAAAAAAAAGCCAATTCCAGGACTTGATATACTTCTCTTAAATTTTTTTCTCTTGTTTATTTTTTTTGGTATATCTCCCATTCTGAAAGAGTGTCTACTAGCCATGTATTAGCTAGTCTTCCAGCTTTTTTGATAAATATATATTTTTAAAGATATTCTTTTTTTTATTAACTTGACATCACCAAACATGAATATTTCCATATACAAAAAGCAGGAAGAGGACCATGAACATGGTCCTCCTTATTTATAGCTTTTAAAAAATATATATGTATTTCCAAAGTGGTAGTTTAAATACTGCCCTGCCTATGTCCCTTCTGAACCACTTTCTGTTCTATTTATTTTTAAGGTGAGTTATTGTTGTTCCTTTCTTTCTTTCTTTTCTTTTTTTTTGGTATCACTATAACTAACCCTCTCTCTCACTGCTTCCCCCTCACAAAATAAAAACCTTTACTTGTAATAAATAAAGTCCAACAGAAGAAATCCACACATTGGCTGTGTCTGAAATTATCTATTATCCTGCAGCTCTAGTCAGTCTTTCACTTCTTAGGTGAGAAGCATAATTTAACATCTGGGTTCTGGAGTCTTAGTTGGTCATTGCATTGGTTGTTCTGAAGTCTTTCAGAGTTGTTTTGCTTTATGATGTTGTCACAAACAGATTGTTTTCTTGATTCTGCACATTTTTCTCTGTACCACTTCATAAAAGCTCCTCCCAGGTTTCTCTGAATCTACCACATACGGTCCTTTGTTTAACTGTTCTCCAAATGATACACAGTCCCTTTCTTTCCAGACCTTTGATACAATAATTTTTTTAAAACATGGTTATAGATAGCCTAGGTTTCTTCCTTTGAGAACTCATTGATTTATCAGTGGGAGAATGGCCTTTTCTTTTAATATTGAATCAGTTCTTTATGTATCTTGGAAATGAAGATCTTCATCAGAGAAACTTGCAGCAAACATCTTCCTCCCAGTTTTTCTTTTAATCATGGTTTTATGAGATTTGTCTGTGCAAAATATTTTTATTTGTATGTAATCAAAATTGTACATTTTATCTTCTGTGAAGGTCTTGGACTTGTCACTTATTCATAAATCTGATAAGTAATTTCCCCTCATATTTCTCTAAATTACTTATGATGTGACTTTTTAGGTCACGTGTCTGTCTAAGGTCTGAGGTGTTGGTCTAAACCTACTTGCTTCCATTTCACTGTCCAGTTTTCCCAGCAGTATTTGGCAATTTGGTAAGGCCTGTGGACCCCTTCTGAGAATGCTCTTAAATGCATAAAATAAAATGCATAGGATTATAAAGGAAATTAATTGTGTTGAGATATATATATATATATATATACATGTATATACATACACACACACACACACACACACACACACACACATATTGAGAGAGAGAGAGAACGAGAACAAACCCAACAAATTTATGGGCCCTAGGTTAAGAACCTTTTGTTGTTCTTTTTAGTCAGTTATTTGTGTCTGACTCTTTGTGTGTCTATTTGGGGTTTTCATGGCAAAATGGAGTAGTTGGCCATTTCCTTCTCCAGCTCATTTTCCAGATGAGGAAATTGAGGCAAACAGGGTTAAGTGACTCACCCAGGGTTACACAGGTAGTAAATGTCTGAGGTTGGCAGCTGTAACAAGGTAAGCGCCTTTGTTTCCTGCGGTGTCTCTGGGTGATTTGAAGTGTGAACTGCCCATCCCATTTCCCTGGTCAGCGACCTACAGGGATCTGGTTCTGCCCCTGAAGCTGCTTCAGTAGGCCATGGCTAAGCTCTACTTTCTTTTTCTCCTTGTTACTAGAGCCCTTGATGGCATCATGCCTCCCTTGAATCCATCCTGCTCAGAATGACCTTTAGGAGAGTCAACAAATATTCACCTTAATGTACAAAACAAAATTTATCATGTAAACTCTAATGACATTTTCTGTACACAGCTATGACAGAGAATATCAGACGTCTGACCATACTTCTGTTTGCTAATTATTTGAGAAAAGCACCTAAAAGCATACTTGAAAGATGCTAGGTTTTGATCCTGTGTTGTTGGGCTGTGGTCAAGTCCAATCTGACCTGTTCCTATCCCCATTGTCTACAGGCTTCACCTCCCCTGCAAAAATTCTTCTCTGAGAGCCTACAAACTTCTGCTGCCCTTAAAACTCTAGTTGCTGGGAGCATTTTGGGAGAACTTGCCTTCTTTAAAACCTTTCATATCTCAACTGGTAGTTTGGTATGTTTTTATCCTATTGGATACAAGTATTAAACAAGACAGAGGTAAAGCTGGACCTGTAGTCTACCACTAGAAGCCTCCAGGTAGATATGATCATATTTGTTAATAAGACCTTATTATGGTTTTAAGGCTAACTCATAAAAGCTTATTTAATCCATCATGTAATTAAATTATAGGGTATTATAGTACTATAGATCTTAAGTACTATTTTTATGGGGTTTTTTTTCTATTGGGAAAGAATTATAACCACAGAGGTGTATGTAATAATGGATAGTGTTTAGGACATTGAGTCAAGCAGGCCTGGATTTGAATTCTACTTTTGACATTATTGACTTACTATAGGTAAGTCATGAAGCATCTTTGACCTTCAGCTTTCTCATCTGTAAAATGTATAACTTCTAACGTACTTGACATTGTTTCAGAGGGCAAAGGAGATTAATGTGTCATGTATATAAAGTATTTTGTAATCTTTAAAGAAATAAATGAATGACATCATCATCATCATCATCATCATCATCATCATCATCATCATCATCATCATGGAGCATTTTATCCTTATTCCTAGCAGCAGGAGGAAGAGGAACTTTGCCTGATTCCCACTATTCCTTCTCATGTAGTTCAAAGCAGGTTTGAGGGAGAGGAGAGTTGGAAAACTCATGCTATGGGGGTAAAGGTGTCATGGGTGGTGGTGAAGTAGGAGGGGTAGAGATAGGGATAGAGGACTCTACTGAGGAGCTTGTTGTGTTTGTCTAGTTTTGGAAAGGACCATGGCATCAGGGAAATGATGACCTGACTTGCAGTTGACTTTGATTTTCATGAGGGAGGGCTGTGCAAGGTCACCAGTCTCACTTTCTCTTCCAGAGTCATCTGGATCCAGATATTCATCAGGATAACTGGGGATGACCCAGGATGCAATGGGAGACCCTGGCCCTTTTAAGTTAAAACCTTTTCAGGTTCTCACTTAAGAGTGAGGTAATGCCTATTCAGTGAATAGATCTCTTTAATAAGTGAGTGAAGGGCTGACCTCTTTAATTGGAAAAAAAGAAAAAAAAACCTAGCTGGATAGGGAAGATCCTCAGGGTTCCTGTTCCAAAGAAAAACAGTTACTATTGACTTTCACTCTAAGCCTGGAAGGCACCAAAATAGAGCCATTAAATGGAGCTTGGGCAGGGACCTATTGTGGTCCAATCTGTGAGCTTCAGAGGGAACTGGGTTTTAAGGTTTTGTGAAAGAAGAAAGGGAGGAAAGAATCTAGCAGTCACAAGTGGAGGGCTATGAGATAACCCAGGGCAGAAGGATGCTCAGTGAGGGGTATAATGCACTATAAATTTTGCTTAAGTAAAGGAGTGTCTATATTAATTTCAACTAGGCAAAAATAATTATGTTTTAGTATCAATGAGATCTTATTGTGTAGCACATTTTAGTCTTATTTTGTTTTATCCTTATGACGTCTCTGGGAGATAAATGGGGGCCAAAATGTTATGTTCATTAACTGAGAAGACAGGTAAAAAAGAGATGAAGTATTTTGTCTAAAGTCAGACAGCTTTTGTGCTGGAGACAGAATCTATTGAAAAACCATGATTAAAAAGACTTGGATTTTTTTTTTGTCTGTCACAGTATAATTTAATATCATAAGAGTGTAGACAGATTTTCTCAGTGGGTTTGCTCAAGATTTCAATGTTGTCTTTATTTTAATTAAGGAGGAAGAGTAATGTATTGGAAGGAGCATCAGCTACAGAGTCAGAAGACTCTGGAATCCTGGCTCTGCTGTGTGTGATCTTGCTCAAGTCACATCCCCTCTCATGGCTTCCAGTTTCTTCCTCTGTTAAAAAAAAAAAAGTAATTACAAAAACGAGAGGGTTGGAGTAGATGGCTTCTACGGTTCTTTACAGCTTTCAAATCCTGTGATCCTAAATAAGGTGTTGAACATCTGTCTCCTGGGCTGAGAACAGAATTGTGAAAGTGCTGTTCTCTCAGTTCCTGTTATTTTTAGTGAAAGTGATGAGTAAGTGAAGAAGTCACTGACCATTGTGTTGAAGATGAGATGGAGGGTTCTGCTTATTCAGTTTTATTCAAACACTTTGTTAAACTAGTAGGGAACACAGGGAATTGTTTCCTTATCAGAATTCAAAGCTAAAATTGCACACTTGTGGTTTAGCATTGGCTAAGTCTGGACCTCTAGTAGCCAGCCACTTAACTTCTCAAACTCCAAGTTTGTTTGTGATGTGCACATACCACACTTATCTCTCCTTTGCATGGTGAATTTTCTCAGGGGCTTTAACAGAATAGGTTTCTCTCAGATGCTGTGCTACTTTAGTGCTTCCTGTCAGCTGATATCACATGCTGAGGCATCAAGAGCCCTGGCTTAGGCTGCAAGTCAGTGTCTTGCTTAAAGAGGCAGGGATTGCACATTTGAAAGAATTTGCACAAGATATATCACCATTTGCTTTAGAGAACCAGGGATTTTGCTACTATTGCAGAAACAAACAGTAACTATTCAAAAATATCTTTTGCCTAGGCATCTCTGACAAAATGAGTCGTTATCAGAAGCCTTGATATTTGTCTCTTGATTGTTGAACTGTAGAAGCATCCTGTGTTTTAAAAAAAAATATTTTTTATGCTTTCATGACAAAGCATGCTTTGCAATTACTTGACCAATGAGTCATGGACTATATCGTTTGGTGAGTCATTTTTTAAAAGATACAAATATTGTGTGCATTTAGTGTGTGAACTATATCTCTGTCACTCTTACAGGCATAGTAGACCCCAAAAAGGACATAGGAGAGATTAGGAGAGAATACAAACACAAAACATCTTTAATTTGTGAAATGTAAAGCAATATGTCATCTCTACTAGAAATAGAAAATGTTTTGATTTTGAGGTTTGTCTTTGTGTATTGCTCACATGTTATAAAATTTTCATGATTATTATAGTATGAATCAAGTTATACTCAACAATTGCCAATGTTAAACTTTTTAAAATTGCAAATTTATCAGTAGTATAGAGTAGTGGATACATTTTTTTTGTTATTTATTTTTATTAACTTCTGGTTCACATCATTCATTTCCGTCATATTTTGAGTTACAATTTTTCCCCATTTTCCCCCTATCTACCACCCTAGAATAACAGTCATACAGGATATCCCCTCATCCAATCTGCTTTCTCCCATCTTTTCTCCCATACCCCCTTCTCTTATTTGGTTTTTGAAATCCTTCTTAAGGTCCTCTATGGCCTGTAACCCGCTTGTATTTTCATTTGGGGCTTTTGGTGCAGGAGTTCTGACCTCACAGTTCTGCTTCTGTTCCATGCTTCAATCCTCTTTGCCCCCAAAATAGGAGTCTAATGTTGAATTTTTCTGTTTATTTTGTTTCCTTTGCTTAGGCATGTTGCCACTCAATAACTTGACTTTTGGGCTTGCTGCCACAGTAGGACTCTGCCACTAGCCAGAGGAACTTCCGTCCCAAATGTTGGGGTTTTCTCAACTGCCTGAGGTATTAGTTGGGTGGCCTCTGTGAAGCCTCCACACACTCTGGCAAGCTGGATACCCATCCCAAGACCTCCACCCCAGACCGCAATCCAAATCCAAGAAGGGTAAAGCAAGAGCGATTACCCCCCAGACTGATAGCTGGATCTCCCTACGGTTCACAAGCTAGGAGCTGAAGCTACAATGTGGTAACGTGGTATAAGCTGTGCTGGCTCCTCAGCTGCTTCTTGCCCCCAGGGGAAGAAGCTGACACATTCTCCCAACCAGTCCCAAAGTCCATAGGGCACTGACTTCTCACTTTGTCCTAGGCATCTATGTGTTGATAATTCTGGAAGGCCACAGCTGCTGGTATTCTGGGGTCCCTCCAGCCAGCTGCTGGTCTGGCCACCCTGGGGCTAAAACCTTTGACTCATGGGGTCCTGGGCTCGGCTTCCAGAGCACTGTGCTGGCCACTCCCTGCCAAGCTGCAGGACTGTCCTCAGTTGGAGGTTAGCTTCTCTGTGTCAGTTCTGTGGGTTCTAGAGCTCCAGAGGTCCTTCAGAGTCCCCCTTTTACATAATTTTGAAGTGGTGTGGGCTGGAGTGCCGTGGAAGTGCTGTTTCTACTCTGCCATCTTGACTCCGCCCCCTCAGAGGATAAATTTTTAACCCTAGGAAGCAGTATCTGTTATCTTTGAAGTTCTTTCATCCGTGGTTATTAGGAGATAAAAACAGACCGGGTAGTTAAAGTTGTGTGATTTAGTTCCTTTAAAAGAATAAAGAGGGGAATTAGACTTCTTGGGCATTACACAATCTTTTCTATATGGCACACCTTCCAACACTGTGGATTTCAACCTACACATACTGTGTGTTTGGGTATTATTCTTCTCCATGTCATTCTGTACATCCTCCACAGGTAAGCTTATAATAATGTAATTTAATATTTATATAAACTATATTTAATAATATAGTTTAGAACAAGTGGTGTGTGTATGTATACTTTACATATAACATATATAACTATATATCTGTATCTACAAAGCTTCTAAGATTTGCAGAACACTTTACATACATTCTTATTTGAACCTCATTGTGACCTCACAAGGTTGAGGTCAGTTATTACAGGTATCATTAGCCCTGGAATCAAGTGAGATTAAACATGTAAAATGCTTTGCAAACCTTAAAGCACTACTTAAATGTTAGTTTTTGTTATTTTATAGATGAGGAATCTGGAACTTAAAAAAAATGTTTAAGTGCCTTGTTCATGGCCACACAGCCAGCAAGTGTCAGAGGAGAGATTTGAACTTAGATTATCCTAGCTTTTAATGCTGACTCTTCTCTAGGATGCTTAACATTTTGACTCTTACCAGTGTAGCAATCAGGTTATCCATCTATGTCACTTCCTTTGCCTGTCAGGTGTTTTGTATGTCACTTCTGTGCAGTTCGTAGCTTATTTGTGCCTACCATGAATTTCTCTTTTTTGCCCTTTGACACTCTTGATTCTTTGGAGATACTGTTATTCTATGGTTCTCACAACCATATTACTATATAACATCATCAGAATATAAATAGATTTTTGTTTCAGGGAGAAATATTCGTTGAAAGCCCTGAGCACATTCCCAAGTACAACCTGGCATACTATTTTTTTCTCCTAATGCGTTTGAACTCTGCTCATTGTTCATCCACTGTAGCTATCAAAAGTCTACATATTGCAGATTGGCTAAGATGACAAAGCAGGAAAATGATAAATGCTGGAGAGGATGTGGAAAAATTGGAACACTAATACATTGTTGGTGGAGTTGTGAACTGATTATAGCAGCTCTTTTTGTGGTAGCAAAGAATTGGAAATTAAGGGGGTGCCCATCAATTGGGGAATGGCTGAACAAGCTGTGATATGTGAGTGTAATGGAATACTATTGTGCTTTAAGAAATGAGGAGCAGATGGACTTTGTAATAACCTGGAGAGACTTATATGAACTGATGCTGAGTGAGAAGAGCAGAACCAGGAGAACTTTGTACACAATTACGGACACATTATGTGTGATGACTAACTTTGATAGATTGGACTCCTCTCAGCAATGCAAGGTTACAAGACAACTCCAAAAGACTCATGATGGAAAGAGATGTCCACATCCAGAGAAAGAACTACAGTCTGAATGCAGATTGAAGCAAACTGCTTGCTCTCACTCTTTTTCTTGTTTTGTTTTGTTTCCTCTTTCTCATTGTCCACTCTATTGATTATAATCCTTCTTTACAACCTTACTAATGTTCAATGTGAAGGTATTTGTAGATCATGTATTTGATTGCATGCCACCATGGCTGGGGGGGGGGGGGAAGGGAGAGGGAGGGGTAGAAAATTTGAAACTCAAGGGATTGTGGAACTTAATGTTGTAAACTAAAAGTAAATTTTAAAAAAAGTATATGTATTGTTCTTTCTTTCCAACTCCATTTCTTAGTCTGAACAAAAGGCATTCTTCATCTATTTGTTTTTTCCTGTGTTACATGTTAGCCTTAACTCCACTGCCTTATTCAGAGTAGACACTTAAATGTTGGTAAAACTGAATTTCACTCAAGTGATTTTGAGATTATTAAAAATATTTCAGTGCTTGCTATAGTCAACATAGTGTCATCTGCAAACAGGATCAATTGGAGGACTTTACCAGATATAGGGAATTTCTCTTCCATTTGAACTATGAGTTGGATCTTCCCCATGACAATGGCAGACATGTTTAGCAAGTATCTCTTCCTATTTTATGTCCCACAGGGGATGTAATGTCTTGCAGGTCTTTCTGCCTTCTCTGCTGCTCTGTCTTCCAGAGCTTTGGGCACTGTCATTTAACCAGTCTATGGATGACTGGATCTTTCCATCTTTATCATCCCTTTATTATTAGGAATCTTGGGTCTTTTCATCTGCCCTCTAGCTGAACTTTCTATTCTGTGCTTTTTTTCTCCAATTAGATTGAGTTCCTTGGTTCCTTGGTAGCAGAATAGCAGTCTGTCTGTCTCTCTCTTTCCCTCTCCCTCTTCCCCTCCCTCCCTCCTTCTCTCCTTTTCCATCTCCCTCCCACTACCACTTCCTCTCCCCTGTTTTTATCCCCAGTGCTTGGCAGATAGTAAGTACTTATTAAATGCTTTTTCATTCATCCATCAGGGATTTGTTGAACCAAGTTTTCTGATGTTACATATTTCAAGGACTCTTTTGTTTTTTTCTTACATAATTAGCAAACAGAAGTATGGTTAGATGTCATATTCTTTGCCATGGATAATTTCATTAGGGTGTGCAGCCATGAAAATTAAAAAAAAATTAAGGTGACTATTTGTTGGATCTCATAAAAGCTATTTTAAATTTATCTAACTAAACTTAATCTTAGTGGAGGTGGAGCCAAGATGTGGAGTAGTCAGAAGCATTGTGGTGAAGTCCCACCTAAACTACAAACAGATCCAGAAAATTCACTAGTCTGAATCTAAATCCAAGAGAAAGTCATAGTGAGTCTTGTTTGCAGCCCTGGTCAGCATAGGGAGACAAAGACACTAGGGAGAGGGTCTGTCCAGGAGCATTCCCCAGATGGAACATTCTAGTTCAGGGAAAAGTTGTGTACCAGGGCAAGTGGATAGCCCAGATCCATATTAGGGCACCTCCAAACACATGGAATACCACACTGGGAACAGGTGCCAACTAGCAGGTTTGTTCCCAATCTGATTCTGGGTCATGAATCCACAGTAAACTGATGAGGGGACCCTTCAAACTGTCCCCCTCCTCCCTGTGAGTCTCAAGGCTTAGCCCTACTGAGAGAAGAGCAGCATCAGAAGTAAGCAGTCGTAAAGGAGCTCAGGTCACAGGATCAGAGTAGGGTCTCAATTCTAGCAGCTAGCTCAGGCTGAAGCCTGCAGAGGAACAACCAGGGTAGGAATATCAGACCAAAAGGGAATTTGCAGTTTTATCACTCTGAACTAGCAGGACTTCCTTGATGGCGGGTTGTGACTGAATCCAGCTCTAGTCTACTGTTGTTCAGATCCAGGTCAGGAATCTGCAGAGTTTAGAACAGGTGAGCATTGATCAGATTTTGTCCTGGATCTTTGGTGCTTTGGGAGCCCTGAAAACTTGCAAGTCCTCAGCCTGAGCTGTTCCTGAGATCTTGAAACAACACAAAGCTCAATATCCCAAGAAAGTAGCAGCTTGACCAGCTTAGACCTTCTCTCCAAAAGTGTTCAGAACTTGACCCTATTGTATAAGGTCTAAAGTCAGGAAGTGGGCTGGAAGAGTGAGCAAACAAAAAAGAATCCCTTTACAAAAAGCTATTATTGGTGGCAAAAAAAAAAGCCCAAGAACTCTGAAAAGAATGATTCTAAGACATTTACAAGCAAAGTCTCAAAGGAAAACATAGCTTGGGCACAGATTCAACTAGGACTCCTAGAAAAGATGAAACAAGAGTTAGAAAATATTTTTGTCAATGAAATGAGAGTGCTAAGGAAAATATTGGAAAAGAAATGAGAGTTGTGGGGGAAGAATTGGAAAAGGAATTAACAGCTTGGCATACCAAGCAATAATCTCCTTGAAAATTAGGATGAAACAAAGAGAAGCCAATGGGTCCATGAGATAAGAAATAGTAAAGGAGTCAAAATACTGAAAATATAGAGGAAAATCTAAGATATAACATATCAAAAAACTATTGACCTGGAAAACAGGTTGGGGAGAAAAAAAATTAAAGGTCACCAGACTATGTGAATGTCTTGACTAAAACAAGAACTTAGACATTATATTTCAAGAAACCATAAAATTGACCAGATCTTTTAAAAGCAAAGGACAAAGTAGAAATTGAAAAAAATCCACTGGTCACTTCCAGAAAGAAACCCTCAAATAAAGACTTATAGAAATAGTATAGCTGGGGGCGGGTAGGTGGCACAGTGAGTAGAGTGCCAGCCCTGGAGTCAAGAGGACCTGAGTTTGGATCTGGCCTCAGATATTTAACACAAAAAAAGCTAGCCTTGTGATCTTGGGCAAGTTACTTAACCCCAATTGCCCTCCAAAAAAAAAAAAAAAGAAAGAAAGAAATAGCCAAAATCTAGAACTTTGAGGCCAAAGGAGAAATTCTGCAAGCAGCCAGAAAAAATTAAAGTTTCGAGGAGCCACAGTCAGGATCAGTAAAGTAGCAGAGAACTTGGAATATGATATTCCAGGAGGCAAAGGATATAGAATTACAGCCAAGAGTAACGAACCCAGCAAAACTGAATGTAATCCTACAGGGGAAAAATGGATCTTTAAATGAAATAGAAGAATTCCCAAGCATTCCTTCTCTCCCCTCCCAAGTGTTCCTAATGAAAAGTCTAGAACAAT
Organism: Gymnobelideus leadbeateri; assembly: GCA_011680675.1. Taxonomy (NCBI): domain Eukaryota; kingdom Metazoa; phylum Chordata; class Mammalia; order Diprotodontia; family Petauridae; genus Gymnobelideus; species Gymnobelideus leadbeateri. The sequence goes on along the minus strand of WOXC01009455.1, from coordinate 244,934 downwards.
GCAGAAACTGTTAAGTTCAAACATAGCTTCAAAGAGGAATGTAAAAAAGGTAAAGATGAATGAACAATACTAAAGGACTAAACTAGGATGAACTACTTACATCTGATAGGATAATATGTACCCCTCTACCTTGAACCCTATCATCATCAGGGGTCATAAAGGGAGTATGGTTGAAATATTCATGGACTTATAAAACCACCTATTAACGTTATCTATCTTCTATTGTGTTTTTATGTTAGTATTTTCCAGTTACATTTTAATCTAGTTCTCCATAAGCTGCAAAGTGTTTGATACCTCTGGCCTATACTGTTGCTTGTTTATTATAATTATAATATTATAATTTTATTGTAACTATAGCATTAATTTTTGTGTACTCATTTTATTTTGGAGTTTTGCAAAGTTTACATTTGAAAATGTCAAAGAGGGGTTGAAATCAGGTGATAAGGAAGATGAAGATTGGTCACTTTCTCTGGACTCTTTTAACTCTGTGTAACCCTTCTAAAAAAGGATTTATGGGGGCGGCTAGGTGGCGCAGTGAATAGAGCACCGGCCCTGGAGTCAAAAGGACCTGAGTTCGGAGCCGGCCTCAGACACTTAATCCGCACAAACAAAAACCTAGCCGTGTAACCTTGGGCAAGTTACTTAACCCCAATTGCCCTAAAGGGGCGGCTAGGTGGCGCAGTGAGTAAGAGCGCCGGCCTCGGAGTTTGGATGACCCGAGATTAGATCCGGCCTCAGAAAATGAGCACCCACGCATAAATCAAATGACTAGCCGTGTAACCTTGAGCAAGTTACTTAACCCCAATTGCTTAAAAAAAAAAAAAAAGGATTTATGCATGAAATGTAGAGCCTTTAACAGTTGAATCCACAGGACATAGAACTCTGATAAGATGACATCCTTAGAGTTAACAACCATAATCTTTACAGTGCTCACTCACCCTCTCTTCCCTTCCATGCTTTATGTACCCAAGACAAAAGTAGATTTGAAGGCTTGTTTAGGGGACCCATCTTGAGATTCTTTTCCCCACAACCCCTGTTGCAGAGACATTTCAAGCCCACCTACTCTGTTTCCCTCAATTCTCAGCCCACATGTAGCTAAGGATGAAAGGGGCAGTAGGATAAAAACATGCTTCTTTCTGATTGGGACTCCCTTCTAGATTATGAACATCCAGAAGTATAGAGATTGCCTGCAAGACTCCATTCCCTCTCTCTCGCCCAAGAAAAGCAGTTTATGTTTATTTTCCCCAACCAGAGAGGTGAAAGTCAAGAGAGAAATTGGGGCAGAGGGACAGCATGCATGAAAAGGGAGCTGAAACCTAACTAGGCTAGTCCTTAACCCTCTCTTCCCCTTTCCCCCTCAGTCCTAGGGTTTTAGGCCAGGAATACAGGCTAACAAACCCTATAAACTCTCAGGAGGTTGAAGCAATGTGGTAACTTAGCCTCAGTGGTGGTACCCATTAGTAAAGTAAGTGAGTGCCAGAGAATTCAGGTTGAAAAAAACAAAGATTTCAAGGGGGGAAAAACAACCTTTCAGTAAAGCCCAGACACAAATTTGCTAGGTGTGCGATGAAACCTCATAGTTGTCTTAATACTCATTTCTCTTATTACTGCTGATTTGGAACATTCTTATGATTGTTAATAGTTGGTAATTTTTTGAGGAACTATTTGATATTCTTTGACATTTGTTGTGGCTTGTACAAAACTCTCTTAATAAATACTACAAGATAAAGAAATTGAACTAATGTCTGATAAAATACAGAATCCTGTGGCCTCTTAAGAGAACTTGGAACAGGAAAAAATTTAAGGATTATTCAAAAAAGAAATTAAATATATGTTAGAACTTTCATTTAAGTATTTAAAAGCTCAATTATGTTAGAAAAAAAAAAAACCTGAGTCAATGATGGAGAATTTCTCTAAAGAAGCAAGAGATCTTAGTAAAATAGGAACACAAAAATACTGAAGTGGAGAAAAATCTGGCAGTAGAAAAGCAAACGACAACAGTAATGGAATACATGAAATTTAAATAAAACAATGCAATTGACATAAAGGATAGAATGTGCAAAGACAGCTTAAGGATCATAGGTCTCCCAGAAGAATGTGACAAATCAAAACATGTAAAAATTATAATTCAAGAAATAATAGAAAGAAATTTCCTAGAACTGCTGAAAACAAGAAAGAAAATGCCAGTTGAGAGAATCCAACAAATTACCTCTAGGAAAAAAAAACAACAACTTATATTTCAAACTCCAAAACACAAGTAGCTAAATTTAACAATTTCATTAAAAAACGAATTCTGCAAGTGACAAGGAGAAACTTTCAAATTTAAAGGAAAGAAAAAGTACATAACAAGATTTTCCCATATCCACAAGAAGCCGCAGAAAAATGGAATAGCTAATTCAGAAAAACAAAGGAACTTAAAAGTTGCAACTTCAAATTACATGCCCTACAAACCTTAACCTTATCATTTGATGTTCAACAGAAGAAAATCATTTGAGGTTTCCTTGCACCCTTTCCCAAACAATGTTACACATGAATAGAATCTTTGATTTGTAAATGTCCCAAATAATAGAAATGGGAAAAAGGTAAATAAGTATAATTACTATGAAAGAATGTATAGTGAAATAAATCCCTTGTTTAGAGATTTTTTTTTTAAAGAGAGGGAGAGACTGGCTTAATGTGTAAAATAAAGGAACAAAGGGATTTTTAAAAATGCTTAAGGGAGGGAAGGGAATTAGCATTTATGTAGTGCCTACTATATGCTTTACAAATATCTTATTTGATCCTCTTGACTACCTGCTATGTAAGTGCTGTTATTATCTCTGTTTTTTTGGAATCTGAGGCAAACAGAAGTTAAGTAACCCAGGGTTACAGAGCTAGTGCCTGAGGCTAGATTTCAACTCCTGGGATAGAGATAGAATTTAAAGAAACCTGAAAAATGAAGTTAGAAAAGTAAAACTAAAACATCATGGAGTAACTTCTACAAAACACTCCCCTTCCCAGCCTCCGCAGTGAATTTGTGGTGCTCTGTGTGATGGAATTATGGATTAGGAAGATGCATAAATTGGGAATAGAAGAGATGGGGATGGGGGATAATGGGGAATCCATCCTTACCAAGTCTATCTCAAGTATAGGGATGAAGGGTTGGCAAGGAGGAGGCTATGGGGAATGGAAGAGATGTTAGAAGGAAGACAGTGAATTTAGAAGAGACTGAATAGTATTTCAACCGAAAAGGAGTGATGGGGCCCCACTAAAGAGGACTACTACCATTGGGGAAGAAATAGGTGATTATAATGGAAGATAGAACTTCATGGATGGTTAAATCTGGGGATAGTTGGTGCTTTTTTGGGCAACATCCTGGGCCAGGAGAACATGAATCCAGCATTGAGATGGCATTGCCATTGAGAAAGTCAGTGATCATTGGTAGGTCAGGTGATAGAATTAGGCCTCATGATTTGGGACACAGGGTAATATCATCCAGTACTGTTTCTAGCAGCGGTACTTCCTCTACAAATTGTGAGACACAAGAGAAAAAATGAATGATGGGGGTAGGATCTATAAATGATAGAAAATTACTAAGAGTGACTTAGACTTTGTACTACAGAAGCTTTAACCCACAAGAAATACAGATTAAAGAAAAAAATAAATAAGGTTATATCTCATGATTCAGAAAAAAAATATATTTTCAGAATAGACTAGAAGAGATTTAGTAAAGGGGAAGAAAATAAAGAAAACCTTCTTAGAAAAAGGCACAGGAAAGTGAAAATGGAGAAACAAGTTGTAGGCAAGGCATGAAAGATAGGTGTTCTTTTTTGTTTATTTATTTTTAGTTTTCAACGTTCACTTCCCTAAGTTTTAAATTTTCTCCTCTTCCCTCAGGTCTTCCTCCCTAAGGTGGCATGCAATCTGATATAGGCTCTACATATACATTCCTATCAAACATATTTTCACATTAGTCACATTGTATAGAAGAATTAGTATGAATGGGAGTAACCATGAGAAAGAAAAACATGAAACAAAATAAAACAAAAAAAGAAGATAATCTGCTTTGATCTGCTTTCAGATTCCATGTTTCTTTTTCTGGATGTGGATGGCATTTTCTACCATGAGTCTTTTGGAATTGCTTTAGGTCCTTGCATTGCTGAGAAAAGCTAAGTCTATCAAAGTTAGTCATTGCACACTATGGTTGTTACTGTGTATAATGTTCTCCCGGTTCTGTTCACTTCCACTTCATTCAGCATTAGTTCACATAAGTCTTTCCAGGTTTTTCTGAAGTCTGACTGTTCATCATTTCTTATAGCACAGTAGTATTCCATTACATTTCATATACCACAACTTGTTCAGCCATTCCCCAGTTGATGGGCATTTCCTCAATTTCTAGTTCTTGGCCAACAAAAAAAGAGCTGCTATAAATATTTTTGTATGTGTGGGGCTTTTTCCCATTTTTATGTCTCTTTGGGGTACAGCCCTAGAATTGGTATTTCTGGGTCAAAGGGTAGGCACATTTTTATAGCCGTTTGAGCATAGTTCTACATTGCATTCCAGAGTGGTTGGATCAGCTCAGAAATCTACCAACAATGAATTAGTGATCCAACTTTCCCACATCTTCTCCAATATTTATCATTTTCCCATTTTGTCATGTTAGCCGATCTGATAGGTATGATGTGGTACCTCAAAGATGTTTTGATTTGCATCTCTCTAATCAAGCGATTTAGAGCATTTTTACATATGACTATAGATAGCTTTAATTTCTTCCTCTGGAAACTGCCTGTTCATATCCTTTGACCATTTATCAATTGGGGAATGACTTGTATCCTTTTAAATTTGACTCAATTCTCTCTGTATTTTAGAAATGAGGCCTTTGTCAGAGACATAAGTTGTAAAAATTCTTTCCCAGTTTTCTGCTTCCCTTCTAATCTTGGTTTTGCATTTCATAATGTTCTCTATCTTTTGTTTGGTCATAAATTCCCCCATTTTCCATAAATCTGACAGATAAACTATTCCCTGCTTTCCTAATTTATTTATAGTATCAGCCTTTATATCTAGATTGTGTACCCATTTGGACTTTATTTTGGTATACGGTGTCAGATGTTGGTCTATGCCCATTTTCTGCCATACTATTTTTCAGTTTTCCCAGCAGTTTTTGTCAGATAATGAGTTCTTATTTCAGAAGCTGGGGTCTTTGGGTTTATTAAACAGTAGATTACTATAATCATTGACTACTGTGTCTTGTGTACCTAACCTATTCCACTGATATACCCTTCTATTTCTTAGCCAGTACTAAGTAGTTTTGATGATTGCTGCTTTATAACATAATTTAAGATTTGGGATGGAGAGGTCACTTTCTCTTGCATTTCTTTACATTAATTCCCTTGATATTTTGGACCTTTTGTTCTTCCAGATGAATTTTGATATTATTTTTTCTAGCTGTATAAAATAATTTTTTGGTAGTTTGGTATGGCACAGAATAAGTTAATTAAGGTAGAATTGTAATTTTTATTATAGTAACTTGGCCTACCCACAAGCAACTGATGTTTTTCCAGTTATTTAGATCTGATTTTATTTGTGTGAAAAATGTTTTGTAATTGTGTCCATATTATTCCTAGGTTTGTTTTGTCAGGTAGAAACCCAAATATTTTATAATGTCTACAGTAACTTTAAATGAAATTTTTATTTCTGTCTCTTGCTGTTGAGGTTTGTTAGTAATATATAGAAATACTGATGATTTATGTAGGTTAGGGTAGATGGTTTTTAAGTAACCACTTAATTAAGAGACAAAAAAGAATAGATAACTAAATAGAGAAAAGAAAGGGAAAAGGAGAAGGAAATAGAAGTAGGATAGTGGTATGGGAATAGTTGCATCAAAGTAGGTAAAGCAAATCTTGTTGTTAGGGTGTTCTCATATATTTATAGATTTCCTATTATTGAACATCATTCTTGGTATAAATCCAAACTGAGTGTGGAATATCATCTGTTTGATATAGTGTAGCTTCTTTGCTAATATTTAAAATTTTTACATTGATATTTTTTAGAGATATTGGTCTATTTATTATGTTTCTTCCTGATTTAGATATCACAATTGTATTTATATCATAGAAGGATTTTGGTAGGACCCCTTCTGTTCCCATTTTTGCAAGCAATTGATACAGTTTTGGAATTAATTGTTCTTTGAATGTTTGATAGAATAACTTGTAAATCCATTTGGTCCCAAGGTTATTTCTTTGGAAGTTCATTTACAGCTTGTTCAGTTGCTTTTTCTGGGATTGGATTTTTCAGTTGATCTGTTTCTTGTTCTGTTACTCTGAATATTTTGTATTTTTATAAATATTCAGCCATTTCATTCAAGTTATCGGCTTCATTGGCATATGGGCAAAATAGTTTCTCACAATATTCTTTATTGCTTTTTCATTTTTTGTGAATTCTACTTTTTCATTTCTGATAGTGGTAATTTGGTTTTCCTCTTTAAAGAAAATCAAATTAGCTAATGCCTTATTTTATTGTTCCCTGCAAGAAAAAGCTTTGAGTTTTACTTATTAGTTAAATATCTTAAAATATTAGCTTCAATAATTTCTTGCTTTCAGAATTTCAGTTTGGGGTTTTGAATTTTGTTGGTTTTCTAGTTGTTTTTTTTTTAAGTTGTGTGTTCAATTTGTTGTTGCATTCTTTCTCTCTTTGTGGAAGAAAGTGATTAGAGCTAGAAATTATCCTTTAAGGACAGGTTTGGCTGCATTCCCCATCTTTTGCCATATTGCCTAATTGTCATCATTAAATCTGATGATATTCCTCCCCTGACAGGTTACAGAGGTGTAGACTGGTTCTTCTTCCTGTTCTTTGCCACGTAGCCTTAGACCTAGCCAAACCCTCCATAATTCTCTTATAGCTGGACAAATCTGATAAAGATAAACAAAAGGAAACAATAGAATTAAACAAACTTGCACAGTTTAAAACTAAGAAAATTATTGCATCTTCTCAAGGGGAACATTAAAGATATACCTATTCCTAAATACCACATGACACATTTATAAAGATAGAACACTTACTAAGCACAGAGAAATTAAACATAAATGTCAAAAAGCAGAAATACTAAATATATCCTTTATGGACTACAGTGCAATTAAAATAGTAATCAATATAGGGAGCAGAAAAAAATAGAAGATTTAAACATTGAGATTCCCTGAAATCCAGAATATTTAGTGGGCAAAAGAACAAATTACACGAGCAGACTGTTGCAATAGCCTTCTAATTCACCTCCCTTCTTCAAGTATCTCCCCAATCAAATTTATTCTCCTCTCAGCCTCCAAAGTGATTTTTCATGTCTAGCCATGTTAACTCCCTACTCAGGAAATTTCAGTGACTTCCTCATACTTCTTGGATCAAATATAAAATCCTTTGGCATTTAAAACTCTTTGTAGCCTGGGCTTTTTCTGTCTTTCGAGTTTTTTTTTTTTAATGCTTTATTCCTTTCTCTTAACTCTACTTTCAATTCTTTGAAAACAACATTCCTTCTCTAGGCTTTGAGCATATGCACTGGTTGTACCCCCAAGCCTGAAATGCTCTGCCCCCGGTCTCTTTTAACTTCCTTTGATTTCTTTCTTCAAGATTGTCCTTAAAGCCCACCTTCAGCAGGAGATTTTTCCTGGCCAGTTCTGTCCTCCTGAGCACCCCCTGCTCCTTTACCTCTACCTCCTTCCATTTCTTTTTTCTGAGATTCCATCCCTCTGCTCTGTATATAATGGAGCAGAGGCCATGCCTTTGTATCCCCAATAACTCTAGACTCTGAAACCACACATTAAAAATGAAGGTATAAAGTCATTATTTGGGGAGGAGACAAAATCTGGAGAATAAGGAAAGTCGGGCACTGTGAGGCCAGACCTCTTGGGACATAAGAAAACAAGGAGCCTTGTGAAGAAGCTGAATTTAGGACTTACCAAGTTTTCTGCTTTACAGTTAGACATTGTAGCTGATAGAAGGAAGATAAGGGGGGATCAAATCAGGATAGGAAGGCAGCCCCGGCCTATACCCATGATGACAGACTGCTTATTACCCAGCCCTATGAGCAGTGGAGGAGAGAACTTGCCAGTAAGTTGGGTGAGGAAGTAGGACTAATTTATCTCTAATAGGCCCCTGGGAAAAGGACCATTACTTGTGAGATAGGGCCTTTGGGGACAGTTATAATAGTAGTAAGATATCATCACTGAGCCTTCTAGTCTTCTAAAAATGTTCCAGTGCCTTGGGGCCAAGATGTCATGGTTGGCAAATAAATTCAAATTCAAGTAGCCTACTACACTGATCCCAGATGCTACCAGACTAGACCATGCTTCATATCCTTTCCAGACCACATCTCCCTGGTTCTTCATCTTGCTCTGGGCTCAATAATCAAATCAGTTCTACTATACTACTGTTGTTCCTGGAAAAAAAGCATATCAGTGACTGCCATGTGAATCATCTCACCATCCCTATTATTAATCAAATAGTCCCTTCCCTGGATACCCCTCCCATATATGTGTTGTCTCCCCATATTGAACCGTAAATTTGTTTAGTGCACTTTTTACTCAGGCATCTTTGTTACTTAGCCCCCAGGAAGTGTGTAAGTCCTTTTCATTCATTGACTGTGCTAGAGCCAAAGGGCCTTGTGAGCTATGCCATCTGAGCACCTTTGCTCCTGGCCTCTGTGTCCCTGTATACAATCTCTTTCCACCAAAATGGAACCTTGTGGAACCCTATTTTTCTGTTCTTTGTACCAATGGTATTGACATTGGCCTTAATGTCCTATTTAACAGGGTGTGATATTTCTCTACTTCTTTTGGCCCTTCTCTTTTGCCACCCAGAGAGATTTAAATAAGTGAAAGAGAAATCAATAACAAATAAATTCGAATAACTTGGGTCAGGGTAAGAAGGGAGGATGGGAAGAGGAGAGGAGACCCTCTGTGGGACTAGACTGGCTATCAAAGTAGTATAAACAAAGCTAATCAGAGGGACAAAATACTGACTTAAAAGAGAAAGGGGACAATAAGCAATACAAAAGAAATAGAGGAAAACACAAACCTCACAATTATAGCTTTAAGTGAGATTGGATTAAGTAGCCTAGTGAAATTAAGTAGTGACAGCAAAGAAAACAAAAAATGACAATCAGTGCTCATTGGCTGGACTTGACTCAGAATACTTATTGTGTGTTCCAATATTGGAGTGAAATGCAATTCTTTTTTTTGTTTGTTTGTTTTTTTGAAATGCAATTCTTGTAGATCAGTCAACAATTAAAAAAAATTTACTTAAGCATAGCATGGGAAGGATGGTCAAAGGGAATAATGCACTTAGAATTAATTTAGTGGTGCAAATGTTCCCTGCTAGTGGTGCTTCACTAGCCAAGTATCAGAGTAACTAGAATTCCTTGTGCCAGTTTGTACTTGGGCAGCTGGGGGTGGGGGGGCGGGGGATATCAGCAGCTGGATTGTTTTGTGCCAGAGCCAATGGAAGTCTCAAGGATGGCTGCTTCACTTTGCTGCCAAGGTGATTTTTCTAAAGTGTAAGTTTAACCATGTCACCTCCTTGTCGATTAAGTTCCCTGTTACCTCTAGTATCAAATACAAAGTCATCCACTTGGCAATTAAGACTCTTCACAATCTGGCACCTTCCTGCTTTTCTAGTCTTTTTACACTTCCCTCCACATCCTCTTAATATCCAGCTACAATGGTTGTTTCTTCAACGGGGCAAATCATTTCCTGCCTCTGTACTTTAATGCTCGATGTCTGTTAGTCCTAGAATGAGTTCAAACCCCACCCCCCCATATTCATCTCCATCAAGACTTAGCTCAGATCCTACATTTATCAGGCGAGAGGTCTTTCCTCATCCCTCCAGCTACTAATACCTTCTCCTTGTAGATTGCTTCCCATATGGCTTACATGTATCTTGATATTTTACACATTCCATTAAAATACACACCTTTTAAATTTGAAAGAAGTTATCATCACCAAGTGCTAAACATTATCCCCGGCACATAGTAAATGACCATTTTTTGCTTTTAACTCTGTCTCCAGCACTAAACACAGTGTTTGGTACTGTTGGTATTTTCAATACCTTAATAAATTCTTGTTGACTGATTGCCTGACTGAATTAAACCTCTAGTTAACATTGTTTAGGTATTCAAATTATAACACTAGATATACTATCTTAGCAGGACAATGAAATTGTTAAGTAAATTGCTAGTTAAATGGATGGGGACTTAAGATAGAAATCCTGTTACCGAATTTTTCCTTCTAATGAGTTTTAGCAAAAGTGTTAGCATGGGTTTTTGGCTAGGGTAAAGGAATAGTCTCATTATTTAGAACTAGCTATTAAAATGGAATTTAGCCTGTACTAAGATGCTGTAATATTTTGGATGTTAAATGTAATTGATGACAGATTTCTTATGACTTAATTTGAAAATTCAGATGCTGTGGATTAATATCCCTAAATGCTGGTTCCCATAAGGAGTCCTCAGTGTTGTTTGAAAAGAAAATTCAATCTAAAGTACACAGAATACATTTTGAAAAATTAGGTGTAAAATTAGTTTTCTAGTATTCTCCTAGTAACTGTAGGTTTCCTAGGAGAGGTGAATTTTTCTGGTTCATAAAGTTTCCAAGTCTTTATTGCTTTTTTTAATCCTACAACTGTATACCTACTTAGTATGTATAGTATTATTATTATTATATAGTATATATAATGTATTATATTATTATAATGTATAATTATATATTTATTATATTTATATATTATAACATAATAAGTTGGAAATTCCAGCTAGAGTAATTTTATGACTGTGGGTTATTGCATTAGTAATTTTTTAAGATGCTTTACTACTTGGAGCCAGATAAACAGTCCTATGTTGGTTGCTATTATTAAGGCATTGGATGTAAAGTTTTAAGAAAGTATTGGCAGGTTCTATGCACGACTACTACATTTAAAAATTTTGGAGACCCTCTTCCATTTCCTTATTGTCATTCTTACTACAACCTTTAGCTCTAAACGAGGATGTGACAGTTTGATGAATATTGGGTCAAAATATCCCCCAATTTTCCCTATGTATAGCCCCACTGGCACCTGTTTTCCCTGAGACCTCAACCAGTACCTGAAAGGTGCTTAACCTTAGCCCCTGGACCCAGCTCCAGGGGACAGTTAAGGATGCTAATGCTAAGGATGTGTGATGAACTTGTGGTTTTCCCAGTAACAAGACATGTTTTACCTTTGACTGCAGTGAGCACCTTTGGTGGTTGGGCTACTCACATAGCAGACAGTATAAAATAAGGCAGGTAGCAAAGAGCTTCTCCTAGAGGTTCAGAGTTCAACTTGTCTCAATAGTGCTGATCTCCCGACCTCCAGACCTTGACTAACTTCTCATTTTACTGACTTCCTTGAAGTTAGCACCTTAGATTCCAAGAATTGCTCTCCCTACTGGTTATCCTTGTATTGATCATTCCACAGTTTCTGGAATTGGCTCCTCCTCCATCTCCTCCTTTTCCTCTTCTTTCTCTTCATTCTCTTCCTCCTCCTCCTTTCCCCCTCTTCCCATTCCCCTGTTCCTCCTTTTCTTCCTCTTAGTCCTCCTCCTCCTCATCAACAACAACAAGAAGAAGCATTTATTAAGCATTTACTATGTGCCAGGCACTGTGGTAAGCACTGATATCCTTACTCTAGAGCTCATATACTAATGGAGTTCTAGAATGTTTTTATTTTCTTAATTTATATTGTTTGGAAGATCTTGTTTCATTTAGGTGGTGTCTTAGGTGGAGGGTGGAGGGAACTACTCGATATAGACGTGATAAGTTGACCACTAATGGTGGTAGTTATGGTGGACTAAGAAATTATAGTTTTAAATGTTGCTTTACAGGACTCTGACAATCCAGGCTTTGTAATGAAGTAAACCCGAGGTTTCAGTTAAGCTGAAAAAATTACCCCTTTTGACTACTGTGATGACATTGTGAAAGGAAATCTGATCTGCTTGAGGCAAGATGAAGGCTACTTTAGCAGAAGCTGTTAAATGAAGATGTGGTTTAAGAAGGGGAAGTCTTCTTGTGCCAGCAAGTAGGCATAATTGATTGAATTTTAGCCTGCCTTTTTGCTTTTTCATTAAAAATTTAAGGGATTCTTTGACCTAAAAAGCTGGATATTGCCAACATTTAAAAGAAAGCATTGTCTATATTGCAGTGTGGGTGGACACATGAGAAATATTTTTACTTTTATAAATCTTGAAATATTATTTAATCTCAGTTTGTTTAAACAATTTCAAAATCAACAATAGATTTTAAGGAAAAGTATATTTTTACATTGAGTTTCTTTAGGAACTCTGAATCAGTAGTCATTCTCATTTAATTGCTTCAGTTATAATCTATATGTCAATAAGTTTTATATTTTTAAGGATGCCTTAGTAACATTAATATCTCATGATGAGATTGCTAAGTGGTTACATGATACTTCCCATATAAAGAAGTGGAGGATAGAGCTTAGATGGGACAAATTTGAATTAAGATTAGGCAGAAGTGTTCTATATGAAATATTAATTTGTCTTTATGTTTCTTTCCTAACCCCAGATCTGGTTTAGGGTAGGAGAATACAATGATGAACATTTCTAACAATATAGTTTTTTTAAATATTCAGTTCATATTGATCTTCATTTGGCAGTGAGCCCTCATACTGTAGCTTTTCCTCTAACTTGTATCTTAAGTACAATTAAATGTACTTGGAGACCGGTCATTTAGGAAATCACATTTATTATTTCTATATCTATATCTATATCTATATATATCTATAAATCTGGAAGGGGCTTTGAAAGTCACCTAGACCTCTTTATCTGATAGAGGAGGAAATAGTTCCAGGGAAATTAGACTTTTTGAGGTCATCCAGATAGTAAGTAGCAGAGCCTGGGTCTTCTTATTAAAAACCCAGGATTCTACCAACTATATCCTTTTGTAATATGAGTAATTATATCCCGATCTGATCAATTTTTAAGTTGTATTTTCTTTTTTTTTTGGAGGGCAATTGGGGTTAAGTAATTTGCCCAAGGTCACATGGCTAGGTTTTTTTTTTGTGTGTGTGTGTGCGTTGTCTGAGGCCGGATCCGAACTCAGGTCCTTCTGACTCCAGGGCCAACGCTCTACTCACTGCGCCACCTAGCCGCCCCTAAGTTGTGTTTTCTTATTTATTTATTTATTTTTGCTTTTATTGGAGGGGGAAGGACAGGGTAATTGGGGTTAAGTGACTTGCCCAAAGTCACATGGCTAGTAAGTGTTAAGTGTCTTAGGCCAGATTTGAACCCAGGTCCTCCTGATTCCAGGGCTGGTGTTCTATTCACTGCACCACCTAGCCACCCCATTAAAAAAATTTTTTTTTTAAGTTGGGTTTTCATGATATTCTTTTACTTAATAGAAGAATTTTTAGAAAGCCATGTGTAAATATTTGGTTAATAGACAATATTTGACCCTCAACTTCCATCATAATTTGGAGATATGCCCCCTCAAAAAGTCTGTTGACTCCTTAAAAGGACACTTAATAAGTTCTAACATTCACCTAAAGCAGTTAGTTGTCCCTTACAAACACTTTGAGAAACTAGTGAAATCAGCTATGGTAGAAGCACTATTACTACTACTGCTGCTGCTATGACTATCATTCCTAGTTAATAATAGCTACCATTTATATAGCACATAAAGGTTTGCACAGCACTTTACAGATATTATCTGTAATATATGTTATATGTAATATTATATAATATTATATATATTATTTTCACAGCAACTCTGGGAGGTAGGTGCCATTGTTATTTACATTTTAAAGCTGAGGAAACAGACAGAAATGTGACTTGTCCAAGGTCACACAACTAGTAAGTATCTGAGGCTGGATTTGAACTCAGATCTTCCTGACTCCAGGTCCTGTGTACTCTACTTTATGCACCACATAGCAGCCAATAATAAAGTAAGAAAGACCCTGCCAAATAGGCCAGCTTTTTCTTAAAATGTCAGTGAAAACAATCCTCAGGATTTAATTGGTCTGGCAACTAACCTGTATTGTTATAGATTCCTGGTTGCCTAAGGCATAAAAGACTAGTTATTGATTGGGTGCTGTACAGACCCAGCAGTAGACTTCTCACTGCTGAGCAAGTCATCATACTTCCATATGGGGGTAAGAGAAGATGCATCCCTCTGAACCAATATGATGTCTTTGCTGAATATCTATTCTATGTTTTTGTTAAGTAAACTTCTTTTGTTAAATGTTATATGGTTTACAAGTTTATAATCCTGAGCCTGAACCATAAGACCAACCTGTCAGGCCTGGTCCCAAGCATTTATTATAGTTGATGTAGAACATGGCTCCCAATATTTTGAAAGGGGAGGATGGGTATTGTGTTAAGAGGGGAGACCGACTTCTTTGGGTGGCCTAAGATGAGAGCTAGGCAACTTGTGGCTGCCATTATTTGGGCTATTTCTGTTGCTGATGACCTAGAAAATCTATATTGTTAGCAAAAGGAATGTGATGAGAACTGGGCCTGCTCTGCTGGAAAGATAGCCTTGGGCCTCCTCTGTGATTGTCCCCCACTGCAAGGGTAGTTTGGCTTTAGCAGGCTGACTCTGTACTACTGTACTGCAACTCCCCATATCCTATGACCAACTTAGGTAAGATACAATTGTATTCTGTCTTCTGGGTAGAGACCTACTTGAGTGGCATCAGGATTTAGCTGTGGGCTTCCTCCGTGACACTTCCACCCAGGTCTGAGCAAACCAATTAGTAAAATTTGAGCAAGACATCGGTACAGCTGCAGGACTGACCTGAGTATTCTGGAGATGGAGATATTAAAGCATCCTGAATGCCCCTACCGTATTCCCTCTTAAGATCACATATTCCAAAATAAGGTTATGATGGTTCGTTAGTCTGAAGCCCTTGCTCTAATATGAATCAGAAACCCTTATAAATCTTTCTTTTACTATCAATTGAGAACTAATGACTTGCACTGAAATATTTTAAAATAATTCTTATCAGAGGCCTAACCATTTTCTAGAAGAAAGATTCTGATTAGTCCAGAAAGGACTCTTCCCTTACGGTCATGTTTAGACTAAGAGAAGGGAGAAGTTATTTTTTTGTTTTTGTTTTTTGTTTTTTAAGCAATTGGGGTTAAGTAACTTGCTCAAGGTTACAGAGCTAGTCATTATTTGTGTGTGGGTGCTCATTTTCTGAGGCTGGATGCGATCTCGGGTCATCCCAACTCCGAGGCCAGCACTCTTACTCACTGCGCCACCTAGCCTCCCCTTTTAGGGCAATTGGGGTTAAGTAACTTGCCCAAGGTCACATGGCTAGGTTTTTTTTGTTTGTGTGGGTTAAGTGTCTGAGGCCAGATCTGAACTCAGGTCCTTCTGCCTCCAGGGCCGGCCCTCTACTCACTGTGCCACCTAGCTGCCCCGGGAGAAGTTTTTGATTAATTCAGTTAATAGAAGTATCTTTTTTTTTTATTTTATTATTATTTTTTTTACAATTCTTTTTTTTTAAATTTTTTTTTTAGCAATTATTTTTTTTAAATTAAACAAATGCTTTATTAACTTCTGGTTTATATCATTCATTTCCACCAGATTATGAGTTACATTTTTCCCCCATTTTTTCCCTACCCACCACCCCAGAATAGCAGTCCCACTAGATATCCCCTCATCCAATCTGCTCTCTCCCATATCTTCTCCCATACCCCCTTCAACTTTGCCATTAGGGCAAGGTGAATCTCTGAGCCCCACTGCCTGGACATCTTATGAAAGATTTAATTTTAAAACTTCGATTTTCAGATCCATTCCCTTTCTCCCTTGTCACCCACTCCCTCTGAGAAGATAAGCAATTCAGTATGTGTTGTACATGTATAGCTATGCAAAACATTACCATAGTAGATATATTGTAAAAGACTGCTTATATTTCCCTCCCACCTGTCTCACCTACCACCTGGTCCATTCCCTACTTTGATCCTGTCCCTCTTTGATAGTGGGTACTTCTAATCTTCCCTCTCCCCAGAATGCCCTCCCCTCCATCTTCCCCCCTCTCATCCCCCTTTCCCCTACTCAGGAGGGTGAGTGACGGTAAGATATTCCATTTAGTATGTATGTGATTCTCTCCTTGAGCCAACTTCAATGAGAATATGCTTTTGCCTTTTTGCCTTCCTGTTCTTCCCCTCCCCTGCAACTACTTCCCCTTGCCTCTTCTACATGAGATAGTTTGCCCTACTGTCTCTCTCCATCTCCTCTTGCCACTTTCCTCTCTCACCTCTTGACTTCACCCCTTAAGAATCATCCCTTCCTTGGGGCCACTAGGTGGCCCAGCGAGCAGAGAGCCAGCCCTGGAGCCAGAAGGACCCGAGCTCAGATCCGGCCCCAGACACCCAGCACACAAACAAAAACCCAGCCACATGAACCTGGGCAAGTCACCCAACCCCAGTTGCCCTCCAAAAAAAAAAAAAATAGTCATCCCTTCCCATCAAATTCAACCTGTGCCCTCTATCCATGTATATCTGTGAACATATGCCATATTATTTTCATAATGAGAAAGGTTTCATCAAACACAGTTATTGTTTTTCCATGTAGGACTGTAAATAGTCCAACTTTGATAAGTTCCTTTTGATTTCTTTTCCTTGGTTGCCTTCTCAAGCATCTCTTGCTTCTTGTGTCTGAATGTCAGATTTTCTATTCAACTCTGGTTTTTTCATCAAGAATGCTTGAAAGTCCTCTATTCCACTGAATGACCATATTTTCCCCTGAAACAAGATATTCAGTTTTGCTGAGTAGGTGACCCTTGGGTTCATTCCCAGCTCTTTTGCCCTCTGGAATATCATATTCCATGCCCTTCTATCCCTCAGTGTAGAAGCTGCCAGGTCCTGTGCTATTCTGATTGTGTTTCCACAATATTGAAATTGTTTCTTCCTGGCTGCTTGTAGTATTTTCTCCTTGATCTGGGGATTCTGGAACCTGGCTATGATATTCCTGGGAGTATTCTTTTGGGGATCTTTTTCAGGAGGTGATTTGTGGATTCTTTCAACCTCTATTTTGCCCTCTGGGTCTAAAACATCAGGGCAATTTTCCTTGAGAATTTCTTTAAGGAAGATTTCTAGGTTCTTTCTTTGATCATGGCTTTCAGGTAGTCCAATAATTTTTAAATTATCTCTCCTGGATCTATTTTCCAGGTCAGTGGTTTTTCCCATGAGATATTTCACATTGCCTTCTAAGCTTTCATTTGTTTGGATCTGTTTAATAGTATCTTGATTTCTCATAAAGTCACTAGCTTCCATTTGCTCCAGTCTAACTCTGAAGGAATGAATCTCCTCAGTGAGCTTTTGAGATTCTTTTTCCATCTGGTAAATTCGACTTTTTAAGGCATTCTTCTCCTCATTGCCTTTCTGAGCCTCTTTTGCCATTTGAGTTAGTCTATTTTTTAAGGTGTTATTTTCCTCAGTCAGGCTGTTGACTGTCAATTCATACTTTTCTTGCATCTTTTTCATTTCTCTTCCCAAAATTTTCCCCCACTTCTCTTATCTGCTTCTTAAGGTCCTCTATGGCCTGTAGCCAGCTTGTATTTTCATTTGGGGCTTTTGGTGCAGGAGTTCTGACCTCACAGTCCTCCTCCATGCTTTGAGCCTCTTTGCCCCTAAAATAGGAGTCCAATGTTGAACTTTTCTGTTTATTTTGTTTTGTTTGCCTAGGCATATTGCCACTTAATTACTTGATTTTTGGGCTTGTTGCCACAGTAGGACTCTGCCACCAGACAGGGGAGCTTCCACCCAAACGTGGGGTCTTCACAACTTCCACCAGTTGTGTGGCCTCTGTAAAGCCTCCACCCACTCTGGCAAGTTGGATACCCACCCCAAACTTACCCCCCAGACCACAATCCAGATCCAGGCAGTTTAAAGCAAAAGCGATTAACCCCCAGACTGATTGCTGGATCTTCCTACAGTTTGCAGACCAGGAGCTAGAGCCACTACTGATGCTGCAAAATGGCTTCTGTGCAGCTGTTTCTTCAGCAGCTTTTTGCCCCCAGGGGAGGAAGCCACGTGTTCCCCAAGTACTGGTCCCAAAGTCCATAGGGCACTAACCTCTCACTTTATCCTAGGCATATCTGTGCTGATAATTCTGGAATCGCCACAATTGCTGGTGTTCTGGGGTTCCACCAGCCGGCTGAAAGCCCGGCCACCCTGGGGCTTAAACCGAGGACCTGGGCTCTGCGGGTTGTGCTGTCGGTTCCCGGTGCGCTGTGCTGCCTGCTCTCAGAGTGCTTCGCTGGCCGCTCCCTGCAGGGCTGCTGGGCTGTCCTCAGCAGGAGGTTAGCTTCTCTGTGCCGTTCTGTGGGTCCTGGGGCTCCAGAAGTTGTTTGGAGCTCCCTTTCACATTGTTTGAAATTTGTGTGGGGCAGAGCACAATGGAAATGCTGTTTCTACTCTGCCATCTTGGCTCCGCCCCCCCCCTAGAAATATCTTAAAGTTCACCTTTGACTAGGTAGAAAGGAGAATTCTTAGAAAGACTGGTTAAAGAGAGATTATATAGTTTTTTAAAAAAAATTATTCTTAAGAGTATACCAAAAATTAAGAGACTCTTGGCCGGTTTAATGAATTAAAATTGATGTCTAGACTGTCTAGATTGTCTCTCTTCCTCCCCTTTGGAATTTATACTTGAGCACTGTAAATTGTTGCTTGAAAGTGGTTTGGGTAGAGATTTTTTCAAAGGTTAGAAGAATCCCTGTCCTTTTGGATTTTCTCTTTCTAAGCAGAGATACTTAGAATATACTTAATACATTTGTCTCAGGCAAATTTGTGCTCAGAGTACAGATTTTCTTCCTCATTTAAATGGTACTTCTGGATTGGGATTTCCAATTCTCCTGATAGGTAGTCATCATGACTTTGGATCACCCAATTTGAAAACTTTACACAGCCAACTAAATAGTGTTGAGGAACCTTTTCAATCAGTCAATAAATATTTATTAAGCGCCACAGCTAGGTGGTACAATGTATAGAGTGCCAGGTCTAGAGTCAGGAAGACTCATCTTCCTAAGTTTAAGTCTGGCCTCAGATACTCGCTAGCTGTGTGACCCTGGGCAAATCACTCAATCCAGTTTCTTTATCTATAAAATGAACTGGAGGTGGAAATGGCAAAACACTCCAGTAGCTTTGCCAAGAAAATCCTAAGTGGGTGCCACAAAGAGTTGTGACACAACTGAGATGACTTGAACAAGAACAAGAAATGTTCCAGGCAATGTATTACAGCTAGGGAATCAAGGAAAGGCAAAAGACAGTTCCTACCTTTTTGGAGTTTGCAATGTAATGTAATTAGATTATGTAAACAACTATGTACAAATAAACTATATTCAGGATAAATTGGAAAAAAATCAACAGAGGAAAGGCATTAGTTAGAAGTAAGAGATTGGGATAGGCTTCCTGTAAAAAGTGAGATCTTAGCCAGGACTTGAAGGAAACCAGGGAAAACAGGAGGTAGTCACGAGGAAGGAGAGCATTCCATACATTAGGGACCATCAATAAAAATGCCAAGAGTGGGGTGATGGAATAGAAATGCCTTGTTTGTGGAACAGCAGTGAGGTCAGTGTCACTAGGTGAAAGAATTACATGGCAAGTAGAAGGTGTAAGAAGCCTGGAAGCTGGTAGGGTGAATACTGGGTTATGAGTGGCTCCAACAGAGAAGTTCATATTTGATCCTGAAGGTGATAGGGAGCCACTGGAATTTATTGAGAGTGACATTTTGGAAAAATTGCTTTGAGTCTGCACCAGGTGCTGGCAATGTCAGAGGAGAGAAGAGGGTATATTTGGGAGATTATAAAGGTAAAATCCAGCAAGCCTTGTCAACAGGATGTGGAAGGTTAGAGAGAGTGAGGAATTGATGATGATACCTAGGTTGTCAGTCTGGGGAACTGGGAGAAGAGTGATTCCCTTAACAGTCCTAGCAAAGTTTGGAAGAGGGGAGATAGAAAGGGAAAGATAATTCAGTTTTTGACATTTTGAGTTTAACATATCCTGTTCATTTGTTTTAGTCATGTTTGACTCTTGTGACTTCATTTGGAGTTTTATTGGCAAAGATACTGGAATGGCTTGCCATTTCCTTCTCTAGCTCATTTTACAGGTGAGGAAACTGAGGCAAACAGAATTAAGTGACTTGCCCAGTCACACAGTTATTAAGTATCTGGGATTGGATCTGAACTGAGGTCTTCCTGACTCCAGGCCTGGCAATCTATCCACTGTTTACCCTAGCTCCTTAACATATCTATAGGACATCTAGTTTGAGATAGGTAATTTGGAGATTCAAAACTGGAGGTCGACAGAAGTTTTGTCTGGATAAGATCTGAGAATCATAAACATAGAGGTGATAGTTAAATCCTTGGGAACTCATCACTGAGTGAAATAGTGTAGAGGGAAAAGAGGAGAGAATGGAGGACAGTGTCCTGTGGTCTATTCACAGGTTAGTGGGCATGATCTGTATGAAGATCCAGCCAAGGAAATTGAGGACTGGTTAGATGGGGAGGAGGACACCAAGGAGAAAGTGTAGTGCCCTGAACACTTAGAGAGAAGAGAGTGATCAACAGTATTACATTACACAAGGAGGTTAAGAAGGATGAGGATTGAGACCAGGCCATTAGATTTGGCAATTAAGAGGTCAAAGTCTCTTTGGAGAAAGTAGTTTTGACTGAATGACGAGAAAAGAAGTCAGAACCTAGAAAATTAAGGAGTATGAGAGGAGAAGTAGAGGCACTTATTGCAGATTGCCTTCTCAAGGCATTTAGCCACAAAAGATCTTCATTCAGCAGCACATGTGTAGTACTGAAGTGGATGGTGAGATTGATCCAAGATTGGCAGGGCACACTTGATAATATAAGGAGGCAAGGAACTCAGGAGAAGAGAACAGTATAGAGTTGAACTAGTTTGCCAAGGCACCAAGATGGAGAAAGGAGAGGAGTGTGGCTAGTGTAGGAGTGATGGCTGGGGAGAAAACTGAGAGTATGAAGGATGAGAAGACACGGTGTAGATGAAGAGCAGGTTTTGGTATTAGATGGCAGAGAAAATTGGCAATCCAACAGATTGTGATCAGATAATGCAGTTTTAGAGTTCATGAACTTGGAAATAAAGCATTTACAGGGTGATAGCAAAATCCAGAAGACCATGAATCTTTGTATGTAGCTGAGGTGGAGTGAAGAAATAGGTCATAGGAAATAAGTAAGTAGATTAACTAGCTGGTTAGGAAGCTTGATGAGATGTCAGCCGTCCCCTAGTGTGCTGTTAGGACTTGGGGAAGAGAGAGATTGTGAGCCAGGTACTGAATTAATTGAAGAAGGAGAGTGTCTAGAAGGTTGTAGGATTTTGATTGGGTGGTAGGTGTGGATTGTATGAACCTCAAAGGGGAGGCTAGTGAGTGATGGTAGTGGGGAGGAGGCAGTTGAAGAGGCAGTGCAGAGCATGAAGTTTTCCAACTTCCTTGGAGAGTGAGTGAAAGTGCAGCCAGTGCTAGAAAGGGTAGTTAGGGAGGCTCTTTCATCAGGAGGGAACTAAGTCTCTGTGAGAACCCAAAATGGAAGAAATGGGAAAGGAAAAGATTTTAGATGGAAACAGCTTGTTACCAGAGGGCACAGGGGGTGGGTGTGTTTTGATTGGAACTTTGGGAGTGGTTGGGTTGTGGCGAATAAACAATTGGGCGAAAGGAGGAGCGAGGCTTGGATGGTGACCTGTGGGGCATCATCACCCCTGGGGTGGGGAGGATATTATGGGGGGGGTGGGGGTGGGGGGGGTGTCAGTCATTAAGTGGGAAATGTACAGATAGTTCTAAAGTCAATCGTATTCTGCCCTCTGAGGACAGTAGCTCCAGAGTCTTGAGGAGTTCAGGCAAGGGAGCAAGGATTTGGAGCAGAAGGAGCGGGGGTAAGCTTCTTCCCCACGGCAGGAGACCAGGCTAGAAGCTTGTTGGAATAGTGCTTTCTCCCCCCATCTGACTAGCAGGAGCCTGGTGTCATGCATTGTTGCTTTACCTCTTTCCTTGGGGATTGGCGACCAGGCAGCAGACTTGGGGGGTCAGGCAGGAGGCGCATGGGCTCTATAGTAATCTGCTTTTGAACCCTTTTAGGATTTTTTACTTTTGTGAAACGGCCTACTCTTGTGGATTCCTCATTTAGGTTGATGGAAGCTGTTTAAGAAAAAGGCCAAGTCTGTCAGACACTCTAAGAGATATTTGTGCTTGTGTTTCTGTTTCTGTTCATTTATGTTGACACAAGCTATTTGAGTATATGTGGACTTTTACTTAATTTAGATATATAGCAGACACGTGTAAGATTGTCTGGACAAGGAACTCAAAGAATTTAAAAAATGTAGAACAGTCATAAGGGCTGTAAGAATAAGACCAGATTCCTTGTTATGTGGGTGAAGCTTAGACCAGGTTCCTGTAAGACGAAGAAATTCCTTTAGTCATTGAAAAGTGAAGCCAGATTTGGGTTGAGCTGGAATCAGGCTCCTGCAAGGTCTGTGGGCTTTGAGGACAAATCCCCTACTATGTAGGTCAGGTCACAACTGAGTGTCTAACTTTGAAAATAGTTGGAGGTAACAGAACCTATAAAAATACTTCTATCACATGAAAAGCCAGCATTTTTATTTCATCCATTGGAGGAATGAAATGTGCAAATTCTCAAGACAAATTGGTATATCAAGTTGTTTTGTTTTTTTTTCAAAAGAGTGTTATACTAATATAACTTAAGAACATATATAGATTTTTTGTTGTGTGAATGTATGTTGGCAGAAGTTCTGTTTTATATTTGTCTGCAATTTCAGTTTGTTTTTCTCTCCAGTGAATCCAAAAGCTAAAGAAAAAGTGCTAATGCCTTATCTGGCATTTAGGAAACCTTTTAACTTTTTCTCTCTAACTTGAAGAAGGAGGTTTATTTTTCAACTATTAAAAGTTGCCTGGAGAAGAGGTATGGCCCAAGAGAGAAGAGGCAACTAATATGTTTTTTTAAAAAGAAGGCAGTATTTTATTTTTTGGTAGGGAGTTTTTAATTTGCTAAACTCTAGTAGTCTTTTCTGAATGAATTGGCAGAATTTAATTGCCTATTAAATTAGAATCAAAATCAGCTAAAAGGAATTAGAATAGAATGTACTATTCCACTTCTTAAGAAACCCAGTTAGAAATGTTTTATGAAGCAAAAAGAAAATAAACCAGTAAGTTGAAAGTTTTATCACTGGTCACCTAGTAACAAAATTATGCATCAAGTTTGAGAAACAAGAATATTATTTCATTTTACAAAAGAGACAGATTGAATGGAGAAAAAAGTAAACTACTCATAAGTCTTAAATTTTTTTTCTTTTTTGGAGTGGGGAAGGCAGGGCAGTTGAGGTTAAGTGACTTGCCCAAGGTCACAGGACTAGTAAGTATTAAGTGTCTGAGGCCTGATTTGAACTCAGGTCCTCCTGACTCCAGGGCCGGTGTTCTATTCACTGCCCCACCTAACTGTCCCACTACTCATAATTCAATTGTAACATTTGAAACATGATGAGAAAGCAGAAAATTACAAGGTTAAGGGCTTAATGATATGAGAAAGAAAGTAAAAAATGTAATTTGTTGTAATTTTATGATTTGCAACAATCAGTCTGTGTATCACAGTCAATAACTCAAAAAAAGAATTAAAGAAAATTAAAGGTCATTCACATTAATGTATCATAGACTTGAAGCCCAATTTTAAAAATTCAAGTTAATCTAATCCCCAACCCCTACTCCCTTTAAAGTATCTCCCTCCTGTCTTCCCCTTCCATATCCATAGGGAAGGCAAGAAAAACAAAACCCATTACAAATATGTATAGTCATGCAAAGCAAATTTCTGTGATAGCTATGTTCCAAAAAAAAAAAAAGAAAGAAAGAAAGATGAAAAAAAAAACCTGCTTTAATTTGTACACTGAATTTATCAGCTCTGTCTGAAAGCGGATAACATTTCATCACAAGTCTTTTGAAATTGTGGTTGGCCGTTGTGTTGATCAGTTACTAAATCTTTCAAAGTTGATTATCTTTAACAGTATTACTATTATAGTAGATATTGTTCTCCTGGGAGCAGCTAGGTAGAGCAGTGAATAGAGCACTGGCCCTGGAGTCGGGAGGACCTGAGTTCAAATCAGGCCTCAGACACTTAATACTTACTAGTCCTGTGACCTTGGGCAAGTCACTTAACCTCAACTGCCCTGCCTTCCCCCTTCAAAAAGCAAAAAGCAAAAAAAAAAAAAAAATTGTTCTCCTGGTTCTGCTCATTTCACTTTGCATCTCTTCATAGAAGTCTTTTCAGGTGTTTTTGAAACCATCCCCTTCATTACTTCTTACAGCACTATAGTATTCCATCAGATGCATGTACTATAACCTGTTTAGCCATTGCCAGATTGGTGGGCATCTCCACAGTTTCCAATTCTTTGCCACTATAAAAGGAGATGTTGTAAATATTTATATTTATGTGATGAGTTTTAAAAATCATATTCATTTGTATTCTGTGTGTGTCTTTGCAGGTAGACTCCCAAGTATTTTGTATTGCTTATAGTTATTTTAAATGGAATTTCTCTATTTCTTCCTGCTGGATTTTATATCCTGCAACTTTGCAGAAATTGTTAATTTTTTAAAAATGTTTTTAGTTGACTCTATGCCCTCAACTAAACAATCATATTATCTGCAAAAAGTGATAGTTTTGTTTCCTCTTTGCCTTTAGTATTCCTTCAGTTTCTTTTTCTTGACTTACTGCTACAGCTATCATTTCTGATATAATGTTGAGTAGTAATGGTGATAATGGACATCCTTGCTTCATCTTTTTTCTTATTGGAAAAGCTTCTAGCTGATCCCTATTACAGATAATGTTTCATGTTGGTTTTAGATAGATACTACTTACTATTTTAAGGACAATTCCATTTATTCATATGCTTTTTAGTGTTATTGCTTTTTAAAACAAGAATGGATATTGTATTTTGTTGAAATATTTTCACTGCATTTAAAATGATTATGATTTTTGTTGTTTTTATTATTAATATGGTCAATTTTCCTAATATTGAAGTAGGTCTACTTTCTCTTTTTTTTCTTTTTCTTTTTTGGAGGGGGAAGGCAGGCAATTCGGGTTAAGTGACTTGCCCAAGGTCACATGGCTAGTAAGTGTTAAGTGTCTGAGGTCAGATTTGAACTCAGGTCCTCCTGACTCCAGAGCTGGTGCTCTATTCATTGTGCTACCTAGCCACCCCTCTGCTTTCTTGTTATATAGCATTTGGTCTTTGTGATATATTGGTGTAATCACCTTGATAAGATTTTATTTAACTTTTTTTTTTTTTGCGATTTTTGGAGGGCAATTGGGGTTAAGTAACTTGCCCAAGGTCACACGGCTAGGTTTTTTTTGTTTGGGTGTGCGTTAAGTGTCTGAGGCCAGATCTGAACTCAGGTCCTTCTGACTCCAGGGCCGACTCTCTACTCACTGTGCCACCTAGCCGCCCCTTATTTAACATTTTTGCGACAATATTCATTAGGGAAATTGTTTTATGGTTTTCCTTCTCTGTTTTGACTCCCCAGTTTAGGTATCAAGACCATCTTTGTGTCATAGAAGGAATTTGTTTTTGGAGGGGGGAAGGTAGGGCAATTGGGGTTAAGTGACTTGCCTAAGGTCACACGGCTAGGTTTTTTTTTTGTTTTGTTTGGGTGTGCGTTAAGTGTCTGAGGCCGGATTTGAACTCAGGTCCTCCTGACTCTAGAGCCAGTGCTTTATTCACTGCACCACCTAGCCACCCCCCCATAGAAAGAATTTGGTAGGATCCTATCTTTATTTATTTTTAAAACCAGTTTATGTAATGTTGGAATTCATTGTTCTTTAAATGTTGGTAGAATTCCCTTGTGATTCCATCTGGTCCTGGGTCCCCCCAACCCCCACTTCAGTTTTCTCTTATTCTTTGTTCAATTTCTTTTTCTAAGATGGAGTTATCTGAGTATTTGATTTCCTGTTCTGTTAATCTGGGCTCTTTGCTTCACCTGAGATCATGATTCCTTCTGCTTTAGCCCCTTATTTTAACTGTCTGTTTCTCTAAACTTTATTAAGCTGAAAAATGGACTCTTTGACTTTTTAGATTTTGCCAATTAGAATTCAGTCTGGTGTGTTTTCTAGATTGCTGTGGAGGATGTGTCCTGGGTGAGCTAGGCAAAATTGCTTCTTCTCACTCTGCCATCTTGCCTAAAATCTCTGGTAATGATAATGTTCTGAGGTTTGAATGAAGCCCACTCAGTTAAAATACAATTGGAGAAGTATAGATGTTTTTGACACTGAAAAATTTTAAAGTACCGACTGTGCATATACCAAACAAACAAAATGGTCAAGAAGAAAGACCAGATTACAGAAGCCATGACATATGCTTAAGGGATTTTTTTAAAAAAAAGATCTCATTACGGTGAAAGGAAAATAAAGAGAGAGCTGACAGTTGTCATGCTTCTAGAACTGCATGTGGAGAAATACCTAATTGCAAAGGATAAATAATCCTCATCATTGGTTCAAAAGCTATATGAACTTAAGGAGTTTATATAGAATTCTAGGACCCAAAGGATAATGGAGAAATTCTAGGAAAAATTAAAAAGGAATAGATCAGAAAAAGATAGTTTGCATTAGGAAATATATTTTTTATTTATTATGTCTGAAGAAATAGTTCCTCCTGGGGGAGGTGAGATTAAATTAGAGAATTCTAATGATTTCCAAGATTAATTTCATAGAGTCTGATAATATTGTAAATTTGAAAAACTTGCTTAAATCACAGAGCAAACAGAGTTGAACAGTGTAAAATTTAGATTTTTATTGCATGATAAATTAATTGGGGACAGTTACTATTCACAGCACAGTTGATCTGTGCTTTGAATAATTTCAGATGTCATATCTTTGTGGATATGATATTAAAAGTGTTAACTAATCTGCTAGTTTCTGACTATAAGCAGCATAGAATGCCCAAATCAGGAGATAATAAAATGTTTTTTCCATAGAGATGATCTGGAAAGTTATTTAACTGGATTAATGTTACTATATTAATGTTAAGTTTCTATTTATTTTTATATTTTAAATTCATAAGATTGTTTTATATTAGTGCTGTGTTTACAAGTTTCTTGCATTGTAATTTTGGAAAATATACTTATAGAAATGCTGTTAATTTTTGGGAATGATCCCTAGGGTGTGATACATTTATAACTTGAAGAGGTTGGATGATTTTTTATTTGAATTCTCTGATGATTTATAAATAAGGGCCATCTTGTAGTAGTGGCATTTATCTAGTAGACATTGTGGCCTTCCTCTGGTTAATGATTGCCTTCAGTATTAAAATATGCATAATCCTGTAAGCTGAGTTAATTAAGTTTTGATAAACAGTACTGCAGACTTTGGGGAGATGTGCAAATGCATACAGTAAACAAATAAAAACGGCAGAGAGGGCCACGATGGAGAAATGGCAACATAAGTGTGGCAATGGCTGTTTCCCCATATGTAGCATGGGGGTCTTATATAGCTGGAAGGGAGGTAGTATTGACATCTCTAGCCTCTTCTCCTCTCACCCTTCTCCGAGGAAGACTTTAATTCTTGCTAGGTAGAGGAGGAGGAAAAGGGGGAGGAGGAGGAGGAGGAGGACTTTGGGGCTGGATGATTTGGTCACTCTGTTCTCCTCAGACAGAGAGCGTCCTATGCTACATCCTTATCTGTCTGCTCTCTTAAATGGTATTAATCTAGAGCATGTGGTTTTCAGGTTCAGTCTAACTGCTGATTCCTGTTTCATTATTGGGGGAAGGAAGACTAAGCTTTTTATCCAAGGCTTTGACTTCTTTGCTGATTCCACAGTGAATACACATGGTAGGTAGCCAAGAGGCCTATTTATTCAAATAACAAAGTAGAAATCAGAGAGAATACATGGGAGAATATATACCAGATAATACAGAGTAAGGGAGCTCTCCCATTGGTAACTCAGTTGAACCAAGAGATACTTCCAGATCTCACCTAAGAGGAAGTTCCCTGAAGTCTCTATTGTAGCAAACTACGGATAGGGACGTTCGGATAGGGACGTAATGGAGACTGTCAGTTCTTCTCATGTTGACTTCTTCCCAGAGTATTTTTCTTCATCAACTTGAAGTGCATGCAGTTGGCATCTTCCATCCCCACCCTTGAAGCTGGAAGTGAAAAGTGCCCAAAGCCAGAGAGACTTGAAGCAGGTCCAAAGGTTTGGAGAGATCCAAGAGAGTCTGAAGACCATTGAAGAGATCTTTTCTCCCATTCTCATCAACTCAGCCCTTCCCCTTATGCAGGGCAGGGCAGGGCATAGTGTTCATTTACACTGATGAGGAGAGAGGCTCTTAGGCTTTGGGACTAGGGTTACATAAGATTAAAGATTTCTTACTTCATTAAGTAGTAACATAGAAAATATAGTTTGAAAACAATGGGTTTCATGAGGACTAGGAATCTTTAGAAGTTATTGAAATGTGAAATTGCTTCTCTATTCTATATTTAATGATGAATTTGTTGGTTCCTTGGAAAAGTGAACCTTAGTGCCCTAGCCTATTCAAATGAGACTTTCTTCCATAGCGTCTAGTATAACTAATAGACAAGTGGCCTGCAGGCTCCTCTCATGGATGTGGGACAATTTGGTATACGAAATACTGATAAACCCCAGAGAAAATGTGAAACTGTTCACTCTATCAGGCTTTATAGACAAGAAATTGGTTTAGGAGAATATAAAGAGTTAAATTTAAAATTCATCCTATTAACAAATTTCTTTTTTTTTTATAGACTTCATGAAGCCTGTGCAGAGTGATCTTTTAGAAGTAAAGCTAAGGCCATCATCCTGGAAATGGCCAGGCAAGTTAGAAATAAAAAGTCTAAACTGAATCCATGGCCAAAAAACATAGCCCCTCCCCCACCCTTCAAATATAATAATGGTTATTTATCTTATTTTTTCCCATCAATTTCTATTAGCCAGTCTAAAAGTCCTTGCTCTTCTATAAGACTAGCCTTTTAAAACTGACCATACTTTGCTCTTGTGAGAGGCAAACAGAATGGGAACTGCTGTTAATTGATGTTGTCATCTGAAAAGTTACTTTGCAAGCTATAAAATTTTCCAATAATACTACTATAGCTGTCTCATATGCTAGGTACCTGTTGTTGGGACCGAATTAAAATAAAGTTGTCTTTTGTTAACATGCAGGTTGGTTTTATTCAAAAGACTAAATGCTGTAAGTAGGAATGAGTTTTTATTACAATATATTTTCAGGATGAGTTAAAGTTTATGCTTCCACTAAAGCAGATTCAAAAGAAAGCTACTAAAGATTCAAAAGAAATCTACTAAAGCAGAGTACAAAGAAACTGCTGAAAGATCTTAACCAGATACTTAACTGTTAACCACCCAAGCTGCTGCTGAAAGCCAAGTCTTTAAGACTGGGTTTATCCACCCCACTGTAAAGGAACTTTTGCTCCTGTTGAATTCGAAGCAAAAATATAGGGCAGGGGGTGGGGAACCTGTGACCTCAAGGCAGGTTCCCCACCCCTGGTATTAGTGTGATTGTAATATTTCCTGTCTTTCTTGTCCAAAGAGTAGGGCTTACTGTTCCAGAGCAAAGAGACTGTGCCTTACAGTAGTGTCTAAACTTCCAGGACAAAAGGACTAGATATTGAATTCTATGACTTATCCTGATGAGGCCTTTTTGGAGGGAATTGGAAAAGACATCTGGGAATGTGAGGTGTATATATTATTACCCAAGTTTTAGAGCAGCTAACTGTCCTTACTTCTTTGTGCATTCACCTGCCACAAAGAAATGTATTCTGTAAGAAGGTATTTGATAGTATGTGTACTGGTATACAAAATATCTGTAATAATTGATATACAATGTTACTATTGATGACTAGACTGTTCTTCAATGGTATCACTGCATTTTCTAAGGCAATAGGCATAGCAGTGGTCCCTGGGACTGATACTCTATTGGAATAGGCCCATCTTTGTGATTTTATTAGATAATATAAACTAAGGAGAGAAGGTGGATGGTGGAAATGTTATACTAGAGATTCTTTAATAACCTATTGTTTCCTATTCTCTTTGTTCTAAGGGGATAGTTATCTAACTGGCAGAACTTAGAGGCCTACAAGGTTCCCACCTCCATGTCCTCCCTGCCTAGGAAAGGAAAGCAATATTTAATTGTCCTCTTTTAGGATAAACCAAAATGGCAGTTCTAGGCTGGAATGTACACATAAAAAAAGTCTAAAAGAGGCTATTAGTTGGTACAATTAGAAAAATAACTGTCCTATGACAGGAACCTAATTGAATCAGTTCCAGGTGGGCTTTGGAGAGCTCCATATCCTTTCTGCACTTGGCTCCCCATTCCTGTGAGTACACTCCTCTTTCTATTAAAGAGTGAAAAAATCCAATAGGCTAAAATATTAGATACTGCAATGGAACAGAGTCATGCTCTGAGGTCCAGGATTTCTTGAATGATGAGCCATGGGCTTTGATGACTTCTCCATTATTGGGAGAAGAATCTCCCATCATTGACCTGGCAGTTTAAGCAATAGATCAAGAATCCATTCTGACCTTCAGTCATGGAGTTATGAGGTAGTTCAAGTGAGAGGGAGTGAGGTCCTGAACTAAGGTGGTGACTGAGTAAATGGAAAGCAGGAAGTGGGTGTGTAATATTCTGGAGGTAAAATCAACAATGTTTAGAAAATGATGATGAGGGTAGAGGGGAAGAATTGAGTGTAACTCTCAAGGTTGTGAACCAGGGTGATTAGAAAGATAGTGGAGCCTTCATTAAAAATAGGGCTATTGGGGCGGCTAGGTGTCGCAGTGAGTAGAGCGTCGGCCCTGGAGTCAGAAGGACCTGAGTTCGGATCCGACCTCAGACACTTAATGCACACACAGACAAACAAAAACCTAGCCGTGTGACCTTGGGCAAAGTTACTTAAACCCAATTGCCCTCCAAAAAGCAAAAATAAAAATAAAATAAAATAAAACAAAGTTATTAAAAAAAATAGGGCTATTACTAGAAAAGGAAGGTTTAGGGGGAAACCAGGAGATCTGAAATTTTCTCTGTGCTCATTCCTTGTGATCTTCTGCAACTATCCTGGTTCCACTCTCTCTACTCTCCTTCTATTCTTTATTGATAATCTCATCAACTCCTTGTACTTTGCCAGATAGTAGGTGTTTAGTACATGCTTGTTGAATGACCAGATCCTGACTCTCTTTTTTTAGGTCATCTTCTTTAGGCCTAATTTCTCTTGGTTGGAAAGGGTGACTTTTCACATGACTTTGTTTCCCATGTTGCAAAACTTGATGACTTTTCTGTTTTTGTGAAAGGACAAGGATGTAAGTGATCTCTCCCCACTATTGTGTGAATGGGGGAAGAACTGAGCTTGTCTACTTGTTATGTACTAGTACAGTGAGGCCAATTTTGGGATGGTTTATTCCATTCTGATGTGATGTATTTAAAGCTAATATGGTTTGCTCCAAAGCAGCTGTGCCTCACAGCTTCAGGGAAATAGGTTGTGGAGAGGGAGCCTTGAGACAGCAAAGCAGAGAACTTTAGCCAGAGGAAAAGAGTTGGTGGGATGTTGAATATTAATACGGAGTGGGAATGGGGTTAGAATATATTTTTTTTGCTTGGTGGTTGTAATTGCCGTGGGATAGGATCAGACTCTGATAAGGAAATTCTTTCTACCAATTCATATTGGTAGCTCTTTTGCAATTTGTAATTTTAGAGAACTGCCTTGGGCATAAATAACTTGCCCATTCACACACAGTATTCAGGGATCAGGACTTGAACCCAGGTTTTATAGACTCTGAGGATGACCCTTTATTCACTATGCCAGATTACCTCTCAGAATATTTATTAGATTGTGAAAATGAAGCTTCAGTAGTCCATGGTATCTTACTAAGATTAATTTTTTGAAGGGATAATTGATTCTATCATAATCTTTAGTTTTCGGGTCTAACCTTTTGGAGGCTTTTTCACCGTTTTAAGTATGCGGATCTAAAGGCAGTGTATCCCAGCCATGACTTTTGCAGTGTATGGGTGTTTTTGAAAAAAGATCACTTACAAAGCTGAAAAGAAACTGTTGCCAAACAATATATTTGAGGATGAGACACAGAAAAGCTTTTAATGTAATCAATTTTTAATGTATAATCAACAATATCTTTTTCTTAAATCTTATCTGTTAGTAGTCTATTCTAGCTTTAGTCTAATTCCCCAAGTCTGGATTAGACCTTTCTACATCTCCTTGAATCAAAGCTGGTAATCAGAAGTTCTTTCTAGAGGTTCCTATTCATTCTTCAGGTCCTTGGCCTAAAACCCAAGATCATTCATTTATCTCAGCAAGGGGGTAGCTAGGTGGCGCAGTGACTCCTCCTGGAGTCAGGAGGACCTGAGTTCAAATACAGCCTCAGACACTTAACACTTAACTATGTGACCTTGGGCAAGTCACTTAACCCCAATTGCCCTCCAAAAAGCAAAAAAAAAAAAAAAATACTATTTATCTCAGCAAGAGAATATCTTTGACTCCTCCTAAACTAAGCAAAAGTAATGAATTGCTTTGTAAAATATTATGTAAATTCCAAAACACATTAATGTCACTATTTTTCCTTTATTTTATCTTTCAGTTTAGTTTCCTCCTAAATAAAATGAAGGAGTTGGATGACTTCTAAGAATCTTCCAACTTTAATATTCCGTGGCTTTCCCAAGAACATGTGTAAACTTATTGAAAGAAGTTTTGAACACAGATCACTTTGTCCCAGTTGTATTTCTTCACTAGAGAGCCTTCATCTCTGCTTCAGTCAGGTATCATTTTAAGATAAGACCCATAATAAAATTTTCTTTCCAGAGAATCATTTCTAGGGAGGTAGGGATTTTATTATAAATTGATGTCACAGGTTAACATTGATAATAGTGACTAGAAATATTTATGATATTTAAAAAATGCTGCTAAATGTTAATCTTATTTCAATGTATGTAAAATATTCTTCCCCAGAGTGAAGATACACAGCAACAAATCATCAGGGAAACTTTCCATTTGGTGTCTAAACGAGATGAAAATGTCTGTAATTTCCTAGAAGGAGGACTGTAAGTAAAATATTTAATTAAAATATCTCATGTTTTTTGAATAGATGAATCAATAACCAAGCATTTATTTTGCCTTCTATGCATTGGCATTGTATTAAGCACTGTACTTAAAGACAAAAATTAAACAGTTCCTTCCCTAAAGGAAAACTTTATATTATATGAGGTCTTGGGAGAGAGGAGAGAGACAGTATTCATATATAAATAAGTACATACAGAATAAATGCAAAGTACATTTTTTGGAGGGAGGGCATTAGGAGCTGGGATGGAGGAATCTATAAAAGCTTCATAAAGAGTTCTGAAAGGAGAGAAAAGCATCCTAAGAGTTGTTTAGGAGGTGGTATGTTCTAGGCTTGCTTAACAGTCAGGGAAAAGACAGAAGATGGAATGTCTTGTGAGAAGTATTGAGGCCTAGTGGTTGCTCTCTAGAGTATGGGAAAGTGAGTGATGTACACATAAGGATGGAAAGATAGGTTGGACCAGTTTGTGAGGGCTTTAAAAACCAGAGGAACTTGCATTTGATCCTAGAGGCAATGCAAGAAGCTATCGGAATTTATTGAGTAGGCTAGTAACATGGTCAGACCCTCACTTTAAGAAAATCAGTTTGGTTGCTTTGTGCAGGCTACTTTGGAGTGGAGAGAGACTTGGCATAGAGAAACAAGTTGGGAGAATATTGCAATAGATTAGGCAAGAGGTAACAAAAATCTGAGCTAGATTGATATGTCAGATGAGTAGAGTGAAGGGTGAGATGAGAAAGGGGGACATTATGAGATTTGGCAACTGATTATTAGGATAATGTGCCTCTCTCATTTGGACTAATTGGGGAAGATGATGATGATGATGATGATGATGATGATGATGATGATGATGATGATGGCTAGCATTTATAGTTATCCCTTCCACATCATGACTTCCCCATTGCAGTTTTGATATATTGTGGGTTGGCATAAGAAATTAAATGGAGGGTGGCTAGGTGGCACAGTGAATAGAGCACTGATGCTAGAGTCAGGTGGACTTGAGTTCAAATCTGGCCTCAGACACTTAACACATAAACTAGCTGTGTGACCTTGGGCAAGTCACTTAACCCCAATTGCCCTCCAAGAAGCAAAAAAAAAAATAAATTAAATGGAAATTTTGGGGGAGTTTTGTGGAATCTGCAGATGACACATGAAGGCTAGCAGAAGACACAGAAAAAGTTTAGAAACTCAGAAATGCATAAAATATATGTTCAGTATTATATAATATTAATATATTCTTAAAAATACTATAAAAATTCCGTTACCTTCTCTGGTACAAAGGGAGGGCCAAAAAATTTTATGTGGATTTTCTGGATCATGGGTGCGCCATGCCTCTAACTCCCACGATGTGGAAGGGATAACTGTATATAGGTCTTTAATGTTTGCAAAGCACTTACCGTATATTATCTCATTTTATCATTACTACGACCCTGTGATTTGGGTATGATTACTATGCCCATTTTATAGAGGGGGAAAACAAGGTGAGAGAGATTAAATGACTTGCTCAGGGTCATAAAGCTATTAAGTGTCTGATGCAGGATTTGAATTCAGGGCTTCTTAACTCCAGGTCTCATGTTCTCTTAACTGGTTCACCTTGCTTAAAAAGTCTGAGTTTAAAAAAAAAAGAAATGTAAAGGCACAGTTTATTGTTTTCAAGTCCACACAATAAACTGGAATTTAGAAAATTCTGATTGAGACCTAGATGTCCTATTTTTAATAGGAATAGATGAGAATAGTTTGTAATCAGACTATCTGTTGGGTACAGCTGATCAAAACTCTTCTTCCTTACATGGTGTTTGGTCTCGGGGATCTCCAAGGACTCTGGCCACTGTTAGTTCCTGTGAATGCTTGTTTTCTCTCTCTAAAACAGTTTTTTCACAGGCAGTTAATTAAACATACTTCTCTGTCATCTTCATTATACTGCTTTCTTGCCTATTAAGCTATTTTCTCATAGACAAGATGAAAAGGTTGATTAATTAATAGAAATTCTAAATTTGTGGACTTAAGAATATATTAGACTTTGCAGTTTATTTTAGGAAAAAGTTAGGTAAATTTTGTTGCTAACATAAGACATTCTTATCTGACAATCAGTTTTGCTTATGGAGGAAGTTTAATTTCTCATATAGCACTTTTTATGCATGAGTGGATAAATGGTTAAACTTGTGACTATTGCATATTAACTTGTGATAACAAGCTCAGCACCTCCACCTGACCTTGAACACTTAACTCACTTCATTTTTCTGGGCGTTAGATTCTCCACCTCTAATATTCAGATATTGGACTAGATAGTCTTCTAAGATTCCTCCTAGCTCCAAATTTTAAATCTTGTAACAGTTTAAGCAAGTATACAACTGTTTTCTCTGATTTCAGTCATTCAGTATGGTTGTACCAACTGGACTTCCATCTTTAGAAATGTACTTTGCCACTCTTTCTCTTAATGATAGGGGAGAGGCAGTTTGGTAGAGAGGAAAAATTATTGAAATTGGAGTGAAGGGTTATTGTTGTTGTTCAGTTGTTTCAGTCATGTCTGATTTTCTGCGACCCCATTTGGGGTTTTCTTGGCCAGGATACTGGAGTGGTTTGCCATTTCCTGCTCCATCTCATTTTACAGTTGAAGAAACTATGGCAAATAGGGTTAAGTGACTTGCCCAGGGTCACTAACCTAATAAGTGTTTGAGATCAGAGTTGAATTCAGGTCTTCCTGATTCCAGGTTGATACTCTATCCACTCTGCCACCATCTGAACCACTAGGTTCAGATTCTGGCTTTCCTGCCTGTGTAACCTTAGTCAAGACTCAGTCCACCTCTTTGAGCTAAAGTTTGCTTCTTTCTCAAATGAGTGAGGAAGGATTCTATATGATATCTGAGGACCCTTCCTGATCTAAATATATGATACTAAAGCCAATTTGGATTCTGAATAAAGCTGCAGAACCTTCCTAGCATCACCTTTTTACTGGGTGTTTTCAGAAGGAAAAACAGGACCCGACCCAGTGTCTGGTGCATAATAAACACTTCATATTTATTGAGTCGAATAGGAAAACCTTGAAATATTTGCTAGATTTCTACTTAGATTTTAATTTATGCTTATCTTGGAATCATTCTTTAGTAACAGTGAAACTAAGGTGTGGTTTGATAGAGCAGGAAACCTGAGCTCTAGTCTTCAATCTATCACAAACGAGATGGGTGGTAAGTCACTTAATTTCACTAGATTTCAGTTCCCCTTTGTCTGTAACTAGGAAGTTAGACAGACTTCTCCTTCTGCTCCAAAACTCTGATTCTTCATGGTTGTACAAGGTATTTGTATTTATATAAAGCTATTGCAAAGTATCTAAAATCAGCATTTTATTCCCAAGTTAAAGAAATTGATTTTATTGCCCAATTTTATTGCTTTCATGTAATCATCTTAGCCATTTCAAAGCTGAAGACTAGATCTTATTTGAATTGAAATATGTATCTGCCTCAGAAAACAAATTTGTAAAAATTGTTAACTTTAATTAGAATGCTATTAAAAATGAAGTTTGCCTCCCCTCCATGTTTAACCTTTTAGCAAGGAAGAATTGTAATCCTATTATCAGTGTTGCTTCAGAAAGTCTTTCAAGTGCGTGTTCCTTTTGTTTCTTATCTATTTATAGAAAATGATTATTTTATGGAGTAGGAGTAGCAATATGTAAGTTTAATTGGTACTGAAGGTCATCATTCCAATTACTTAGAAGGACTTCACAGGACACAAAACAAGTGTTTATAAGAAACAGCCTGGTCTATTGGATAGAAAGCTGACCTGGGTTCACATTCCACCTTAAATTTAGATAAGGAGATAGTTTAGTGGCCAGAGCACAGTTTGCTTGAAGTCAGGAAGACCTGAGTTCTGATAATGGTTTTAGACGCTTGCTAGCTGGGCAAGTCACTTAACCCCTGTTTGCTTCAGTTTTCCTCATCTGTAAAATGAGCTGGAGAAGGAAATGGCAAACTGCTCTGGTATCTTTGGGGCATCTGCCTGCCAGGTTGTGGGGATCAAATGAAATCATAACTGTAAAATGCTTTGTACCAGGCCTGGTATGCAACAGCTGCTATATAAGCGTTAGTTGCTTTTATTATGCTGGCTACTGACTTCTCGTTGCCTCAGCACATTTTCTGTGAGACTCTAAGTTGAGGAGCAATTGCTGACTTGCACTGGGAAAGGAAGTTGCTTACAGGTACTCCCTTTACCCATGAAATCACAAGTTGGGGATGAGGAGGAGGGGAAAGAGTGAAAGATTTGATTCAACTGATTAACACTTCTGTATTTTCAATGTTTTCTTCTGCCCTCTAAAAAAATCCTAGCTTAGTTAATTTTGATTAGCCTTAGTTTTAAAAATTCTGGCAACATTGAAGATTTTTTTTGAAAAAAGTGTTTTTTATTATATCTATGAGAATCACATTACCAGGGTTTGAAGTGACCTTAGAGGCCCTACTCATAAATGAAGGATAAATCCAGCACTTGGGACAGGCACTCACTATTTCCAGAGGTGGTCCATCCTGGTTTTTGTGGACAGTTGCTATTGTTAAAAATTGAGCCCAAATCTTCGTACCCGGCATTCCTATCCATCTCTATTGAGGGTCAAGGACAAGAAGTTAAATATTTATTCATCAAGATAGCCCTTCAGAAAGTTGAAGAAAGTAGTCATCTACCTAGGAAAATGGCTAAATTCTTTATAGAAGATGGTTCAAAGGTGTTTTAATGAGATAGTTTTAATAAAGAATGTTTTTAAAAGTAATATTTTAATGTTAATATATACTAGAAGAATAATTACAGAGACCTATTATATCAGTTTTGTTACAATTAAAATAAATATGTATTGAATATTAGTGGAATAATTATGGGAAATATTTCCCACATTAAGAACGATTGCCTAGTTTTTATCTAGTTGGTAATTAGCTTTTAAAATTTCTGACTAGAGATCGAGGAGGCTAGGTGGCGCAGTGAGTAGAGCACGGGCCCTGGAGTCAGAAGGAGCTGAGTTCGGATCCAGCCTCAGACACTTAACACACACAAAGAAAAGCCTAGCCGTGTGACCGTGGGCAAGTTACTTAACCCCAATTGCCCTCCAAAAAGAAAAAAAAAATTCTGACTAGAAACCATCTATAGTTCTTACTTTTGTCACTGAAATGCCTATAAATCTCTTTCTATGCAGTAAAATTATGTTTAAGAAAAACTTTTTTTTCCCTTGTAGTTTTCTAACCAAAAGGAAATTCATTCTTTGTTTATTATTTTATGAAATAAATGCACATTAAAAATGCAGAAGCTATAAATGAGATCTTTATTACTGGGAGATTTTTATATAATAGTATTTTACTATAAACTTTTAAAATTGCTTAAACTGATGCATATATGTCTTGTGCTCCCTCTGAAAATTTTTTGCCTTTGTTGTTTAGGCTAATAGGTGGATCTGACAACAAACTGATTTACAGACATTATGCCACATTGTATTTTGTCTTCTGTGTGGATTCTTCAGAAAGTGAACTTGGCATTTTAGACCTAATACAAGTAAGTGACTAATGTTATCCTTGTTGTAAAGTGATAATTTTGAACTTTTTCTTCAGACTTTCCTTTTGTTTCATAAATTTCTTGAGGATGGTTTTATGTGAATAAAATTTATAGAGTAATATTTTACATTGTTCTTTAGTCATAATAGTGAATGTGAACCCGAATTAATTTTTTCCTTGAGAATTTCTTGAAGGGTGATTTCTAGGTTCTTTCCTTGATCATGGCTTTCAGGTAGTCCAGTAATTTTTAAATTGTCTCTCCTGGATCTATTCCCCAGGTCAGTGGTTTTTCCCATGAGATATTTCACATTGCCTTCTAATCTTTCGTTTGTTTGGATCTGCTTAACAGCATCTTGATTTCTCATAAAGTCACTAGCTTCCATTTGCTCCAGTCTAACTCTGAGGAATGAATCTCCTCAGTGAACTTTTGAGATTCTTTTTCCATCTGGCAAATTCGACTTTTTAAGGCATTCTTCTCCTCATTGCCCTTTTGGGCCTCCTTTGCCATTTGAGTTAGTCTATTTTTTAAGGTGTTGTTTTCTCAGTCAGGCTGTTGACCCTCATTTCATACTTTTCCTGCATCCTTCTCATTTCTCTTTCCAATTTTTCCTCCACTTCTCTTATTTGATTTTAAAGTCCTTCTTAAGGTCCTCTGTGGCCTGCAACCCGCTCATGGTTTCCCCTGGGGCTTTTGGAGCAGGACTTCTGACCTCAGAGTCCTTTTCCTGCTCTATGCCCCCAAAATAGGAGTCTAGGGTTGCATTTTTCTGTTTCCTTTGCCTTGGCATGTTGCCACTTAATTGCTTGACTTTTGGGCTTGTTGCCACACTATGGCTTTAAGGCCAGCTAGAGGAATTTCCGTCCCGAACGTGTGGGGGGGCAACTTCCGTTTCTGGCAAGCTGTAAACCCACCCCAAATTAATTTTTAATAGAAGTAAGCTATCTGAGGGGCGGCTAGGTGGCGCAGTGAATAGAGCGCTGGCCCTGAAATCAGAAGGACCTGAGTTCGGAGCCGGCCTCCGACACCTAATCAGCACAAACAAAAACCTAGCCGTGTAACCTTGGGCAAGTTACTTAACCCCAATTGCCCTAAAGGGGCGGCTAGGTGGCGCAGTGAGTAAGAGTGCCGGCCCCGGAGTTTGGATGACCCGAGATCAGATCCGGCCTCAGAAAATGAGCACCCACGCATAAATCAAATGACTAGCCGTGTAACCTTGAGCAAGTTACTTAACCCCAATTGCTTTAAAAAAAAAAAAAGAAGAAGTAAGCTATCTGAATTACCTAAGTTTGAGCCAGTAAGTTGTGTAAGAATGTATTTTTCTAAGCCTATTTTGAGATGATTCAAAAGAAAGGTAAGAAATCACTTGATTATTGGACATGTGTAAAGAAAAACCACTGTTTGTGTAAAAAAAAAAAGACATGATTTTTTAATGCTCAATTAGTGTTTGAAAGGTCCCTTAGGGGGAAAAAATACATCCTCTTAAGAAATTCTCAGCAATATAAGTCAAGTTGAGGGAGAAAAATTCAAGACCTGAATTTGATGAGACCATTTTATGTATGATTTTTAGCAATGGTTGCAAAATATCTTTAGCATAAGAACCATTAGATTAGGGAAGAGGAGGATTAAGGAGAGTTGCTTAATAAGCAGGCTTGTCATGTTCTGTCTGGAACAAATTGTTTTTTCAAAAGAA
The DNA here is from genome assembly GCA_011680675.1 of Gymnobelideus leadbeateri. Classification (NCBI taxonomy): domain Eukaryota; kingdom Metazoa; phylum Chordata; class Mammalia; order Diprotodontia; family Petauridae; genus Gymnobelideus; species Gymnobelideus leadbeateri. The sequence continues at coordinate 204,618 of WOXC01009455.1, read as the reverse complement.
ATTATATAGTTTTAATCTGAACTTAAGACCAAATAAAGTGAGCATTTTCACATACAAAGTGGAGCAGATAAGGAGGATTTATTGTATAGGAAAAGAATACTTTGTATTTACCACTTGTTTTTTTCTTTTAAGTATATAATAAATTTAACACGTAATTTTCAAAGCTGTCCTGTTTGTGCTTCTGCTGTTCTCTTTTGTGCATTTGAAAAAAAAATGCTTCAGTATCCTTTTCTTTCTTAGATACTTACTAGCTGTGTGTCTCCAGGGAAAACACTTAACATCTACTTGCCTCAGTTTCCTTAACTGTACAATGGGGATAATAACAGTATTGACCCTGCAAAGTTGTTGTGAGGATCAAATGCAATAATATTTGTAAAGCACTTAGCCCAGGACTTGGCACATAATAGGCACCATATAAATGCTAATTCCCCTCCCTTTTCTTATTATACAAATTGTTCTGGTTTTGCTTATTTCGGAATCTATTCATACAAGTCTTCTCAGGTTTCTCTGAACCTGTTACCTTCATAATTTCTTAAAACGTAATAATATACCATAATTTGTACAGCCATTTTCTAGGTGGTAAATCCTTTCACTCAGCCCCCCTGTTTTACAGGTCATTGCTGTATTGAGAAGAATTGCTAAAATTGTTTTTGTACATATAGAATTATTTGGTACAAATAGTTTGTACAGTTTTCATTTTTTATCTTTTTAGGGGTATCCCTATATGCCTAATAACGGTATTATTGAACCAGAGGACCTACTTTATCTTTCCTAGTAAGTTTTAGGTTGAACTCTGCTACGGACAGAAATCTACTTCCTCTGTATTTTGCTTCATCAGCACAGTTATATCTAAATCTTCCATTTTGTTCAGAGAACAAGACAAAAAATTCTTTTTGGTACTACTGTGTTATTTTAGTCTTTCAAGTTGCTGAATGTCATAAAAACAATGCATTTCATAGTCGATAACTTTAGAACTATGTTACACATGTCTTAATTGGAAGTGATAAAATATTTACAAAGTGGAAAAAAAGAACTACATCAATATTTAATGTTTGGTTTGGATATTTATAAATATTCATACTGGCCTCAATTTATTTGTTATCTTAAGTTGATAATAGTGCCAGAGTAGTTCAATGGATAATTCTGTTTTCTTAATTATACTTTTCTTTAATGTGTTGTAGCCATGATGTCAGGATTATCCCCATTAGCATATAAGCCTTTACCTAGTTACAGTTGGGCAAAAAAACAAAACAAAACAAGAAGTAATCCCACAAGTCTTTTGCTTGGCTTAAGAAAATAGCATTTGGCCTTTGCATTAGAATATATAATCAATATTATTGAAAGAAAAACAAAACCCTCATAGTAAATATATATATATTGAAGGAAAACAAATTCTTACATTGACCATGTTTGAAAATGAATGTATCATTTCTCATCTTAAGATTAAGTTGCTGAGAAGCTGCTGAACTGCATTAATAGGAGGAATTTTCCTCTCTTGGGAGTTTTCCTATTTTAGTGAAATCACGGGTTCATTCTCTATGCACTATATTATCATCACAAAATTAAAATGAATGAAAAGCTGAATGAGGCGAGCTCAGTGGACCCAGTTGTCAATATGATATAAACTTCCCCGATACACTCTTCCATTTTTCTGCACAGTGCCTGAAATAACTATCATTCAATTTACTTTGGTTAAGACAACATCCCAGGAAGGCCTATATTAAAATGTATATGCCATCTTACGAGGAAGTAGAAGACCAAGTACCAAAGGGATAGGGCACCGTTTTGAAGGCAAGTTGGAGAAGAAAGTGAGGTTCAAGGTTTGGTGCTGCCTGTGAGGCAGCTCTAGGTGGGATACTCATGTGAACCCTTTGGTAGAAATGCTTTCAAGGTTAAGGTTTTAATGACAGGGACCTGAAGAGAAACTTTCTGCTGCATGATTTATGCTGTAGGCAAGAAATATGCAGGATTCCTTTCTTCTTTTATTACCAGTGGTCTCTTAATTTGGAGATATTTCATATGGGGGTAGGGGGTGGGTAACCATATCAGCAGTATTCCTTAAATATTTTTTTAATGATATCAAGTCAGAAATTCTTAACCTGGCATCCATGAACTTTTGAAAAGTATTTTGGTAACTATTTTCATATAGTTAATTTTCTTTTATAATTGTATATATCTTATGCATTTAAAATATTTCCTAGAAAGGATTTATATGCTTCATCAGACTTCCAAAGCAGGCCATGATGCCATAAAAAATTTAAGAACCTCTGCATCAGATACTGTTTTAACTGTGTTTGCTCATATAGTAGAAAAATATTCTTGCTATTTTTTGCGCTTCAAAAGCTATGTGGTACAATGGAAAGAAGGCTTGATTTGGAGTAAAAATATCAGAATTCAAATTTCATCTTTGCCATTTACTTAAGGTATTTTAAAAATGAAACACTAGAGGGTGCTATTTATCATGTCACATTTATAGTCTAGAAATGGCCTCATTTTAAAATTATTGATTCCTTTTCATTCCATTTGAGGATTCTCATTGTGTAATAATGCAGTAAAACCTTACTTATTTGCTCTGACTGAAGCCCTAAAGGCATTTAGATTGTTTCTCACATTTTATTGGTCTTTTGAGTCTTTTGTTTTATGTTTAGACTAGAACTAGTGTTCCTCATCTTAAACACTGAGCCAATGACAAAACAAATGAATAAAAAGTCTTTTGCAGGAATTCTTTCATTTAATATTTGCCTTACTCTACAAAAATGTTTTTTTTAATTGTCTGGCTCTGTTTTTGTTGCTACAGTGATATTTTTTTTAACACGGTAGTTAATTTAAATGTTTTATTTTATAAATTCTTTTCTATAATTAATTTTCTTATTTAAATATAACCTTCTTAAATAGGTAGGTTGTAAAAATATTTGGCAGTATGATCTTTTAGCTGTTTCTTTAGATGTTTATCTTCAGCAACAAGTTGTTTCTCTTTATAAGTATAGTACCCTCTGATATCAAATATTTATAGACAGCTTATGGAAACCTAACAACCAGATGAAAGAATACTCTAAATAACATTGGCTATTTCTATCCTTTGTCATCTTAGCCAATTTTCTAGGTGTGAGATGAAGCCTCAGGGTTGTTATTTAGAGTATTCTTTCATCTGGTTGTTAGGTTTATTTAATAGCAAAGAACTTGAAACAAGGTAGATACTCATTAGTTGAGGGAAGAGGTAAACAAATTGTAGCACATGAAGAAAATGGAACATTCCTGGGTCTGGTTTCATCATCTGTTTTCTGCAGTAATATGTCCTCTGAAAATGCATTATACAAGGTAAGGTTCCAGTAGTGTTCTTTTTTTTTCTTAACCCCCAAGGCCGTGTTCAAGTATGAGACAGAATTTAGAACTGGACAGCACTAGACACGTCATCTAGGCCAGGAGTTCTTATCTTTCTTTGTGCTGTGGACCACTTTGGTGTATAGTGAAGTCTGTGGACCCCTTCTCAGAAAAATATTTTTAAATAATTGAAGTAAATGCTAAATCTCAATTAGAAGCTTCTCTGTCCAAGTTCACAGGTGTTTCCATGTTCAGGGCCTTTGTGTCTGACATGTGTGTCAGATCCAGTCCCTTTATTTTATATATGAGGAAAACGAGGAGGCCCTGAAGCTAAGTGACTGGCCAAGGTCATATAACTGACTAATAGAACAACTAAGAAACAAGCATTTATTAAGCCCCTACTGTGTGCCAGGCACTGCGTTAAGAGCTTTACAAATGTTATCTCATTTAATCATCATAGCATTTTTGGCAATTAGTGCTAGTATTATCCCCTTTTTACAGTTGAGGAAACTGAGGCAGACAAATTAATTGACCTACCCAGGGTCACATGGCTAGTAATTATCTGAGGCTGGTTTTGAACTTAGCTATCCTGACTCTAGACTGAGTGCTCTATCTGCTGCACTAATACCTTACAAGATAGAACTCCTAGGCCAAGATTTTTTGTGTTTTACATGCCTCCAATCCTGTATAATCCATCTTTAAAAAAACTTTTAGGGGCGGCTAGGTGGCGCAGTGAATAGAGCGCCGGCCCTGGAATCAGAAGGACCTGAGTTCGGAGCCGGCCTCTGACACTTAATCCACACAAACAAAAACCTAGCCGTGTAACCTTGGGCAAGTTACTTAACCCCAATTGCCCTAAAGGGGCGGCTAGGTGGCGCAGTGAGTAAGAGCGCCGGCCTCGGAGTTGGGATGACCCGAGATCAGATCCGGCCTCAGAAAATGAGCACCCACGCATAAATAATGACTAGCCGTGTAACCTTGAGCAAGTTACTTAGCCCCAATTGCTTTAAAAAAAAAAACTTTTAAATTAATATTTTAATTTTTTGTCTTTGTTCCATATGTAGTATATTGGGTTTTGAAAATAGCCTTTTTTTTTTGCTTTTTGAAGTGGGGAAGGCTAGGCAATTGGGGTTAAGCGACTTGCCCAAGGTCACACAGCTAGTTTTTGTGTTAACTGTCTGAAGCCAGATTTGAACCCAGGTCCTCCTGACTCCAGGGCTGGTGCTCTATTCACTGTGCCACCTAGCCGCCCTGAAAATAGCCTTTTAGAGATTTTTGAATATCTCCTGTAAAATGGTACATTCCCAGTGAGTCTAATGGAATCTGCTACTCATTGCTCACCATTATTTTTCCATTCTTTTCCTTGGCAGTTCTGTTTCTCCTTCTTTTGTTCAATAAAAGGAAGTTTAGGGAAAAACAAAACATAACACTTTACTTTGCACTTAGAAAATTTTCCTGTTTGGGGAGCTTATGTTTCCTGGGGAAACACTCCTTTAAAAAACAACAACAACTCAATTGTGTATCTTGTGTTAGGCACTCCTTTTCAGGTAGGGGCATAGGCAGTGGTGATAGTACAAGTGGGAAGAAGCTGGGGTTTTAGTTTAAGAAGAGGGATCTAGCAGATATCTTCTAGGCACTGGATGGAGTTTGGGAGGTAAAATCTAGAGTCTCTCCTGAAAGAAGGGAAGAGCAGACACAGATAATTGAGAACACAGTGAGTAGTCAAACAGAACCCAAAGTTGGGAAAGGTCAACAAAGGGCAAGACAGAGGAAAAGAATCAATTGGACTAGTGCTAGCAAGTAAGTTCTGAGCTTTGACCTTAGGAATCCAGTATATCATAGGTGCTTAATCATTATATGAGCTTAATTGGACTGTTTGTAAATTCCTGTGAACTTTTGTTCACACAAGTTAGTACTCCATAGATCTGAATGAACATCTTGTCCCTTTTTTTCCCTCAACCTCTTCATTTTTGCTTCTATCATCATTTCTTATGCTAAGTCATGGGATTCTTTTTGGAGGGAAATTCTGCAGGATTTGTTCATTTTCTTCTATGTGACCTCTTACCATGACTTGTTTGAACTATTTTGTACTAAAATAGTAAATTTGGGAAATCAGCGACAGCATATGCCAATGACTAGCATGATTAGAACTACAGTTGTCTTAATGATTTGCTCCATTGGAAGGGCAGAATCATGGATGTTAAAAGGTGGCAGGGAATCTCAGTTACAATTGAGCTTGGCTTTTGATTAGAAACATTTGAACTATTACTCTCCTCAAATCTGGGGAATAGGAAAATCAGGGAAGGCACATAACTATCCTTAAAGTTTCTTTGTGATGGAGACATTAGGCTTGTTTGGTTTTGTTTCCAAGGGTAGAAATAATACCAAGGAAAAGAAATTAGAACACAGATTTTTGCTCAGCATAAGGTCAGCTCCTAATGATTAGAGCTGTTAAAAAAATGGAATGAGTTACCTTACCTAGTGAGTTCTCCATCATGGATGATCTTTAAAAGAAAACTGGATCCTAGGATCATAGATTTATGAATTACATCTCCGGGGTCTCCGCTTATCAGGAATGATCATTACCAGAAACATTGTAGATGGAGTTCATGCTTCGGTGGGGGCGGGGGGGGGATTGGACTAGAGGACTTCTGTGAGGTCCCTTTTCAGTTCCTTAATTTAATAAATTTCCTGTCATCTCATGCTTCTTCATTTTTTGGACACAGGTCTTCTGACTCCCCTGATGATACTGCATCTTTCCAGTACTGGTTGCACTTTCTTTCATATCTCCTAAATTCCCTGGTTCTGGTGTACGACTTGGAATGTTCCTTGTTCCCCATTGTCCATTAGGCTCTCTCTACCATTATCACTCGGCAGCCTCTTCTCTTTTGAGGTTTGCTCAGTCTAGATTTAGCATGCAGTGGTTCTTATCTTCCAAACTCCAGGACATTCTTCTTTTGTTCTCAGTGAGTTCTATCCCTGGTCCACAGTCTCCCTCTCTAGCCCATCTCCTACCTTCAGACTAGAGGACTTTAATGTATATATTGGTGTTCCTTTAATTACTCTCCCTAATCTCTCACTTCTCTTGACCTTCTCTGATCAGCTTTAGCTACACATAGGAATGGTCATACCCTTCATCTTTCCATCACCCATAAGCATTCCGCTTCCATATTCAGGAACTCTGAAATTATTTTTTATCATAATCTATTATTCCATCACTTCTTATGCCTTATTACTAAATCCACACCCCGTTGCCCTTCTCTTTTCCTTCTTCTCTAAGGTTACCTTGAATCAATTTTGTGCTGTTAACCAAAAAACATGACTCTATAAAATATGGGTAGTAGCTTGATTTATTGCAATAGAAATGAATATGCATGTGGAACTCTTTATACCAAGGAGGATGGAGTTCATAAGACAGACTGAAATATGAATATTTATGGGTTACAAAAAGGGGCAGTCTCGTGGGAGGAGTGGAGGGCAATCCCCTCCCAATGGGAGTGGCATGGGAGGAGGATGGAAGTTACATTTGAACTATTAGTCTCCTCAAGTCTGGGGAATAGGAAATTAAGGGAAGGCACATAACTCTACTTAGAGTTTCTTTGTGATGGAGAGATTAGGAAAGGGGGAAAGTAGAGGCAGGGAGGGGGAACAGGAGTAAGTAGGATTGCAAAAGCAGCATTCTTTTTCCTTGAGAATTGTTAGAATGGGAAGATATGATGGTCTGCTTATCTACAAGGGTCTCAGCTGCACAAACAGTTTATTGGTCTGGTACAGTTTGACTGGTACCTGCCTTGTAGCTGGTTTGACTCTCAAGGACACACTGAGAGTCCAGCCAGAAGTACAAATACCAAATTATGTCAGCTTATATCGGGGCTTCATCCTTGGTTCATCCAAGGACTCCTGAATGCCCTGTGTCGAATATTTCTGGAAAATATGGCAACTCATAAGAAGACAGGTTAGGTTGGCTTCAGGGCAACAGTATGTATCTTATATATACTGCTAGATGTATGTGTTATCTCATGCATTGGAAGATAAACTCCTTGAGGGCAGAGACTTTTGCTTTTGGTATTACATGGCACATAGTAGATGCTTAATAATACTTTTTGCCTGATTAATAATAGAATCAAGTAATCTAATGGAAAGTGGTTATGCTCTGTTCTGGTTTTTATACTTTCTATTGTATATTGATAGGCAAAGGCTCACAAATATGTTTTTATAATAGGGAAAATCAGAGTTTTATAGGTTCTAGTAGTTCCAGATTATCCCCTAATTGGGGATTTTTAATATATTAGTACTTAAATGCATGTTGTTTGTAGATTTTTCAGGGTTATACATTTACATTTAGTTATACAAATAATGAAAACTTAGTATAAATCATAAAGGGGGGCATAATGTACTTCACTTCAGCTAATGCTGAAGAGATTTCCTTTGATATTTGGATTTATGGGAAATAAAGTTTGGTAGAGTACCGTTTGCATATAGACAAATTCTTATCATTGTCGACAGATGTACTCTAACTCTTTAGGACCTGAAATGTTTTTGTCTTTTGTATTTTAAATCAGATTTAGTACATTAATAGAATGAATGGATTGACTGGTGTTCCTAAATTCTTAACCATTTTGTCTTTCTCTGTAGGTGTTCGTGGAAACACTAGACAAGTGTTTTGAAAATGTCTGTGAACTGGATTTAATTTTCCATGTAGACAAGGTACTGCTTAAACTTCCATAGTATCAATTGAACCAAACTCTGTCTTTTACAGTAAACATTTGATCCTAACTTTGTCAGCATAAAGATGGGCCTCATAAATAATCCCATCCTGGTGATCAACAGAAATCATGTGATCCATCCATCAATTATGTTGAATGATTTGTGCAAAGGATAAAAAGGAGTATCCATTGATGAACTTGCTGAAGAAAAAATTTCTGCTGAAGAAAGCTTCCCCAGGAAACAAAGTATTTTGGGTTAGAAATTTATAAAGCTGAAATTGTAATTTCTCATACCATAGAATAGCTCACATTTATATAGCAGTTCACTATAGCTGTGACTCTACCAAAGCATTGTAGTAATTGTATAAATCATTGTCACTTTATTTAGATCAGCAATGATTTATCCTTACAAAGTGAAGTGTGTCTGACATTACTGAACAGAAAAAGTCAATAGCCCTTTTATTTGAACATTGTCACTGCCATAGGAAGAAGGTGGTACTTTTAAATAATGTCCTCAATTAAAAGTAAATTTGATTGTTAAATACCCTAATGTGAGAGGTTGCGTGATGTATATACAGGGCTGGCCTTGAAGTAAAGTCAGTCCATTCCTACCTCTGAAGAATAAAAGTTGTGTGACATTGGACAAGTACCTCTCAGTGTCCTGGACATCTCTTAAAACACTATACATATAAACTAATTGCCAGTCTATATCATTGGAATGAGTTGACATATCAGGAATTCCTTACACTGATGAAACCAGAAGTCTGGACCAAAAAAAAGTTGTCGTGTGCGTGTATATGCGCGCACGCGCGCGCACATGTCTTAGTTTCAGGATTTTTTTTAGTTACCTTGAGAGATATTGCTTAAAACAGAGATATAAAAGGTCATTATGTATAAAATACTACATTTTTGTTTTAATCAGTCCTCATTCATCTTTGAATATATAGCTAATAAATAAAGTATTTTAAAACAATGAACTACAGGTTCATTATCACATTTGTTTTTGACTATCATTTAAAAATAAACTTTTTTCAGATAATCTAGATTAATTTCTGATTTTTTAAAAAATGATTTTACTATATAACAAAACTTCACAGTGGGAGGAGGGCTGAAACTTGATGTTCCTAGAAGTCTATTCTTTCCCCTCTGTTTCAACAAATTTTGTACTTTCTTGCATATAAATGGACTCAATATTTTTAGGAATCAGTTTTTAGGATGAATTTATGTTTATGCTTTCTTTTGACCCATCATTAACCTTTTTAAAATCGTATTTTAAAAATTCTTACCTTGGACAAGTCACTTAACTCCAATTGTCCTCTTCCAAAAAAACAAAACAAAATTTTTAAAATCTTTCTTGGAGGTTACTAGTTCTTATAATGACTCTAAACATTTAAAAAAAAAAAAGTGAGACAATGTTGTCATTGACTTAAAAGACAATTCTTTTAAAAATATTATATAAGAATGAAATCCTTTTATTTGTTTGTAGATAGTAAAAGATTAATAAGGAAATTAACCTCTAGTTTTTATATATGGTGGTGCAGATAATTACTGAGATACTTCTTTGAGGGTCTGAACTTGCCTCAACTTTTTCATACTTTTAAAAGATTATATATTTTGAGCCTCAAAAATATGTGAATATGTATGCACACACATACACATAGACACATACTTAAATGCATATGCAAATGTGTGTACAGTGATAGAAAGATAGAGACATAGGGAGCAGACCTGTGATTTCATTGGTCTGAGGAACTCTCAGAGGAGGAAACTTCTTCTATCAGTACAGGTTGTGATCTTCTCTGCAGCTTAGTCTTAAAAAGCAATCAGCAAACAATAGTCAATAAACATTTATTGAATGTCTACTGTGTGCCAGGCACATATATACATACACACATATATAAATGCATGCATTTGTGAAACAACATGCTGTCTTTGTATCTCTATGTGTATATCTCAATATATGAATATATAGTCGATGAAAAATTATAGACAGATATACATATGTATATGAAGACTCTGGTGTACCTATAGTATATATAAGTATATGTGTATGTATATATACACATGCATTACATGTATCTCTATGTGTATATCTCAATATATGAATATATAGCTGATGAAAAATTATAGACCGATATACATATGTATATGAAGACTCTGGTGTACATATAGCATATATAAGCATATGCGTATGTATATATACACATGCATTACATGTATCTCTATGTGTATATCTCAATATATGAATATATAGCTGATGAAAAATTATAGACCGATATACATATGTATATGAAGACTCTGGTGTACATATGGCATATATAAGCATATGCGTATGTATATATACACATGCATTACATGTATCTCTATGTGTATATCTCAATATATGAATATATAGCTGATGAAAAATTATAGACAGATATACATATGTATATGAAGACTCTGGTGTATATATAGCATATATAAGCATATGTGTATGTATATATACACATGCATTACATATACACATACATGTATATATGTACACATACATATACTGTAGTGTTATGCCAATTAACTTGGGCAAAGAATAATTAAATGTTGACATGCAAGAAATCTCATAAATTTTCACATTTTTGAAAAATGTTTAGTATGCAACGTTTCCTCCTTTTTCTTCATTCACTTGGTTTGTATGAGTTGGCATTGAGTTCATAAGATTTTGGCACCTGTTTTTTTTTTTTTATTAAATTTTATTTTTTTTTAGTTGGCAAAAATCTGCCTTCTCTCCCTCCCACCTTCTCCCTGCCCAACTGAGAAAGAAAGAAAAACAAAAAACAAAATCCCTATTATAAACATGTGTAGTCAGACAAAGCATTTTCACTTTGGCCAGGAAAAAGTGATCACATCTTGTACTCATCTTTCCCTATTGTATCAGGAGGAGAATAGTATGTTTCATCATTCATTCTCTGGAATCAAGGTTGTCATTACTTTTGATCAAAGTTCAGATTTCAAAGTTGTTTGATATTACAATATCATTGTCTTTTCTGACCACTTCACCCTATGTCTGTTCATATAAGTCTCTCTAGCTTCCTCCAAAACTATTCCCTTCATAATTTCTTGCAACTCAATAGAATTCCATCATATTTATGTACCATAATTTATTTAGCCGTTCCCAAATTGATAGGCACCCACTCAATATCCAATTCTTTGCCACTTTTAAAAGAGTTATAAATATTTTGACATCTTTGGTAGGAGTTTCTAATCTCTTACTCTAATTCTTCCTTTTTCCTTCTCTTCTTTCCTTCCTGTTTCTCTGTTGAGTGAAATGAATTTCTATACCACAAACCACGTGTGGGCAAGGTATCTTCCCTCTTTGTGACTAGTTAAGTTAAAAGTGAAAAGTGAGGTTCTAGTGAAGCTACTCCCCAAAACCTCCTTCTCTTCTTCTTCGTATAGGCTTCTACTTATGTACCTTGATTTTGTGAGATAATTTCCCTTGGCCTTCTTCTCCTTTCCTTCCCTTAGTGTATTCTTCTTCTTTTCCATTCTTTTAAGAACCATTCCTAGGGCTTTAGTCTAATTAGATTAACTCTATGGCCGCTACTGATAATAGGTTTCTCTCCATATTAGAATTTAAGTAGTTTATCCTTGTTTAGTCCTTTATTAGTTCACTCATGCTTACCTTTTTATGTTTTTTTTTTTGACTCCTGTGTTTGTACTTCAAAATTTCTATATAGCTCCCTCATCAGGAATACTTAGAAGTCCTCTGTTCATCAAAGATCCATTTTTTTTTTTTGCCTATAGTATAATACTCAGTTTTGCTGAATAAATTATTCTTGACTTTAAGCCTATATTTTTTGCCTTCTAATGTATTTCAAGTTCTCTACCTCTTTATTGTGATGTCTGCTAAATCATGTGTGATCCTTACTCTGACATCTTGATTCTGAAATTCTTTCTGGCTGCTTGTAGTACTTTTTCTTTGACCTGAACACTCTGGATTTTACTCTGGTTTTCCTGGGAGTATTTATTTAGGGGTTTCTTTCAGAAAGTGACTGGAATATCTTTTTAATTTCTACTTTGCTCTCTGGTTCTAAGAAATCTGGGCAGTTTTCTTTCTATGAATTCTTGAAATCTTTTTGTGGTCATGACTTTCAGGTATTCCAGTGATTCTTAAATTTTTTCTCTTCTAACTGTTTTTGAGGTCATTTGTTTTTGCTATGGAATACGTTAATTTTTCTTCTATTTTTTCAGTCTTTTGACTTAATTTTAATGTTTCTTTTTTATGAAGTCAGTAGCTCCTGTTTGGTTCATTTTGATTTTCAAGTAGTTTGTTACTTCGGTGAGGTTTTATGCCAGAGCTATTAATTCCTTTATTAATTCTTTTTTCTGTATCTCTCATTTGTTTTCCATTTTTTCTTGTAGTTATCTTGTTTTACTTATGGAAACTTTTTTTTTTTTAAGCAATCGGGGTTAAGTAACTTGCCCAAGGTCACACGGCTAGGTTTTTGTTTGTGTGGATTAAGTGTCGGAGGCCGGCTCCGAACTCAGGTCCTTCTGATTCCAGGGCCGGCGTTCTATTCACTGCGCCACCTAGCCGCCCCTGGGTGCTCATTTTCTGAGTCCGGATTCGATCTCAGGTCAAACCAACTCCAAGGCTGGCACTCTTACTACGCCACCTAGCCGCCCCTATGGAAACTTTTTTTAACCCTTATTTCAACTCTTGCACTTCTTCATCATGAATTCTATTTGAATTTTTGCTGAAGCTGTGTTTTTCTTTCTTTGCTTTGAGACACTTTGGAGATAATTCTCCTTTTCATGGTTTGTGTCTTGAGTGTTCTTTGTCATCATTGTAGCTCTTTCTGTTGAGATTTTTGTTTTTATTTGCTCATTCTTCCAGATTACTTCCTGACTTTGAATTTTATGTTAGGACTGGCTCTAGGTACTTCTGGAGGAAGCTATAGGCTAATCCTGCTGCTTTCTTGAGATATTCAGGCTTGTGTTATTCAGATCTTAAGGACAGGCCAGGGACCTGTAAGCTTTTGATGCTCCTAAAGTAGTCTGGTCTGGGCCAAAGTCTGATTGTTGTCCCTCTGGTCTGAGCCTTGTAAATTTCTGAGCTGGGTTTGGGTCTGAGCAATAGGACTGTGGACTTGCCCCAGTTGTAATTTCATTATACTGTTACTGCTGGACCCAGCCACTGTCAGCCATTGAGGAAGTTGTATTGGTTCAGAGTGCCAGAGTTGTAGTCTCTCCTTTAGTATGGGCTTTTAAAAAATTCTTCTTTTTAAAAATTTATTTATTTACTTTTAGTTTACAACATTCAGTTCCCTCTCTCCCCCTATGGTGGCATGCAATCTGATACGAGTTCTACAAATACTTTTACATAAATGTTAGTCAGTTGTAAAGAAGGATTATAACCAATGGAATGAACATGAGAAGAAGGAATAAAACAAAGCAACAAAGAGAGAGAGCAAGTAGTTTGCTTCAATCTGCGTTCAGATTTTGTAGTTCTTTCTCTGAATGTAGATAGCCCTTTCTATCATGAGTCTTTTGGAGTTGGCTTACAGCCTTGCATTGCTGAGAGGAGCCCAGTCTATAAAAGTCAGTTGTGATAGATATGTTGTGTCTATAATTGTGTACAAAGTTCTCCTAGTTCTGCTCTGCTCACTCAGCATCAGTTTTTATAAGCCTCTCCAGGTTATTATGAAGTCTGTCTTCTCTTCATTTCTTATAGCACAATAGTATTCCGTTATATTCATATACAACAACTTGTTTAGTCATTTCCCAATTGAAGGTCATTCCCTTGATTTCCAGTTCTTTGCCACCACAAAAAGAGCTGCTATAAATATTTTTGTACATACAGGGCTTTTCCCCACTTGTATGATCTCTTTGGGATACAGTCCTAGAAGTGTTATTGCTGGGTCAAAGGGTATGCACATTTTTATAACCCTTTAGGCATAGTTCCAAATTGCTCTCCAGAATGGTTGGATCAGTTCACAACTCCACCAACAATGCCTTAGTGTTCCAGTTTTCCTACATATTCTCCCGCATTTATCATTTTCCTGTTTTGTCATGTTAGCCAATCTAATAGGTGAGATGTGGTATCTGAGTTGTTTTGATTTGCACCTCTCTAATCAATTGTGATTTAGAACATTTTTTCATATTATTATAGATATCTTTAATTTCTTCCTCTGAAAACTGCCTGTTCACACCCTTTCGTCATTTATCAGTTGGGGAATAGTATGGGATTTCTGCACTGGTTATTCCTCTAGAGGTTTCAGAATAAGCTGAAGGCTAGAATGGAGACCTCGTTCTGCTCCTGGGGTCAGAGCTACACAGCTGCTGCTTGCTTCTGAACTTGCTCCTTGTTCAGTACACAGCCTAGGGCCTGTGACTTCTTACCCTAGAGTGCCTCAACCCAGGCTCAGGTCTCCTTATCAGTCTGCTGTAGATTGATGGCCTGGAACTTTCTAGTGAGTGACAGAACTGCCAGCTAACATCTATCTATTCCTGGGTCCTGAATGAGGTTATGGTATCCTGGTGTTGGTCAGGAACATTGTCTTCCCTCTAGAAAGTTAAAAAAAAATTCCCAAACATTTTTTGAGTAAATGTTTTACAGATCAATGAATATGCTTAGATTTTACAGTGTTTTTTTTTTAATAGCCTCAAATGAAAAAGGGAGTTTTATCAGTAAAAATCACCTTTATCCCAATTGATAGTACTCTTGTCTATGTATTATTTTATCCATGACAAATACTTTTTCTTCATAGAAGTGGTTAGCAAAGGTTTTTTGTTGGTTTTTAAACTGGTCTTCCTGCTGTTCTTCCAACTTAAAAAAAACCTAAACCTTAGAGAGAATTGTTGACAACCTCTCCAGCTATGCCAGGTTTCCCTGAAGGTCTTTGCTTGTTTTTTAGGCTTACTTAGGCTGTTTTGCAGCAATTATTTGCTGGTTCTTGGCATTGCCTATTTGCTGGTTCTTGGCATTGCCTCTTGTTTTTGTTAACACTGAGACCATGGAATTAAAAACACAACAGAAGAGCAATGAAGCATGTGTATGGTGTGGAAACCAGATAACTGTTTCAACTGCTTAAGGTCAGATCTTCTGAGTCAGCCTCTTGTCCACAGAAGAACACAAATGATCACTGTGTCACAAAATAAAACTAGGTCAAAATTATTGAATATTCCTATAATCCTAATATTCTGTGAAAGTTTACATTTACTGCTAGAATTCACTGTCCCTATCCTCCCTCCCTGCTTTCTGCCTCAAGTTGCTTAAAGGTTTCTAGAACTGCTTTTATTTCTGCTGTAGTATTGGGATGACTGTACCTAATATCAAAGCAGCAGGTTTAAAAATGCTGTTTTGCTTTTAAATAATTGGGCTTAAAGATTTAGCTTTTTCTAGCTTTCTTTTCTTGAGTTTTCTAAGCTCTTAGCCTAGATGATAGAAATTGAATGTTTAAATCAAAGCAGACAATGAAATTATGTTTTTTTATGATCTAATAATAGGAATGATCTTTTGTTGACTAGGAATCATGTAACACTCAATGGACTAAACCCTAGAACTTATTAGAAACCAAAAACATTACAACAAGGGTTTTTTCCCTAGTATTTTTCTCATTCTCTTCTGAAAAGTGACTGAAGGTCTTTTAACTTTGTAGCTCCTATTGAAAAGCTAAAGTTCAACTTAGAAGCTGACCTCAGAGAATGATAACAAGTGTTCTAAATCACTGTGGTTGACCAGAGTTAAAACTGATGGATTCATATTTTATTTAAATGTGCATCTTTGTTGCTTGCCTTGAGTTTTCTAACAGTATTTCAATCTTCAAATAAAATGGCAGAAAAAAAAAAGCTTATCAGAATCAGTTATGTATGTCAAGGAGAGATAAATGTGTTAAAATACATTTATGCATAATAATAATAATATATTAATACATAATAAAACAGAATATGGTATACTTTTGAGAAAAAGGACATTATTCTATAATAATACAAAATACCCGGGGAGGCTAGGTGGCGCAGTGAGTAAGAGCACCGGCCTTGGAGTTGGGATGACCCAGAATCGAATCCAGCCTCAGAAAATGAGCACCCACACACAAATAATAACTAGCAAGTTACTTAACCCCAATTGCTTTTAAAAATAAAAAATAAAAAAAAAAATAATCCAAAATGCCAAAGGGCATCTATGTATGTGTGTGTGTTTCTGAGTAATATATATATATAAAGGGTATCATGGGTACTATATTGTAATACCCCAGTTCAGCAGAATTTGTGGCAATTTAGAAACTTTTGAGTTACTTTGGGGGGCTTTACGAACTCTGGAATAGAATGTAAATTTATATAGAATACAGCCCAATACCATTCCCATTGTGTAAATTTCCTTTATCATGTCTGCAATATGGAGTCTCTGAACACTTTTGCAAACAGTGAATGTATTACTACATGAGGTAACACATTACAATTTTGGGTGACTCTTTTTTAGATTTTCCTCATATTGAGCAAAAATTAGTCAAGCTATAATGTTCTACAATTGGTTTTAGTTCTGTGCTTTGAAATCACATAGAATAAGCCTGATAAGTCTTTTGCACATAAGTCAACAAGTCATATTAAGTTTGGTTGGTTTTTGTTTCTTTGCTTTTATTAAGTACTATGTGCCAGGCACTCTAAGCACTGGAAATATGTATTAAAAAATAAAGCCAAAAACAGCCCCTCTTCTCAAGGAACTCATATTCTAAGGGGGGATGTCACATGTAAACAACTACGTATAGACAGAATATATATAGAGTAAATTAAAGATAATTTCAAGGGGAAGGCACTAAAATTAAGGAAGACTAGTTAAAGCTTTTTGTAGGACTTTAGTTTAAACTTGAAGGAAACCAGGGAGGCCAGACTTAACAGCTTTTCATATATTTGAAGATAGCTGTCATGTCCCTTTTAAGTATTAGCTTCCCCAGTATATAACTAGTAAATGCAATCTGTTCTTTTTTTTTAATTTAGTATTTTTCTTCCAAGTTACACGTAAAAACAATTTTTAACATTTGTTTTTAAAATTTTGAGTTCCAAATTCTTTCACTTCTTCCATCTCCACCTCCCCCATTGAGAAGGCAAGCAGTTTGATATAGGTTATCCATGTAAAACAATCTATTCTTTTAATATAATCTATTCTTTAACCATATGCTACAATGTTAAATCCTTTCACCATTCCAGTTATACTATTTTGGATATGGTCTAGCCTGTTAATATCCCTTTTAAAATATGGGGTCCAGAAATGAACACAGTGTTGACTATCATGGAGTAGAGTGGGGTGTTATACATTCTCATTCTTCATGCTTTATATGTAAATCTGCAAATCCAGCCTTGTATTTCATTAGTTGTTTTGTTTGTTTTGGTCAACCATGTCAACTACCAAACACATTTTGAGTTTGTACTCAACTTAAAACCCCAAACCTTTCGCATAAGTACTTTTTCACATGAACTAATCACCTTTCCTGCATCCTCTTGTCTATTTTTTTCTTTCAAAATTATGTCTAAGGGGCGGCTAGGTGGCACAGTAAGTAAGAGCTCCGGCCCCAGATTCGGGAGGACCCAGGATCAACCGGTTCCGGCCTCAGAAAATTAGCACCCACACATAAAAATGACCAGTGTGTAACCTTGAGCAACTTACTTAACCCCAATTGCTTAAAAAAAATTATGCCTAGCTAATTACACTTATCTCTATTAAATTTCATCATGCTAAATTTGGCCTCTTCAGCCTGATGAGATTTTTTTTTTCAATCCAAATTCTGTTATCCAGTATACTCTAATTAAACATAATATTCTTCTTGGATTTTGTCATATGTAAATTTAAGTATGCTATTAATATAGTCATCTAAGTCACTAATAAAAATGAAGAGAATCACAACCAGAAGCAGAGCTCTTTTCCCTCCAGTTGCCATCAGTCCTTTATTTTATTTTGTTCTAAATTCAGATGAACTGGACTGTGATTCAGACCATGTTTCTCCATCTTGTGCAGAAGAATATCAAAGAAGACATGGTCAACTATCATGCCAAAATTCAGATATATTATTTCTTGCAACTATAATAATTCTGCACAATGCTCTAGGAGATGAAAGTAGCCAGGCTTGATATATTTTGGGGTAACCATGTTATTTCCTTGTCCCTGTACTTCCTGCTTAGTCACTTCTTTCAGAATCTTGAATTGAATTGAGATTTACTTGGTACCAGGAACACCAGTTTGTAATCTACAGAATCTTTTCCTATTTGATAATTGGTGTATTTTTCTACCTCTAGTCCTTTACGCCTTTTTCCTTCTATGTGATTTCTGAAAGATTATTGATAGTGATATAGTGATTATATTTACAAATTCTTTCTGCAATCCGTGGTATAATTTATGCAGATTTATATCGACTATTCGGCCCTACTTTTTCCTACCCTTGTTTGTTCTATCATTTCTAGTGATATATTTCTTACAGTCAAATGACACTGCTTTCTTCTCAGTGACTTCTCTCTGAGATTACCTTTCACCTCTTGTATGCACCTTGTATGTATGTATGTGTATGTTTCTTGTATGTATGTATCTTGTATGTGCATAGTTGTTTGCATGTCATCTCCCACATCAGAACTTGAATTTCTTGAAGGCGGGCAACTATGCATTTGCCTTACTTTGTGCCTGATACATAGTAAGCATATAACAAATGCTTGACTGACTAACTGAATTCCATTTTCTATTCATGTCCTTTTTGAATCTGAGCCCATGACAGACCTTTATTTGAAACCATATAGATGGATCTTTTTTAATGCCCTTATTCTTTTCTTCTCTCCTTGGAATAATTCACCATGATAGCTTAGAAAAAAAATTGGAGGGGGGCGGCTTTCTAGCTGTAACTATTATTCCTCTGAACTTGTAGAAATCTCTCCTGTAGTCTAGGACACATTTCTGATTATATCCAGTATCTTCCTTAAATGTTAGGAATTCTGGCAAGTTATGGTCATTTTCCCCCAATAATTCCCATTATTTTTGTCTCCCCAAGTAATTCTTGTTGGTCATTGTAGCAATTATTCTTTCTCTCCCACCCCCTTGCTTTCTCTAACTGATGAGAAATGAAATTTCCAGCAAGACAAGTTAATTTCCCTGCTTTTAATGGAATGAAATGTCCAGTAAATGTATAGGTAATTTAAATATCCCATAACTATCATATCTTTCCTTTGTCACTTTCATGACCTATATGAAGAATTCATTGATTTTCTCTGTCTGGACAGGCAGTCTATTGAGTGGTCTCACAATGATATTACTGTTTTGTTCCAATGCCTTTCACCTCTTAAGAGTAAAATGCTTGGGTCAAAGGAGAAAAATGGAATAAGTGGGGGGGTGGGATAGGATAAAGTATAGTATAGTTAGTCTTTCACAACATGACTATTATGGAAGTGTTTTGCTAGTTACACATGTGTGACCTATATTGAATTGCTTGCCTTCTCAGTGAGGATGGGTGGGTAGTGAAGAAGAGAGAGAATTTGTAACTCACAGTTTTAAAAAAGTATGTAAAGGGGCAGCTAAGTGATGCAGTGAATAGAGCACTGACCCTGGAGTCAGGAGGAGCTGAGTTCAAATCCAGTCTCAGACACTTGAACACACTTACTAGCTGTGTAACCCTTGGGCAAGTCACTTAACCCCAATTGCTTTGCCTTCCCCCCTTCAAAAAAAACAAAACACCAAACCAGCCCATTAAAAAAGAAAAACAAATGTAAAAAATTATTTTTACATGCAACTGGGAAATAAGATATACAGGCAATGGGATAGAGAATTCTATCTTTCCCTACAAGAAAATAAGGGGGAAAGGGATAAGGGAGGGCCCTGATAGAAGGAAGGACAGACTGGGGGAAGGGACAATCAGAATTCATACCATCTTGGTGGGGAAATGGGGAGAAAATTTGGAACTCAAAATCTTGTGGAAATGAATGTCAAAAACTAAAAATGAATTATTTTTTTAAAAAGTAAAATGTTTTGCTATTTTTGCATGTTATGATGTTTATTGGAACACACGTTCATTTTCCTTTTTTTTTTTTTAAGCTTAAGCTTTAAGCCTTTTCTAATTACATTTTAAACTGTCAAGATTTTTAGCCAAGGTCCAGGGTTAGTCATGAATCAGATGTTTTGAGTCTATTGAGAGAGTCAGACAAACAGAGGATGTTTACTGTACTCCACTGAAGTACAGGTAGTACAATATCACGCCAGTAGTGATTAACAACAGACTTAAGAATCTGATTGATTGGGGTGGGGCTGGGGTGAGAGGTAAAAGTAAGGATGAATCATTAATTTCAATTTAATGCCTTTTATGTTTTTGCCAGCCAGAGAGAGTTGTTCATTTTTCCTTGGTACATCATCAGATGGCTGTAAATCATGAATATTTTGCCCAAGTCTCCTCATGAAAATTGTGTGGCGTTCTTTTGGCAGGGGGTGGGTATAGTAGAGAAAAGCATTTTAAGGGAGGTAGAAATAGCTGGTAGTTAATGCCATTATACTATGTCAAATGGAACATTAACAGTGATATCATTTAGTATTACAAAGGGTTAGTAGCCCTTGCTGCTACTTGAGCATCAAGTTCTTGAGATTTTCTTATCTTGGAAATAGGTGGTGGTTAACATTTCATTTTTGTTTTATCTGTTTTTTATATCATAGCCATATCTCAGTATACCCTGTGCCCTGTTCAGCCCTCCCTTGTGAAACAGAATTAACACCATAAGTATGTCTCATGGTAAATATGACATTCTTTGCCCATAGTTCCCCAACTCTGCTGAAGTTGTTTTATCATCTGAGAAGATATTCTGGGACAGGGGAAAATTTGGACTTAATCACTTTTTCAAGGTAGTTACAAAGATATATGTTATTGTTGTCAAGACCAAGTATTGAGAAGGAGCTATAGATTTGATAGGCTTAAAATAATGTGTAGAAAGAACCAAGCAATAAGAAAAAAAATAGAATTATAAAGATAAAGCGAAGGAGAAACATGCCAGGAGTTTATTTTTCCTTCCCCAGATTAAATTATTTTAAAATTTATTATTGTCTTTGTTTTGCATCTGTAACAAGCAATGGAAATACAATTGAGTTAGTAAATAATTTCCAGAGGAGAATGCAAGAACAAAGAGCAGAATATTTATTGTTAAGACTATAGAGAAGGCAAAGAAATGAAGATTTGGTGAAGTGACATTGATGGGAAAACAGACTTGGTATCGAAGGTAATTAAGACATGCAACGGGAAGGCAAGACAGCCTCCAGAGCTTCTGAGATACTGAAACTCTTCACTGCTGTTTTAGAAAGGATATCCTGTGTGACCTTGGGCAAGTCACTTAACCCCAATTACCCTAACTTCCCCCCTCCAAAAAAGAAAGCATATCAGTTTGATCATTGCTGCTGTTTTCATCTTAGGGGGTGAATATATAATTCAAAAGGATTTTAAAAAAATAACATGAAATGCCAGCTAGGTGGCACAGTGAATAGAGCACTGGCCGTGGAGTCAGGAGGACCTGAGTTCAAATCCGGCCTCAGACACTTAACACACAAAAAAACTATCGGTGTGACCTTGGGCAAGTCACTTAACCCCAACTGCCCTCCAAAAAACAAAAAAGAAAAAAAAAACACAAAAGAAAAAATTAGTTTTAAAAACTGGGATATTCCTCAGTTGTGGTCCTCTTTTCCTCTAAATATGAATGTTATGTTCTTTCACAGAATGTAAGCTACTTGAGGTTAGGGACTGTGTTACCTTTTTGTTTTTGTGTCCCCCTTTATTTATTCTAAGAAAGTGATTGCCAGCTGTCTTCTGGTGTATGTAGTCAGTTACCAAATATTTTTTAAATGCCAATTATGTCCCAGGCTCTGTGCTAAGCACTAGGCAAAAAACCCAAGACAATCCTTGACCTCAAGGAGCTCACCGTCTAATGAGGGAAGTCACCATACAAACAATTATGTGCAAACAATCTGTATGCAGGATGACTTGGAAATAATCAACCAAGGGTAGTCAACTGCTTTTAAACATTCTAGTGAAGGTAGAACATAAGAACATAGGCTTGAATTATGGTAAGAAAAGTTTAGGTTGTACCTAAATACATTATTAACCCTTGTACCTTGGAACAGACTGTTGTAAAAGGTCATAGACATAAAATTTCCTTCCTAGATATCTTTAAGAATAGAGTGAGGGATTAAGTGCTTGTGGAATCAAAGGCCATCATCCACTGATATGCTATTCTGATGCCTAGTTCTAATGTGGAAGAAACTGTTACCAAGCTGGAAAGGTTCTAAGTATGGAGCCTGACTATTGCCATCCAAGGACCAAACTAGCTAAGTTTGGAAAGGCTCATCACTGGATGATTGGACTTGGGGTAATTAATTTTTCCTGTTGTAATAACTCAGAGGCCAAGAAAACAATATTTGTGCCAGTAAAAATCAGATATCTCTGAATGCAAATTACTGGAGTTGGGAAATTAACTGAGTAGCCCCTTAAAATCTTTTCCAAAATTCTGTATCTATATGGAAAGTGTGTATGTGTGTGTCCGTGCATCTATGTGTGTGTGCATATGTATGTACACACACACACACACACACACACACACACACACACACACACACACACACCAGGAAAGTGAGTAAAATGGATGGCTGAGAAATAACATCTCATGTATTTGCATTTTATCAGGTGCTCAGATGGCTGACAACCTGAACCCTCTCTAACATTGCTGTGAGCCTGGAAATTAGCAGCAAGAAAGTCTTAGGACAGCAAGAGAAAAAAATTATAAAAATGCTATATGTAGAAGAGGAGTGATCTTACCATTATATATTCTAGCTTAAGCTTTCATAAACCTATTGGTTTAGTATTTCATATAAAATTACAGTTACTGATTTAGCTAGATTGATCAAATAGCTCCTTATGACTCCTAAATTACAGTCAAATAGAAATTTGGAAGTCTGCTGCTTCTTAGAGGCAGACCCTATAAAATATGACACTGGCTGATAGTAAGGGAGGGAACAGAAGAATGATGGAAGGAAAATAGGGTAGTGTTGACCTTTGTGCTGTTACAACATCATATAGTAATTAATGTTTGTATAATGACTTTGAATTATCAGTAACAGGTGAAATTATCTTCACCATATCCTATTCAAGTGTTTATCTATTGTTGTTTGTCCTTTGTTCTTGAGAAGGACCAATGACATCAGGAGGGTGATGTCTTGACTTGCAATTGAATTGTATTTAAGTGCGGCAGAGCTGTTTATACATTCATATATACGTTCAATACTTAATATTTGTGTTTCATTTTAATGACTTGAAGCTTTTGTGATTTTATTAGTAACCTCATTTTCACTTTTGCGTTGGCAGCCATGTACATTCACAGCTTTGTGCAATACAGTAAAAAATGAGAGGCATGATGTGCCTGAGTTTGGGGAATTGCTGGTATGCTAATTGTTCTTGTTCAGTTGTGTTCACTTGGGTCTGACTCTTTGTGGCCCCATTTGGGGTTTTCTTGGTAGAGGTACTGGAGTGATTTGCCATTTCCTTTTTTAGCTTATTATACAAATAAGGAAACTGAGGCAAGCAGGGTTAAGTGACTTGTCCAGGGTCACACAGTAAGCATCTAAAGCTGGATTTGAACTCAGGTCTTCCTGACTCCAAGGCTGGCACTCTATCCACTGTGCCACCTAGCTGCCTTTATGTATGCTAATAGGATATAGGTTTCAAGGTGGTACATCCTTCATAATATACAATGCCATCCATCAGCTATGAAGTTCAGAGTGTCAGAGGTGATGCTGAGACCTTGCCAGTCTTGGTGTCTTCCTACAGTAAGAACTAAAGTCTCAGCAACATCTCCCTTGATTTTGGTCAGCTAAGGTAGAGAAGTTTATAGCAGTGTAGTGTATAGCCCAGTGTCCTAAAACTGCCATCTGATACAGTCAAAGGTAAGATCCAGGTTTAAAAATATTTTAGTCTTGAGAGTTTTATTTGCTTGGCAATATTTTTGGTACTGAAGATTTCATGTGTTATGAAAAGTGAATATTGTCTGAAATAAATTTTTTTTAGATGTCAGCACAAAAGATCACAGAATTCTAGGGAATTACTAGTGAGAAAAAGTGTTTTGCATGTTACCAATTTTCTTTTGTATACTTCATTTTTCTGAATTATTTTATGGTTACTATGTTAGGAAGAGTGCATGTTATCATAATTAATGATTTGTTATAAAGAATTGTATGGGGGTGGAGTCAACATGGCAGAGTAAAAGCAGGACCTTGTCTGAGCTCCCACTCCAACAACCTGTAAAATATGACTCTACACAAATTTTAGAGCTACAGAACCCACAAAGTGACAGAGAGAAACAAATCTGCTGAAGGCAGCCTGGAAGGCCAACAGGAAGGGTATATCGCATCTGACAGGGAGCTATGCATGGACCTGGGACAGCCCCAACCAGTGGCCTATCAGGAGAGTGAATCACCAGCAGCTGTGGTGGTGTCCAGACTTCCCAACCCATAAATACCAAAGAGAAAGTAAAAGGTCAGTAGGGAACTCTGTTGGGACTGGGTGGAGAAATGTGAGTCTGGCCCCTGCCCCTCAGGTGAGAGGTGGTGGAGGCATGGTGGCTATAGCTGCTGCTGCATGGATACCTCTGGAGCTCCTGGCCTGCAGATCACAGAGGGACCAAGCAACCATTAAGAGGGTAATTGCTCTTGCTTTGACCTGCTTGGATCTGGATTTCGGTCTTGGGTGGTGGTCCTGGGTTGTGTGGCCAGTGTGCCAGAGCTTGTGGTGGCTGTAGAGAGGGTGCCCTCCTCAGATCTCTGACAACTTCAAAAACCCCATTGATTTGGGACACAGCTCTCTCCACTCTGGAAGCAGAGTTCTACCATGGCAAAGAACTCAAAAGTCAAGTAATTGGCTGGCAAGATGAGCAATCAGAGGAAGCACAATCAGACCATAGAATAATTTTGGGGTGATAAAAAGGATCAAATCATGGAACCAGATGAAGTCAATACTCCTGCATCAAAAGCTTCTGAGAAAAATATGAATTGGTCACAGGCCATGGAGGAGCTCAAGAAGGATTTTGAAAATCAAGTAAGAGAAGTGTAGGAAAAATTGGGAAGAGAAATGAGAATAATGCAAGAAAATCATGAAAAGCAAGTGAAAAGCCTGCTAAATGAGACCCCCCAAAAATACTGAAGAAAATAATACCTTAAAAAATAGACTAATTCAAATGGCAAAAGAGGCCCAAAAACCCAATGAGGAGAATGCCTTAAAAAACCACATTGGCCAGATGGAAAAGGAATTTCAAAAACTCACTGGAGAAGAGAATAATTCCTTCAAAATTAGATTGAGCAAATGGAAGCTAATGACTTTATGAGAAATCAAGATGCTATTAAATAGATACAAACAAATTTAAAAATACAACACAATGTAAAATATATCATTGGAAAAACCACTGACCTGGAAATAGATCCAGGAGAGATAATTTAAAAAATTTTGGACTACCTGAAAGCCATCATCAAAAAAAAGAGCCTAGAAATCATCCTTCAAGAAATTCTCAAGGAAAATTGCCCTGATATTTAAGAACCAGAGGGCAAAATAGAAATTGAAAGAATTCACCAATCACCTCTTTAAAAAGATCCCCAAAAGAAAACTCCTAGGAATATTATAGCCAAATTTCAGAGTTTACAGGTCAAGGAGAAAATATTACAAGCTGTCAGGAAGAAACAGTTTGAGTATTGTGGAAACACAATCAGGATAACACAAGATCTAGCAGCTTCTCCATTAAGGGATCAAAGGGCTTGGAATATGATATTTCAGATGTCAAAGGAGCTAGGATTAAAAGTAAGAATCACCTACCCAGCAAAACCAAGTATAATGCTTCAGGGGAAAATATGGTCTTTCAATGAAATAGAGGACTTTCAAGTATTCTTGTTAAAAAAACCAGAACTGAACATAAAATTTGACTTTCAAATACAAGAATTAAAAGAAGCATGAGAAGATAAACAGGAAAGAAATCATAAGGAACTTATTAAAGTTGAACTATTTATATTCCTACATGGAAAAACTATAATTATAACTCATGAGATTTTTCTCAGTATGAGGATAGTTGAAGGGAATATATATGTGTGATAGATAGATAGATATAGATATAGACATATATATGTATGTAGAGGAGGGTATATGTGTATATAAATATATATATATGTGAGTGTGTATATGTGTGTACATGTATACATAGGCAGAGGGCACAGGATCAGTTGAATATGAAGGGATGATATCTAAAAAATAAAATTAAGAGGTGAGAGAGGAATATAATGGGAGAAGGAGAAAGGGAGAGACAGAATAGGGTAAATCAACTCATATAAAAGAGGCAAGAGAAAACTGTTAAAATGGAGGGGAGGAGCAGGAAGGTGAAAGGGAATGAATAGGTCAACCTTACTCTCATTGAATTTGGCTTAAGGAGAGAATAACATACACATTCAATTGGGTATCTTACCCTACAGAAAAGCAGGAGGGAAGGGAATGGGGGGGGGGGGATAGTAGAAGGGAGGGCAGATTGGGGGAGAGGGTAGGTAGAAGCAAACACTTTTGAAAAGGAACAGGGTCAAAGTAGAAAATAGAATAAGTGGGGGATGGTGTAAGATGGAGGGAAATACGGTTAGTCCTTCACAATATAACTACTATGGAAATGTTTTGCCTAACTATACATGTACAACCTATATTAAATTGTTTTTCTTCCTAGTGGGGGTGGGTGAGGAGGGAAGAATGGAAAGAATCTAGAAATCAAAGTTTTAAAAACAAATGTTAAAAAAACAAATTGTTTTTTACATGCAGCTGGGAAATAAGGTATACAGGCACTGGGTATAGAAATCCATTCTTCCCTACTAGAAAGTTGGGGGGATGGAGGAGCATATAAGAGCAGACTGGGGGAAGGGGTATTCAATAGGCTCGATATCTTTGGGTGGGGGCAGGGGAAAGATGGGGAGAAAATTTGTAACTCAAAATCTTGTGGAAATGAATGTTGAAAACTAAAAATAAATAAAAGATTAAAAAATAATTATATGCAGAAAAGTTCATTTTCATCAATCTCTAGCAAAAGATTACAGTTTTTGGTGATAGGGGGAACCATATCCCCTGTTTCTGCTAGCTTCAGTTTATCAGCATTTGCATTTTGGACTTTTACATAATTTTCTAGGAATATTACCCCTGCAGTAGTTGAGGATTAAATGTATGTATACATATGCATGTTTATGGAATACATACATACACTCACCTCCATATATATAGTATACACATATTTGTGGAGATTTGTTCACACACACACGTGCACATATATGTATACACACACACAATTCTGTTGATGAAGCAAATATAGAGGAAATAGATTTCTGTCTGGAGCAGACTTCAACCTAAAACTTACTAGGAAAGATAAAGTATATCCTCTAGTCCAACAAGTGCCTTTTTTAAAAAAATCTCTTTTGGAGACAGTCCTAGTAATGATATTGTTGGGTATGTAGTTTTATAGCTCTTTGGGTATAGTTCTAAATTCTTTTCCAAAATGGTTCAACTAGTTCACTACTCCACCAACAGTTCATTGGTATCCCAATTTTTCCATTCAGCATTTGTCATTTTCCTTTTCTGTCATCTTAACCAATCTGTTAGGTGTGAGGTAGTATTTCGGAATTGTTTTAATTTGCATTTCTCTAATCAGCAGTGATTTAGAGGGGTTTTTTTTATGTGACTATTGATAGTTTTGATTTTTTCTCCTGAAACCTGCCTGTTCATATCCTCTCACCATTTATCAATTGGGGAATAGCTGGCATTTTTACAAATTTGGCTCAGTTCCCTGCATATTTGCAAAATGAGTCCTTTATCAGAGAAACTTGTTGTAAAATTTTATCCCCAGTTTCCTGTTTTCCTTCTAATTTGGGCTGCATTAGTTTCATTTGTGTAAAAACTTAATTTCATATAATCAAAATTATCCATTATGTTTTCCTGTTTTTTTTTTTAAGTCTTGTTTGGTCATAAACTCTTCTTTTATCTATAGATCTGACAGATACATTTCTCAAGAAAGAATTTTCCAAGAGATTAAGTGAAAGAACTCCATTATTTGAAAAAAAAATCTTTTAGTATTTTATATAATTGGCTCTATTCCACTGTCTTATGCTTTCCCCTCTCAATTTGTATTCAACTGCTTATTTGTAAATCCCCTAATTAAGCAGAAGAGGTCTACAGAAAGAATTTTAACATTCCTAATGTCTGCAATCTCCCACCTGTTTTTTAGCTGAAGGATTATATTTTTAATTTATGTGTACAAGTGTAATACAAACAAAAATATGAAAGGTATTATCTAAAAACATTTGGAATGAGCATGCGGTTGTTCATTGTTTAGTATATTAGTATAAAATAATTGGAAGCACTCATTATTACAGAAAAAATTAACTCTATTCAGTTGTATGACTAAGCTTTAGAGTTTAAATTTAATTTCATTTGTTTCTCATAATTTGAGATTGTTTTTGTTTGCATTATTGTTATTTGCTGAGTGAGTCCTTTCAACATAAGCCTTTGGGAGGAAAAAGATAAGGCTGCACAACCCTCTTGTGTTTAGAGTAGAGCCATTACCATTTCCATCAATCATTAAATAAAAATATAGTTAATTTTGTGAAATGTATCCCAACTTCAGATTCATCTGAGAGTACAATAACGTGGTCTTGAAAGGTGTGCTTACCAAAGGGAAACTGACAACCAGAAAAGGATGACCAAAGAGGCATCCCTAGATCAGTGATGCTAATAGATGGGTGTATGACATTGCTCATGAATATCACCCCTTAAGTTGTGGCAGGGCAGTGATTTGTACTTGTAGAGGGTACATATCCACATCTATAGAATTACAGGTCCTTGAAGTATTCTTAAGTAGCAGACTTAGTGTATTTAAAGTGTTTTTGTTTTTTTTTTTTCAGATAACTGACAGGAGCACTTTGATGCTTTGGATTGTTTGTTTTAAAGATGTTGGGATACTGGCAGTGATATAAATCACAGTCCTGTCTCTTCTCAACCTGTAGGTCTTTTGTCTGTATTTCTAAAGATCCTCCATAAACTACCTAAGAGGCCAGAAGCTTCTCCCACATCTTTAAATTTTGCTTTTCTCATATATCAGAAATATGAATTAATATATAATTATTATAACAATTATAATTACTGTACCATGAATATTAATTAACAAATTGATATTAATTAAATTTTAATTAATTAATATTAATTTGCCATTCAGCCTATTTCTGTGCCACTTTTGCTGATCATCTATTTCCTTAATAATGTCTTTCAAATTTGTTCTGATGTGTATGTCAGGCTGCAACCTATTTGCATCCACCATGGTGCCTTCTTGTTATACGTAATTTAGATTGGAGATTCTAGTAGACCATGACTGGCAGCTGTGTAGAAAGCTACTGTTGGGAAGGGACAGCTATGTGATAGAGTGGCAGTGCTGCCAGGCCTAGAAGGCCATAAGAACTCAGAAAGATCTCACTTCAAAACTCAGATGTGTGATCCTAGACAAGTCACTTAATCCCATTTGCCTTAGCTTTCTCATCTGTAAAGGTGGGAAATGGCAGACTGCTCCAGTATCTCTGCCAAGAAAACCTCAGATGGGGTTGCAGAGAGTCAGGCGTGCTAGAACAACAAAAGTAACCTAATTTAAAAGACCTGGGCTTCTTGCAGGTAATGTGGTATCAAACTGGTGGCATAATTTCTCAAATGCCATCTGTAGCAGCAACTACTCTGGCATACCCAGGATGGCTGCTAGCACAGGTTCTTAGACCTGCTTTACTAGGAAAGACAGCTGTTTAACAATCTTTTCAAATTACATTCACTAGTATAGGGGAAAAAAGTTTAGCACCCTGAACTTCAGAGAAATTAAGACCAGCAGACAGGACTCTGACTGCCTGAATCAGAGAAATATTTCTATATACTTTACATACATCCCTGGATTGAGAGAGCCTTTACATCTGAGCAGTTGGGGAGCTCTGAACATTTGGCCACTCAGAATCTCGACCAGGGAATCACAAGATCTTTCTCATTAGCAAGCCCCCAAAGCAAAATACCAACTCAGAGTATATATACACTTCTCAGAGCCTAAAGGCATTACAACCCTCATGACTTACTGCCTAATTAGAAATTAGCAAAAGGTGTGAAAGCCTCCCCTAAGCAAGCTTCCCTTACTGAGCTTATGGTCTATTAATGGGTGGGGAAGATCTTAATTCCCATTAACATTACAGCACCTAGCCTAATTTTCCCTTGCTGCTCCATCAGTCTGTAATAGAGACAGAGAGTATGTGTGTGTGCATGCATGTGTATTTGTGAAGTTTGAGAAATAGCCTGGAATAGTGGATGGAGAACCAACCTCAGAGTGCAGGAGACCTGTATACAAGACCCACTTCTGACACATCCTGGCTCTGTGACCTTAAGTAATTTACTTGGTGCTCTGGGCAACTCTGACAATAAATTGCAGAAGAATCAGTTTGCTACATTGGTAGAAGTTTCCTCTCTCGGAGTTGTCTGTGCTAATGAAACCAGAGATTTAGTTCCTCTCTCTATCACATGTTCCACCCCCACGCCCCCAAATAAAAAGACAATTCCATAGGCTGCCTACCAACAGCATATCATGGACTAGGTAAAATGATTTTCATCCACATTGATCAGCTTGATCTTTGCAGTGCCTTCACATGGATCTCTACCTTGTAGGAATGTGAACATCTGGGAGGGAAATCAGAATTTATTTCCTGGTTTTTCACATGAGGAAAATGAGGCCTAGAGAAATTAAGTGATTTATCCAGGGTCACAGGTAAAACAAACAGCTGCATTGGAATTGGTGCATTGGATAAGAGGGTGGTCCTTGGAGTTAGGAAGATCTAGGTCTTTACTATCTGTAACTTTGGAGGAGTCAATTAACCTATTTAAAGCTACAGTTCCTTCGTCTGTAAAATAGAGGTTAAAGGGAGTGGGGTTGGACTGGCTGGCTGGCTTCTGAGGGCCCTTCTTGCTCTGAAGAGAGGCATTTTATCCTATGATTTGAACCAAGGCTCTTTGGGTCTAAATCTGGTGCTCCTTCATGTAAATATAATGTGACGTATCTGTAGAACTAAATACAAGTGTTGAAGGGTAACATGAGAGAATAAATCTGAAGGCACTTTGAATTCTTAAAGTAAAGGTATTAGAATAAAACCTCATTAATTCAGACTGTAAAATCAGGGGAGCATAAATAATGCTGGGAGGGGCTGTTTAAACTCTCATGAAATATCCTTTGCAGATAGCTTCAGGGGTGGCTAGGTAGCACAGTGAATAGAGCATGGGCCTTGGAGTCAGATAGCTTCAAACCATTTAAAAAGTACAAAAAAATGTTCATCATCATTCTTATCTATTCATTAAAAACAAATCCCCTATGGATTTTTATTTGAGAATACTTTGTTAATTTATTCTGTGTTGCTGCATATACTGGACACACACACATTCACACACACACACACACACACACACACACACGCACAGCCATCATCTAAATGTGCATTGTATGTTGTTTAAGTCGTTTTTCAGTTGGGTTCGACACTTTGTGGCTCCATTTGGGGTTTTCTTGGCCAAGATACTGGAGTGGTTTGCCTTTTCTCTCCAGTTCACTGTACAGATAAGACACTGAGGCAAACAGAGTTTTCATTATGACTGTATCCTTTTAAATAGACAAACAAAAGAAAGCCTCCAGTAAAGAATCTGTCACACTAAACCAATCTCAATTCATGTTTTTGGGAGGGGGAGGGGGTGTAATTTGATGCTTATTTTTGTTAATAAATGATTATAAAATAAATACATGACAACAGTGACATCATCAGAATCTCTAAGTTGTATGACATGTTTTGATGCATAAGCTACTTTTGCAGAAAATATTGTACAAGATTAATTTGTTTATTTTAAAGTCATCTTGTTTTCATCAGATCTTGTCTTGGTTGTTGAAGTTTTCCAAATGGCTTTATAGATATCTCTGTGTCCTTGGCTCTGATTAAACCACCTGTGGTCCTAGATCGCTCTTAGGTTTTAGAAAATGCTTTCCTCACAAGAACCAGATAGAAATGGTGCAGATATAATGCCCATCTTATAGATAAGCAAACGGTATCTTGGAGAGATTGGCTTGAAGTCTTCTGAGGAATGCAGAAACTCTGTGTTTTGTTGGGGACAAGGGACTAATGTCTTAGTTACTCCCTTTTAAAGTCCTCTTTGTAGGAGGACATCCTTTCACTACATCCTTTCATTCCTTATTTTCATAGGCTTTTTTAATTTTCATGCTTTAGTTTTCCTATGTTCATTCTCATTATGTATCGATAACACATTGGATAGTGAAAAGGAAGTCTTCCCAATATTTACTCAGAAGGGCATTAAGCTCTTTCCATATGAAGCAATAATCCAGCAATGATAAACAATCACCATTCCAAATATTAACTTTAACACTACCTCTGAAAACAAACCACTGGCTAAGACAAAATTGCATCTTCTTAATTAGTCTGCATTTTCTCCCCTTAGGTTCACAATATTCTGGCAGAAATGGTGATGGGGGGAATGGTCTTGGAGACCAATATGAATGAAATTGTTACTCAAATTGATGCCCAAAATAAACTGGAGAAATCTGAGGTAAGTTTTGGAAGTAGCCTTGTGGATTAAGGTTTCCAAAGCATGATTGTAAATGATGCATGATCTGCAGTTTTTGCTGTCTGTCCTTCAGCCTCACCCTTAAGTCCAGCTGGCTTGCTTGCTCTGCTAGAAAATGGACTGTTTACATTTATAGTATAGTTAATGTTCTGGGGCTACTTCATAGAGTAATAACCACATAGACTTCCTTTAATCAAAGGAACATCTGTTTTAAGAGTTCTAACCCCTGAGCCCTGTTGCTCAAGTCTTTGGAGTGCTTCTTGCCATGATGGAATCCAATATCTTTTCTGAAATGTTTTAAATAGTAATTGCAGCTTCCTTATAAAGGAAATCCAAAAACTAAGACTTTTTTAAATAATCAAATTCTGCATAATAAAGATGGTTTTTTGGAAGAAAAGGGCAGGTAGGACTTGTGTGAAGAGAAAGGTTTCAAGCCAAAATAGATGCTTAACAAACCTGATCATACATTGAAAGATCCCTGCCTTCTCCAACTATTGTTCTTTCTAACACTAGAGCATTTGTTTTACTTCATGACTTATACTGGATTCTTGGGAAAGATTTAGTTTAATGTTGATGACCCATACAGTGGTGTTCATTTATAGATGTTTGATTTATTGGAGCCAACCTGGCCTTTAACAGGAAAATCTTTGTAATTTTGCTGAATCTAGATATCCTCTGCCTCCCAGACATGGGTCAGCATACCTGCAGCATGTGCTCCCAAGGGACCAAGTGGTTTCCCACTCTCTGAGGGTTCATTCTTGATTCCTATGGAGAAGACAGCTATGAACATTATCACTACTTGGGGAATGTTCTTGCTCTGTGTCTTTAAGACTGTATCCCTATTGGCAAAATTATTTGAAAAATATTGTCTTGCAGTTCTTAATGAAATCTCAAATATTTGCATCTCTTAAAATTTAAACTTGTTACTAAATTGTTAATTTCAAAAGAAAACCATTCAAATTGTCACTTAGTAGAAAATTGTGAAGTTAATGTAAATCTTTTTCAGCATTCCAAAAGTCAATTAATACTCTTTCACTTTGAGTGAATAAAGCTGTTGACAGATAAGTATGAAGTTTAGGGAGACTCTAAATTCTGTAATAAAAGAAAAAAAGTGTTCCCTTTCCCCTGGGATTTAATTTAAAACAATTATAATCCTTATATTCTTTTTCCTTTCTGTAACACATGCTTCCTTTATCTTCTGAAGGACAACCATTCTTATTAGAAGTCATGTTTATGATATATAGAGAAGATACATTTGTTATTAATTATTTTAAGGAACAGTATATATTTGAATCAGTTAGAAAAGAGTTGAAGACATACATTTTCTGAAATAAAAAAACTCCATAAATAGGAATGGTATAAACATATTAGCCAGAAAGGGTATTATAAATGATCTAATGCTGATGGCCAGCATATTTATATGTAAGAAGGTTAAAATTATAGAATTTAGAAAGTCTGCTTCTAGAAATATGTGAAATGTGTATTATCTATTAACATTGTTTTTGAATCTGTGTAGCTGAGAATCTGAAGAAGCAAGAAATAAAACTTTAAACAAATATGTAATCTCCTTAAAATGAATGTATGGTAACTTTTGAATCTTATGCCATGAATTGTAAAAAAGGTATCTTGAATGCTTGTATGGAATGTTCTAATCACAGAAACAATGCCTGTACTTTTAAGGTACTCAGCCCCCTTCATTGGAGTTAACCTGATTTTCTTTTCTTCCTGATATGATATTTTATTAGCTTGTTTGGAATTTATACCCTACTTACTTTAAAAAATACTTAAGGCAGAATCTGGTATGTTTCTCTATATCTGTATACATATATAATGTTAAATTTAAGTAGCAAAGGGGGGCACTTATGTGGTGCAGTGAAGAGAGCACCAGCCCTCAAGTCAGGAGGACTTGAGTTCAAATTCAGCCTCAGACACTTACCAGCTGTGTAACTCTGGGCAAGTCACTTAATGTCAATTGCCTCAAAAAAAAAAATCAGAGTACCAATAATAATTATGTAATGAAGACTTTTTAAAAAGTAGTTAACATGACTTTTTTGGGAGCTACTCACGGGATAATTTTTCTTACTATAGAAAGCAATGAATACAAGAAAAAAGTCAATTGAGTATATATAAAGTGGTGGATGAAAGTTACTTTGTAAGCACATATTTAAATTTCTTGGGGGTTTTTTTAAAGCCATTCACAGATATTGTACTATTTAAGCTAGCCTGTAATTCTGCTTGAGACTTATAGAATTGATTTATTAATTGTCAGTTATTTGTTTACCAATTATCTACTGCTACCATATCAATTTTCCTCTTTGTCCCTTATGGCTAGGTGTATATTAACATTCTTTTTATTAAAAGACAAACCACAGTATACAAAACTTTAAATGGTTTCTCTAATTGTAATGGTTCTTAAAATTCAGTTGTAGTGTAGCATTTTGAGTTATAGAAATATAACTGTTTATTTCAGAGTGTGTGCTTTTAACCATTAATGTTAAAAGCTATATTGGCCCTGTATATATTAGTTTTCAGTAATCTCTTCCCTTTATGTTAGTCATAAGAGTACTCCAACTTGGCTTCAGAAAAAAAATGAAAACGAATGGAATCTTTCAAAGCATTTCTCATTTCCATATGTGACTAAGGCATTTTAGATTCAGAAAGTATCTTTAGAAAGAGATCTGCATTTATTTTAATGAAAATGCAAGCCCTAGTCATCTGAATTAAAGTAGAATTTGCTTTGTGAGTAAGAGAATATTGTGAGGTTAAATTGAAATTCAGTAAGAGGTTTCAATTTCATGATTAAAACTGGTTACCATGATTTTTGACGTATTGTACAGGTATTATTTTTAGAGGCTAATTTATCTTTTAAAAATTAATGTATAATTGAAATATAGCTTGAAAGTTGCATAAAATCTCCTTAGACTATTTTACATTTTCTGAAATTAAAGGTTTTGTTGCTTATCCTAACCAATGGAACAGCTCTTATAGTGCTGGGCCAAAAGGAGCCTGTTTTCTGTTATTTAGGTCAGTGGTATAGAAAGTACTGTTGAGACTTAGGCAAATTCCTCTTTGCTTAATCAA
This sequence comes from Gymnobelideus leadbeateri, assembly GCA_011680675.1. Lineage (NCBI taxonomy): Eukaryota > Metazoa > Chordata > Mammalia > Diprotodontia > Petauridae > Gymnobelideus > Gymnobelideus leadbeateri. The sequence continues at coordinate 168,842 of WOXC01009455.1, read as the reverse complement.
CATTGTCCCCACCTGAGGCCGAGCAAAAATAGTCCCTGACTGAGTTTCCTTCCAGCCATTCTGCTTCACGTTACCTTTGGAACTGGAGAGAGGAGGGTTTAAGCTGGGGAGGATGGGGACTTGGGGATCCAAAGGACTCCTCTGCGGGGGTGGAGGTAGGTGGGTGGGGAAGAGGAGCTTTGGTTAGTCCTCGTGTGTGCATAAAGAGTGTTGTTAAGAGGGTAAGTTGGGTATGAATTTAGTCTCTACTTTGTGAAGTCAGTCCTCATTTTTCCGAACCTCCTGATCTTTCTAGCTCTTTCCATTCTTCTCTCTTACAGACCTTTATCTTTCAGTCTCCCAGACAGGACAGGTAGACAAGGTATTGCTGACTTTGAGAAAAAAAAAAACTGTGCTTTTAACAAAGGGAAAGCAAAATGACGTCAAAAGGCAATAAATTATCTAGGCCAGACTCAAAAATTCTTTATGTTAATGAACCCATACCAGTCCCTCGTAGCCTCTTTTCCATGCTAGTTCCTTCTTGTAGTTCCCTCATCTTTTATTGGACTTAGTATTTACTGGCACATCATTGTTGTCATGTTCTGTTTTGTCTGCCTGTGTTGTAGAATGAAACAGTTTGATTTTTTTTAACATTGTCATTTAACTGGCACATCTGGAGAATGACAATCTAATTTGTGTGTAAATGTTTGGGGACTTGGGGGAGAGGCATCATATGGCAGAACCAGTCTAACAATTGACCTGTCACAGACATTTTCATTTCTCAGTCTCCAAATCAGGCATCTTATTGTTTATAAAAATATCTTGCTGAATTTGGAAGTTAAATCATAAAATACAAACCAACCCTTTGGGTCCCTTGCGTGAGAAACAGGAAGCAGAGAAGTTTGAGGGGAGTCCACAGGTGAACGGTACAGCATGTTTTTCCAAATAGTTTCCAAACCCAAAAGTCTTAACAGTCACAAATAATTTGCAATGAAAGGTGGCTTCCTTGCGAAGATCATGGTTAGAAACCCTCCAAAATTTTCATTATTTGTTGGTGATGCTAGTTCACATCTCTAAAGCACTTTGTAGTTTCCCGGGCACTCTTGTCACAATTGTGAGATAAGCTAGTGCAAATATCCTATTCTTGTGTCACTGATTAGCAAATTGAGGTTCAGAGATATTCTGCCTTGCCTAAATTCATACAGTAAGTGACAGAGTAACCATTCAGAACCAAGTCTTCTGTACTCTGAGTTCTGTGTTCTTTTCACCATACCACACTGCCTAGATGAAAGAGATTTCCACCATTTCAAATGGGTGCTCCTACTGAATAGTGATGGGTCTAAACATCCAAACAGCACAAATGACAGAGAATGAGTCCAAGAGATGCCCTATTTTGTATTGGCCAATCCTTTGTAGATATCCACAGAGAAGGATAGGACAGTCCATGCAAAATTACTGCTTGTTTGGAAGATTCTCTCATTTTAAAAAATGTGTTTTTTATACAGGATAGCCCAACTCTTGGTGCAGTTTTAAGCCACTAAATCTTAAAATTGCTCTAAGACTTTTGAGACATCCTGAATGTAAATTATATTTAGCATTTATATTACACTGTATATTTACAGAGATCTTTAGGCTAGTTATTCACTAAAAACTTGAAGCGAGATGTTAATTCTGATGTGAATGTTTATAGGTGGAATATTTGAACACTGGCCCCAAAGAAAAGAGCAGCATTAATCCTGACCTAGGATTAGAGCTTCTGAGTTTCTAGGCTGCCTCCTATTCCTTTTAACTGAGTGCTTCACTGGGTAATTCATATTCAGAAGTAAAGATGTTGAAAATGTTCACCTTGCTTGAAAACATATTTTCAAAATCTGCAGATATTTTGTTAATGATTTGGGGTCTGAAGCCATTTAATAATATGTTTGATAAGTCTGGTATTTCCCATACCAGTCTTTTAGATCAAAATTATGATATTATGATCATATTACCAGCATTTATTTAGAAAGGTGGAGAAAAGTTTTAGAACATATAAACTATTTGCAACTACCATCTTTACTGCACAGTATTTTCAAGTTGGAAGAAATCTTTTAAGATGGTAGGAAAATATTTTTTTACTACTTAAAGAAAATAACTAATGTACCATTCTTCCTTTCCTTTCCAGTAAATACTTAACTATTTATTGCCTAAGGAAAGGGGACTTGCAGGATCTTTGAAATCTTAGTAATGCTGCTTTTTGAGTTCTGCTTGCACATATTCTGTTTATTTTTGGGTCTGGCACTTTAAAAACAAAACCAAAACCAAATCATACCCATCCATTACTATCTTTGTGATTCAGGTGCTTGAAATTTCCAAGAGTATGTCTGTATAAGTCTTCTATCTGTTTGGCCTCATTTTGGTATACCTGCAGACTTCATTTTGTTTTCTTTCTCTTAATTCTGTTCCTTTATTTAATCTCATGGGAGAGAAAACATGGTCATTCTTTTATATCCCGTACATCATTCTTTCACCTAGTTCATAATCTTCCTGCTTCAAACTCATGTATTTATTTTGGGAAGAGGAAATGGTAACGTATTCCAGCCTTAGCGGTACCCAAGTACAGTATGGATGGAAACAAGTTATTTCTCCAGTAGCTTTTTGTTCTCCATTATTGTCACTTCATATAAATTATATTTTCTTCAATTTGTGAGTGCTAACTAGTATGGTTAGAGGCAAGCCTGACTTTTGTCAGCTGTTTTAAAATATATATATCACATGTGTTTGATTCTTGTAAATTTTTAATGTTCTAAAAAAAGGATTGGGTTTTTTTGCTTTTATATGTTAATTGCCTTTGTGCATCAATAGGATATTCTTTTTCTGAAAGAAAATTATCCTGACAGCAGTGAAAATTACTTTAAATGTCTATTTTGGGGGCAGCTAGGTGGCACAGTGAATAAAGCACCAGCCCTGGAGTCAGGAGGACCTGAGTTCAAATTTGGCCTCAGATACTTGACATACTTACTAGCTGTATGACCTTGGGCAAGTCACTTAACCCCAACTGCCCTGCCTTCCCCCCTCCAAAAAGAAAAAAAAACAAAATAAGGTAAAATTAAATTAACTAAAAAAAAATTCTCTTCAGCTTATTTCTTTTCTTTGGCTTCAAGTCATTGTTAATGAGTTCCTGAGCTCCCTTCCGTCTCTAAATCAATGACCTGGAGTGATCCAGTTTTTTCCCTTTCAATAGGAAACTAAGAGGAAATTTTATTTCATCATTTCTTGGATTATATAAATAACATTCTTTTATAAAGTAAGATTTTTTTATGGATCTGTATTTATATTTACATATATATACATGACTACTGAGTTTATTTAAGAACCTTGGCTTAAGAACGCTGGCTGCCTTAGTGTAATTTTTGTCCACGTAGAATTTTTTTCCCACATTTTTATTCTCCCACTTCCCAACTCTCCAAAATAATATTCCAGTTCAATTAAAAATAAGTGGGGTTAGTAATTTTAATTTGATTGTGTTTGTCCTTTAGGCCATTTGATTTTTATATTGTACATTACAAAAATATCAACCGTACTTGAGAAATAATTTGTATTCTATTAATTCATTTGTGTGTTTTAAGTAGTTATCATCCTCCTCTGCATGTTTATGGGCTTGTTGCTTATGTTTAGAAGGATTATAGTTCCTTGGGCTTCATAACTTTTTTAGCAGTTTTGCATATTGAGGGCTATGTGTGACACAACTGTGTTATTTGAAATTAATTGTCCCAAATTGACTATATATATATATATATATATATATATATATATATATATATTCTCATTAGCAGCTAACAGCAGTCATTAGCAAGATACCATCCTTGAGACCATGTTTGCAAAGAAACAACTTAATCTAATGCAAAGTACAGGAATTTATTTATTATTCACCTATTCTTTGCCAATGTTCAGATTTAACTGCTTCTTACTACAGAGTATTTTGAAGGCTTGATATCCATTTATTTTATGTTGAAGGAATTACAGGTTATAAAAATTAGGCATACCATCCAATAAAAAATATTCTATGGATAAACATCCTTTTAGAAGAAGTTCATTATTACTTTAGTGTTTAAACTTAAAAGTTTTTATTAGTTGTTTTTTTTTATAAAGTCTGTTTATCTTTTGTTGGAACGTTATACAACTTAGTTTTGAGAACTTGAAAACACAGAGAACTGTTATTACAGAAGGCTATGGGAAATCAGCATGGCAATTTGAAAAGTTACAAATTTTTTCAGCTTGGAAAAAGGATCATAGTTCCAGAAAGTTGTATGATTTTGTAAAATAACTTCATCTCCCTTTGCAATCAACATACTTCCCGGCACAAAAAGGAAGTCTGAAAGAAGTTATATCAGCTCTTATTCTGGGATCTCTTTTAACTAAATTGTGATAGATGGAAGATGAGCTAAAAAGAGTCTCTCCTCAGTGTAATATGTAGTATGCTAAACAACGCTCAGTTGTGTTTCTACTGTCTTGGGGGCGGGAGACAAGAGTACTGTAATCAGTATAAAAAGGATAGCTTCAGGTAGGTAAAATGCATAGTTTTCTTTCAGTTTTTAGTTGTCCATTAATGAAAACAATTAACCTACATTAAATTAAGATAATTTAATGCCTCAACCCAAATCTTCACTTTTTTGGGGTTAGAGGGTCTTCATCCATATCATCAACATGACCTTTCTGTTTAAAATCTCACCCATAATTGTCCCTGTGGATGATATTTTGGTGGTCCTACCATTATTTTCATTTTAAAATTGATAATATATTACTTTTTTCATTTCTTAACAGTAATCTCATCTTTTATTCAGAAAATACTTTACACCTTCCTATTTTGTGTTGGTCAAGATTTTTTCAGGTGAAACGTCTCTAAGAGAGGGATAGATTCATATAAGACAATTTCTCTGTTACTATTCAAGCTCTTAGCAGACTATTAAAAGGAACTTTAAACTCTGTGTTTCTATTAAATTGACATTGTAACTGGCATTTCCTATCTATATTTTTCATTGCGCTACTGGAAAATTTGATGGGTGTTGGGTTTTTTTTGGTACTTTCATCAGCATTCATCCAAATTGCTGCCAAAGTCAGATTTTTAAGCTTAATTATAAAACACCTTTGAATAAATATTAGTGAGACCTATTTTGTCAACAAATTAAACTTCCAAACTTAAGGATACATAATTTTTTTTGTTAGAGAAAATACCTATGCTTGTCATGTTTCTTTTATCCTAATAACTTCTTTTTAAAGCTATTTTAAAGTATACAACTCATATGATGAGAGCAAAGAATTTTGCATATGGTTTAATTCATCTACCTGTCCTTCTGTTTGCCAGTAGTGCTCTGTCCTGAAAATAATTAAACTGAAATTATCATGAGCACATTTATAGAGATACTAATGAAGTCTTCCATTCAGATGACTCTACCTCTGAACTTATGCTTATTAAAGTGAAGTTATATGTTAAATCTTTGCATCCTATAATATCTAAACAATTTTTTTTGTTTTTATAGTCTCAGGGGTTACAGGTTCTCCTCTTGCCTGCTAACTAAGAAAATATTTCCAGGCACATTATTTTAAGATTAAAATAATTTGTTTAAAAGATTAATTGAAAAGTCCTAGAATTTTTCTATGTAATCTTGGACAAATCCTTCCAATTTTAGAAAATAGATTTAGAAATTTCATTATTTTGAAATGTTTTAGAAATTTAACCTTACTAACCAATGTAATACACAATCACGATCAATAGATTTCAGTTTTGACACTGTCATATAAAACACATTCATTGATCACACTTTTCCAGTAAATGCTTAGAAAAACAGTATCCGAACCCAACTTTCTATGAGACCTTACTGTGTCTCATGTTTCAGAGGATTAGGAATGGGACTGGTGATTTTCCTGGCATGGGGGACTCCTTGATGAGTAAACTCCCTCTACTAGTACAGGTCAACACTTTCTCTGCAACTTGTCATTTTAGAGGTTACCTGTCTCATCCAGGGTCACACTGTCTGTATATCTACCTATCTATCTATCTGTCTGTCTATCTATCTGTCTGTCTGTCTGTCTATCTATCTGTCTGTCTATCTATCTGTCTGTCTATCTGTCTATCTATCTATCTATCATCTATCTATATCTGTCTACCTATCTACCTATTGATCTATCTATCAAGATAGATATAGATTATATACAGATGGATACACACACATATCAGAGATGGGACACTGCCATGATTCTAAAGATTTCAATATAGAGGTTGGTAGTAAATAGTGATTAAGTTATAAGGCACCTAAAATCAAGATAATTGTACAGATAGAATTCTTGGCTAGTCTGAGATACCCAGGTGACTAAAATGAATGGCATTATCTGTGATGTTGAGATGTGATTTAGGCTGTGTTTAATTCTGCTTCCAAATGCCTCACTAGGTATTTATTAGTTTAACATATTCTTTAGAGTCTCCTCTTCCCCTTCACATTTATATTCAGTTACCATTGCATGTAATTCACCATATTTTAAAATGTGTGAATTGTTTTCTCTTTATAGTTTAGTACTTCAAAGTAACTCATCCCATACAAACCAAAACTACCATCTGGTCCTTTTAATCTTGTTATCTGAAATGCTTTATCACTGTCTTCCATTGTGTATAACAGTTTCGCGATGAATTACATCTGAGTTGGACATTTTCTTTTTTTTCCTTTTATTTACCTCTATATACAGGCTGGCTTAGCAGGAGCTCCAGCCCGTGCAGTATCCGCTGTAAAGAATATGAATCTTCCTGAGATCCCAAGAAATATTAACATTGGTGACATCAGTATAAAAGTGCCAAACCTGCCCTCTTTTAAATAAAAAGGCTACTCCCAGGTAAAATCCAGGAGGGAAAGTCATCTAGGTTTACCATGCAATTGTTTACCAAAAAAAGAGGAAGAGAGTCTTAATTTTTGCTGTTGGATTGATTTAAGAAAAGGTATTGTATAGAATTGTGTATAAAAATCAGTATATTAAGATGAACATTGCTTTTGTCTTGGCTCAGTGATTTTTAAGGAAATGAGACGTCCTCATGTGATTTTTTTTCTAAATTACATTCCTATGCCCTCATAAGGCATGTCATCTTGGTTGCTACAGTATTTTGAAAATGTATTTAAGGTATTCCTTTATTATGTACAACCCAAAATATTGGGGCATTTTGTATATTTCATGGAATTCTATGAGTACAGCATTCCTTAACTCTTCCTGCCATTTGTCATGATTATTTAAAAACTTACATATATGTTGCATGAAAAATATTCTGTTCTTTTTTAGAAAAAAATAAACTCAAAATAAACTGGACCTCTAGACCATTTATTTGTTTGAAATCTCATTTGGCAATAAATCATGTTTTCCCATTGCTCAGCACAATTATAAAGAAATTAAATACTTATCTTTGTTTTAAAATAAGTTAATGTGGTATTGATTGCTGCCAAAATGGTGAATGTGTGAAAACTTACTGAATTAGTAAGGAATCTACTGAGCTCATTACTAGAGGGTTTATATTATACTATGCTAACCAAGATCTTATCCTTATGCATTCCAGAGAGAAAATCGTAAGACTTGGGTTAATTTTACACATTACATTTGGAACCATCTCCCTTTTGACTTACTTCTTGACTGACTTACTTTCTGAGGGAAAGTAATTTCTGTAAATGCTTCCCTTGGTTGATGTCCACACCCACCTGTCCCCTCAGAGGCAGCTATTACCTCATTTCTTTTACAAAGTGAAGGCTGGTTCAGTGTGGCTCTCTCACGCCCAAAGCCTCAGGCTCTAGTTTCACTTTTCCGACCATATTTTCTCCTCAGTGTATGAGAAGGTGAGTGTATATCCCTAATTTGACCAGTGCTTACTCATCATCTTCATAAATTTTCAAGTTTCCCATTCCTAAAATTTTGCTGCTTGTGTTCTTCTTGTTCAATTGTTTCAGTCATGTCTGATTCATTGTGACATCTATTTGGGGTTTTCTTGGCAAAGATACTGGAGTGGTTTGCCATTTCCTTCTGCAGCTCATTTTCCAGATAAGGAAACTGGGGAAAACAGGATTAAGTGACTTGACCAGGGTCACACATAGCTAGTACGTGTCTGAGGCTAGATTTGAACTCAGATCTCCCTGACTTCCCCTCTCAGTTCTTACTATACCCCATCCTACCTGTTATTCCTCCATAATTCATTCACTCATACAACAAGTGTTTATTGAATGTCACTTACGTCTTAGACGTTGCTCTAGACTCCATTCGCCTTCCTTCCTTCGATAGCTGGGTCATCCAGGTTCTCTCTTTAATGCTCAATGATCTGGCCTTTCCCAGATCCTCCTATAACATACCTTGGTATTGGCAATATCCTTCAGTAATGTAGATGTAAACAGCAAGCCAGGAAACAGTAGAGGAACAAAAACATCCAGGTAAGTGTGGAATAAATTAGTATGCAAGGGGAATGAAATCATGTGGAAGCTTAATATGTTAGATTATATAGGGATATGATTTTTTATATTGAGAAATCTCGGTAACTTTCAAGATTCAATCTGCTTGGTACTCACATCTCATCATTCACACTCATATTTGACTGGAGGGTAGGGCATGGCCACCCCCATGAACCTCTCCCTTCCCCCGCTTTTTGTCTTCCTTTTTTATGTGTTATCTTCCCCCATTAGGTTGTAAGCTCCTTGAAGGCAGGGGCTGTTTTTTTTTTTAAAACTTGTATTTGGATCCCTTGTAAGACTTGGGTTAATTTTACACATTACATTTGCCCCCATAGTAGGCATTTAATAAATTCCTGTTGACTGACTGATAACTTCCTAGAATTGCTGCAAGGTTAAGATGCCATTTATAGTGAGTTCCATTCAAAGAATTTGCCTCAAGAAATGATGAAATTGACACTTAATACAAAACTAGCTATGTGACCTTTGGCAAGTCACTTAATCCCAATTGCCCTACCTTCCCCCCTCCAAAAAGCAATAAATAAATAAATAAATGAAGAAATGAAGAAATGATGAAATTATTTTAGTTCTCAGAACTTTCAGGACTTGGACTGGACATTTCACATAAGTGTTTGGTAAATATTTTCTGAGTTAATATCATGAATGCTTGGGAACTGGAAAACAGTCATCTAGATTATATTTTAGAGAAGAGGGATATCAGGTAAGGTGGTTATAAATATGAGTTTAGAAGGAATTTTTTTCCTTGGTGAGATTTCTAAGTGAAGCAGAGACCTTTATATGTAGGTAACAAGATCAGAAGGAGGGTGTGTGTGGGGGGGGTGCTACTGAGTGAGGAAATCTTAGCCAGAAGAATCATTTTTCACTTATATAGTGCTTTACAATTTGTGAAGTACTTTCACATATGTTATTTCATGTGATCCTTATAAGAGCTCCAGGGGATGGAAAGGGTAAGTGTTATCAAGCAGTTAAGTAGTTCCAAGAAAGGCAGTTGTCCAAGGTGGTCTCTAGTAGTTGAGGCAATCAGGAAGGATATACAAGGGGGTGCTTGAGCTGTGTCTTGAAGAGAGAAGGGTTCTGTGAGGCAGAAATTTAAAGGAAATTCAGGAGCTGGGCTCAAGTCCCACTCCTGACACTCATGACTTGTATAAGACCTTAAGCAGAGGCAGTTAGTAGTGTAGTGGACAGAGTGCCAGTCCTGGAGTCAGGGAGACTCATCTTTCTGAGTTCAAATTTGACCTCAGATACTTACTGACTGTGTGACACTGGACAGGCCGCTTTACCCTGTTTGCCTCAATTTCCTCATCTGTAAAAGGAGCTGGAGAAGGAAATGGCAAACCACTGCAGTATCTTTACCAAGAAAACAACAAATGGGATCAAAAAGACTCAGACATGACTAAAAATGACTGAACAACAAGAAGACTTTGGGTAAGTCACTTAACCCCTTGGGTCTCAAATGACTGGGATGAACTCCAGGTTCCCTTCCTGGTGGTGGTACCACCAATATGGTATTATCCCTAACATGACACATTGAAATCTATTCATAACTTTTAATCTTGTGTAACTTTTGTTCCTAATAGCCCGTAAATCTTTATTACATGGTGGGGTGAGGGAGGAGGGATGCTTGAGAGTCTTCCTTTAACTCTTCTAATATTAACTAAGTATTAGTGCAATATGCAGATGGATCATCTCTTATCTGTCAGCCCCTCTTCTTCTCAGGTCCTACTTCTTCTTGATATATTTTTCATATCACTTCTTGCATGCATAGTCATTACTGAATCCTGTTTATCATACCCACCACACATGGTGCCATTGCTCTTTGAGTGACCACAGCATACAGTTAAAACATGTCAGGTTCCAAGGTGAATAATTTTTAAAAACTTCTCTTGAAAAGTTATAGTCAAATATGGAAATATGTTTTGCATTATTTCATATTGTTATTGTCTTCTCCGTGGGTGGGGAAAGGAGTGGAGAGAAATCAAAGCTGAAAATATATTGTTTTGTTTTTAAAAAGTTAAAAGTTCTAATGTACTGGTTACAAATACAAACTAATTCGTAAGTTAATTGAGCTATGTCAATAAAGACAAGATGGGGGGGTGGCTAGATGGTGCAGTGAATAGAGCACTGGTCATGGAGTCAGGAGGACCTGAGTTCAAATCCAGCCTCAGGCACTTAATACAAAAACTAGCCTGTGGGGGGCGGAGCCAAGATGGCTGAGTAGAAACAGCATTTCCAATGTGCTCTGCCCCACACAAATTTCAAACAATGTGAAAGGGAGCTCCGAACAACTTCTGGAGCCACAGCACCCACAGAACGGCACAGAGAAGCTAACCTCCTGCTGAGGACAGCCCAGCAGCCCTGCAGGGAGCGGCCAGCGCAGCCCCCAGAGCCGAGCCCAGGTCTGAGGCTTTAGCCACAGGGTGGCCAGGCCTTCAGCCCACTGGTGGAACCCCAGAACAACAGCAATTGTGGCGATTCCAGAATTATCAGCACAGATATGCCTAGGACAAAGTGAGAGGTTAGTGCCCTATGGACTTTGGGACCAGTATTTGGGGAACACGTGGCTTCCTCCCCTGGGGGCAAAAAGCTGCCGAAGAAACAGCTGCACAGAAGCCATTTTGCAGCGTCAGCAGTGGCTCTAGCTCCTGGTCTGCGAACTGTAGGAAGATCCAGCAATCAGTCTGGGGGTTAATCGCTTTTGCTTTAAACTGCCTGGATCTGGATTGTGGTCTGGGGGGGAAGTTTGGGGTGGGTATCCAACTTGCCAGAGTGGGTGGAGGTTTTACAGAGGCCACCCAACTGGCGGAAGTTGTGAAGACCCCACGTTTGGGCGGAAGCTTCCCTGTCTGGTGGCAGAGTCCTACTGTGGCAACAAGCCCAAAAATCAAGTAATTAAGTGGCAATATGCCTAGGCAAACAAAACAAAATAAACAGAAAAGTTCAACATTGGACTCCTATTTTAGGGGCAAAGAGGCTCAAAGCATGGAGGAGGACTGTGACGTCAGAACTTCTGCACCAAAAGCCCCAAATGAAAATACAAGCTGGCTACAGGCCATAGAGGACCTTAAGAAGCAGATAAGAGAAGTGGGGGAAAATTTGGGAAGAGAAATGAAAAAGATGCGAGAAAAGTATGAAATGACAGTCAACAGCCTGACTGACGAAAATAACACCTTAAAAAATAGACTAACTCAAATGGCAAAAGAGGCTCAGAAAGGCAATGAGGAGAAGAATGCCTTAAAAAGTCGAATTTGCCAGATGGAAAAAGAATCTCAAAAGCTCACTGAGGAGATTCATTCCTTCAGAGTTAGACTGGAGCAAATGGAAGCTAGTGACTTTATGAGAAATCAAGATACTGTTAAACAGATCCAAACAAATGAAAGAATAGAAGGCAATGTGAAATATCTCATGGGAAAAACTACTGACCTGGAAAATAGATCCAGGAGAGACAATTTAAAAATTATTGGACTACCTGAAAGCCATGATCAAAGAAAGAACCTAGAAATCACCCTTCAAGAAATTCTCAAGGAAAACTGCCCTGATGTTTTAGATCCAGAGGGCAAAATAGAGGTTGAAAGAATCCACAGATCACCTCCTGAAAAAGATCCCAAAAAGAAAACTCCCAGGAATATTATAGCCAGGTTCCAGAATCCCCAGATCAAGGAGAAAATACTACAAGCAGCCAGGAAGAAACAATTTCAATATTGTGGAAACACAATCAGAATGGCACAGGACCTGGCAGCTTCTACATTGAGGGATAGAATGGCATGGAATATGATATTCCAGAGGGCAAAAGAGCTGGGAATGAACCCAAGGGTCACCTACCCAGCAAAACTGAGTATCTTGTTTCAGGGGAAAATATGGTCATTCAGTAGAATAGAGGACTTTCAAGCATTCTTGATGAAAAAACCAGAGCTGAAAAGAAAATTTGACATTCAGACACAAGAAGCAAGAGATGCTTGAGAAGGCAATCAAGGAAAAGAAATCAAAAGGAACTTATCAAAGTTGGACTATTTACAGTCCTACATGGAAAAACAATAACTGTGTTTGATGAAACCTTTCTCATTATGAAAATAATTGAAGAAGGGTACATGGCATATGTTCACAGGTATACATGGATAGAGGGCACAGGTTGAATTTGATGGGAAGGGATGATTATTTTTTTTTTGGAGGGCAATTGGGGTTGGGTGACTTGCCCAGGTTCACGTGGCTGGGTTTTTGTTTTTGTGTTGGGTGTCTGGGGCCAGATCCAAGCTTGGGTCCTTCTGGCTCCGGGGCTGGCTCTCTGTTCACTGCGCCACCTAGCCGACCCAAGGAAGGGATGACTCTTAAGGGGTGAAGTCAAGAGGTGAGGGAGGAAAGTGACAAGAGGAGATGGAGAGAAACAGGGTAGGGCAAACTATCTCATGTAAAAGAGGCAAGGGGAAGTAGTTGCAGGGGAGGGGAAGAACAGGAAGGCAAAAAGGCAAAAGCATATTCTCATTGAAGTTGGCTCAAGGAGAGAATCACATACATACTAAATGGAATATCTTACCCTCACTCTCCTGAGTAGGGGAAAGGGGGACAAGAGGGGGGATGATGGAGGCGAGGGCATTCTGGGGAGAGGGAAGGTTAGAAGTACCCACTATCAAAGAGGGACAGGATCAAAGTAGGGAATGGACCAGGTGGGAGGTGAGACAGGTGGGAGGGAAATATAAGCAGTCTTTTACAATATATCTATTATGGTAATGTTTTGCATAGATATACATATACAACACATACTGAATTGCTTATCTTCTCAGAGGGAGTGGGTGACAGGGGAGAAAGGGAATGGATCTGAAAATCAAAGTTTTAAAATTAAATGTTTCATAAGATGTCCAGGCAGTGGGGCTCAGAGATTCACCTTGCCCTAATGGCAAAGTCGAAGGGGGTATGGGAGAAGATATGGGAGAGAGCAGATTGGATGGGGAGATATCTGGTGGGACTGCTATTCTGGGGTGGTGGGTAGGGAAAGAACAGGGGGAAAATGTAACTCATAATCTGGTGGAAATGAATGATGTAAACCAGAAGTTAATAAAGCATTTGTTTAAAAAAAAAAACTAGCCTGTGACCTTGGGCAAGTCACTTAACCCCAATTGCCCTCCAAAAAAAAAAAGGCAATAAAGGCAAGATAATGAAACAAATCAAAGGTAAGGATGAGTATCTGTAAAATGGGGTATGGGCACATATGGTGTTGATCCCTAAACCAGGAAGACCAAGAAAACTATAATTTTCCTAATGAATATTGGTGCAAAAATTTTAAATCAAATGCTAGGGAAGGAGATTACAGCAATATGTCACAAAGATCATACACTATGAATAGGTGGGATTTATACCAGGAATGGAGGGCTGTTTTAATATTAAGCAAACTATCAGCATAATTGACCATATCAATATCACAACAAAAAAAAATAATATGATTATCTCAGTAGATGGAGAAAAGTCTTTTGACAAAATACAACACTCATTCCTATTAAAAATGCTAGAAACTATAAGAATAAATGGAGCTTTCCTTAAAAATGATAAATAATATCTATCTAAAACCATCAGCAAGCATTATCTGTCATGGGAGATAATCTAGAAGCCTTTCCAAACAGATCAGGTGAAGCAAGGGTGATAATTATTACCACTGTTATTCAATATTGTACTAAAAATGCTAGCTATGGCAATAAGAGAAGAAAAAGAAACTGAAGGAATTAGAATAGGCAATGAACAAACAAAACTATTACTCTTTGCAGATGATGTGATGGTATATTTAGAGAATCCTAGACCATCAACTAACACTAGTTGACACAATTAGCAGCTTTAGCTAAATTTCAGGATATAAAATAAACCCACATAAATCATCAACTTTTCTAAAAAAAGACCAACAAAGTCCATCTGGAAGAGATAGAAAGAGAAGTTCCATTTAAAATAGCCACAGACAGTATAAAATACTGGGGAGTCTACCTGCTAAGAGAAGCCCAGGAACTATATGAACACAGTTACAAAACACTTTTCACACAAATAAAGTCCAAACAATTGGAGAAATATTCATTGCTAGTGAGTAGGCTGAGCCAATATAATAAAAGCGACAATTTTACCTAAATTAATTTACTTCAAGGCAGATGGTAATTTATGTTATTTCTACTGATAAAATTGCATCTGTTTCTGAAGATAAGCCATTTGAGAGTGTCAGGGACTTTGGTGGCAAGATCTTCCTTCCCTTCCTTCCTTCCTTCCTTTAATAAAGATTCACCATAATGTGTGAACTTTTAAAGAGCCTAAGTATTTGTGACTCTTCTGTTGACAAATGGGCCAGAATAATCGGACACAGATTAATCTCAACCAAGACCTTTCTTAGGTCTTTGGTAGTTGTGTCTCTGTAACACCAGCAGGAGCAGTTTCCAGCTTGCATCTCCATAAAGGTTGCTTTCCAGGATCATGGATATGAGCGTTGGGCTAAAAGCATTGCTATTCCAAAGATTCTTGGATTCAGGGTTTTGGGCTGTCCCATCAAAGCCTGTGGCAAGATGGTGGTCCAGTCTGAGCTCTCTGGAGCACACTGCCTCTTGTCTCTTGCTCAGGGCTCTTTGTAGGGCAGTAGGTAGGCTGCTGGGGCCTGCTTCCCTGGACAGTGGCTTTAGTTGCTGGGCTGAGTGAGAGATGGGACCTGTGGTCTGGGAGATGCTGCTTCCCTCTTACCTCTCTACCTATTACTGGCGGTGTTTATTGGTCAGCAGTTGTAGATCCTGTCATGTCCACTAGGTGTTAGCCTCTATCTCCTCTCCGGAGCTTTTGCAGCTAAACTTGAAAAAGCCAACCACACTTGGTACTTCTCCATTTCTTCTCTCACTCTTCTAAGTCCTCTTATGATCCAGCTGCTAACATCAGCACTCAATCGAAACCACTCCCTTCAGAGTTATTAATGATCTCTTCATTGTAAAATCTGACAGCCTTTTATCCGTGCTCACATTTCTTGATTCCTCTGCAGCATTTGGCACCTGATCACCTTCTTCTGGGTATTCCCTCCTTGCTCAGTTTTTGTATCACTCTTTCTTGGTTCTCCTCCCTGTCTGACTACTCCTCGGTCTCCTTTGTCATATCTTCATCTGTGTCATATTTTGGGGGAAAAGGGAGAGCAATATCCTAACCTCTGCCCCATGCAAGTTAGATTATTTTTTTTCCTTAGAAAGTATGGAAACCATTCCTGGAATTCGATTCACCCAGAAAACTAAAGGCTCAGGCTGTTGAAATCACCTCTTGGTCATTCAGGCACGAAAGAACCATAAAGAGTCACATTCTGATGCTTATCTGTGGACCCCGTGGGGGCAGCTCAGTCAGGGGAGCTTCACTTAGCTGAATTAACTTGGGGTGTCCTCTGAGTATATCCTTGTTGAATTCTATGGCTAAGTAAATCTCTCCTTTTGTTGTCTGTTGAAATGACCTATGTGTGTTTCATTTTCTTCCAATATCAAAGAAACTACTAGATGACTGACCTAAGGCAGTTCCCTGCCCAGAATTAGAAGGTAATGATCCCACTGAAGTGGTGGATGGAAGGAAAGCCCAGCTCAGGCTTCATACCTACAGTGATTCTTTTGCTGATGCCTCTAGGAGAGAGGCCAATGTGAACAAGGTCTGTAGCTTTACCTTGAAGATAATTGCAGTAAATTGTCTTAGGCTTATCACTTGTGTTGTCTCTGGGTCTCCCAGCCTTGGAATTCAAGCTTCCTCCAAAGGTATTGGAATTGTCCTTGAGAACTGAAGGGATTTCTTTAGAACTGTTTACCTTCAAAGCAGCTAGGAGCAATTGAATTGGGAAATGGACATAGTGTTGAAAGTGATTTTTCCCATCACTAGGAAAGGACAAATATTAAAGAATGAGGCTGCTCAGTGGATAGGGCTTGGCATGGAGTCAGGAAGACCTGAGTTAAAATCCAACCTCAGACACTTACTAGCAATGTGACCCTGGGCAAGTCATTTCACTTCTGTCTGGCTCAGGTTCCTCAACTGTAACATGAGGATAATAATAGCACCTGTCTCACAGGTTGTTAAGAGAATCAGATGAACAGATCTACTTAATAAATACTTGTTCCCCCCTTTGGTGAGACTGTATGATTTTATATAGCTAATTATCATCCCCAACCCAGAATCTTATTTGCGTTGACTGAGAAAAGAAGTGTTTGTTTTTAATGGCTTTTTTGTAGGTTAGTTAATATAATTAAGCAAATAGTCCTTTATCCCATAACTGTGTGTATGGACATAGCCAACCAGTGAGAGCTAGCTTAGGGACCCCAAGAGCAAACTAAGGCATATCCCCGTGTTAGCAGGGTCTGTCTGAGTTGGTTTGGGTCAGTTTTGCAGACCTGCCCTTTTATGCATTATCTATAAAGGAGAAATATTTATTTACTTTGTACTTGATGCTTCATTCAACTTTAATAACCGTAGCAATTTGCCATGTGGACTTAATTGATAGATAATGTCATGGTTCAGCAGGAACAAGCTAAGACAATGAAGAATTTTGGAATCATACTGTTATCTGAGTCACATTTTTCTGTTTCTGATTAACCTTGCTTGTTGCTAATGTGAAAAGAACAGCACTGGCTGCATCCGATTATTTTGTTCCCCAATTTTCCTTCTCCAAAGAGAAATTCCTCCATTAAGTGTATGTGTGTGTGTATGTATATATGTATGTGTGTGTGTACATGTATATATACATACATGTTTATTAAGTATATAAAATATGTTAATATATAATATATACATATAAAGCATATATTTGCTATTTCTGTTGCTCCCTTGTGTGTATACCTAAAAACAACAAAACAACACCAAAAAAACCCCTTGTTTCCCTTTCTTTCCCTTCATGTTAGCTATTTTCTTGGTTACTGAATTCTTTTGTAAGGTGGCAACAGACAGATGGGTAGATTAAGCTTCCAGAGTTCTCTTCCGAGCCCATATTAGTTTTAAAATGACTGACTGACTGACTTTGAAACTGGTTAAACATATAAGGATTTTATTTCAAGGGCTGATCATATAACAGATGTGTGATTTTAGAAGGTGTAATGGCAAGCAAAGAAGTATTTAGTGCCTTGTTTCAGCTACTAAAGTATATCACTTTGTCTGAGTTCTAGTGTCATTGAGCCTTGCCCTAATTATATCAAGTCTTTGTTAAGAAACAGAACTTGTGAACCCCACAATGGGAGGAACTTGCTGATGTAACAGGAAGGGGCAGAACATGGAGGAGCTAATAACCGTATATAAGGAGAAACCCAAGCTAGGAAAGAGTAGAACTGAGAAGGGGAACATGGTGGTGGCGAGGCACTCTGTGTTGATTTTTGCTTGTGATACCTTGGACAGAAGCCTTGGGACCTTACTGGAAGCCCTGAAAGAGGATTTTCTGGTTGTCTGTTGTAGAACCCTCCTGGAGGAGGGTTTCAGAGGTCCTGGGACCATACTGATGATTTGTGTTTAGTTCTCAGACCTTGTTGGTGGGTCTGTGTTGATTTCACAGGCAGATAGTGAATTGATGATGGTGCCGGCAATGTGTATGAATGTTATTGTGGCTGTTAAGCTTTTTCTTCCCAGAAACAGAAACTGTGAAGGACTTGAGGTGGACTGGACACCGTGAGCTTCAATATGGAATGGGAATTGGAAGAAGAACTGGAGGAGGAGCTGGATGAGTTGCTGAGAGCTGCCTACCTATGAATTGGTGATTGTTGGGTAGATCCAGGGGGCTGGATCCATGGAAGAGGAATCATGGAATCTGAGAACCAGCCTTGAGTCAAGATAAAAAGACCTCTTCTTGGGTACTTAATGCTGACTGAGAAGATCATGATGTACTGTGACCTAGGGGTGGAGAACTTTGACCTTTGTACTTTGTGTCCCTTGTGGAGGCCTGTTCCTTAAGGATGATTGAGTTTAGGACTTACTGAATGATTGTTATTACTGCTATTATTAGTGAAGCCTTGGAAGAAAGTGTTTTTTTGTGGGGTGGGGGTGTGGAGGTGATCTAGAGCTGTGATTTCATTATAGAGAATTCCTAATTAATTATCTTCACTAGTATGTTTCAGTTTATTGTTCTAGAGAGTTAGGCACTGAAAGATTATATCACTTTATTTTAAAGACCAGACTTTCTGACTTGGACTCTCTACAGTGTCACATTGCCCCCCATCTTAGATGACTACTTCAAATATCTGTCATTTCATCAGATGCTAATCTCCTAGTGATTGGCCTCTCCAAATTTTAACTAAGCCACTTCTTGAACAGGAGAGGCATAATTTGTCTCTGGTTCTATACTTTAAGCTCCTTGTGCTTGTCTGAGTTTGTGCCCCATTAATATACCCTTTGAAAACCCAACCCCCATGCTCTGATGAATAAGCCAAGAGGAGAGGATTTTAGTGGAAGATTTGGAAGAATGCTAGATAAAAACAGTTTGCATGGGTTTATACTGTAAGGCACAGAGAGCCAATGTAGTACAATGTTATTGTAGATGGTTCTGGATATTAGGGGTGGGCCTGACTCAGGCCAGGCCTCTTTTAGTTCAGGTTGGTTATTGGGATCAAATAAGGCACTTTGTAGGCCATTCAATAGTTAATAAAAATGAAATTTGCTTAGAAAAGATATTTAAAAGAAAAGAAAGGATATTTAATAAGAATACTCATTTCCATATGGAAACTCATCTGGTCGGCAGCATAGGGTGTGGTGACTTCCATGGAATTGAGAAGGGCACTGATCCCACATGGGAGGACTGTTTATACCCGTAAGTGACCAAGAAGCCACCAGGAAGCTACATCAAGAGGAATAAAGCTTGAGCTTTGGCTCACTGAGTTAATCAAGTCTCAATGTTGTTTTGGTTGCCTTTCAGGGAAAAATTAGCCAATAGTGTGGGAATAAGGGGAAACCGTGGTCCTATTATAGATAATTTAAAGGATGAATCAACCAGCATTTATTTATTTAATGCCTACTATGTTCCTGGCACTGTGATAGTTACTAAAGCTACAAACACAAAAATGAAATAGTCCCTGCTCTAAAGGAGTATAGATGGATGGACAGATGAATGAATGTAGTGAAAAAGTATTTATTAAGCACTTACAGTACAAAAAATGACAAGCATTGTATTAAACACTGGGAATAAGTGAAAAAAGTAATGCCTTTTCTAACCTACACAAATTTTTTAAAGAATAATTTGCGTGGATATGAAGGTCACTGTTGATGAGTGTACATTGGCATTGAAAAGTATTAGCTGGAAACAAACAGATTTTCAAAGGTGGTAGTCTACTGTAGACTATCTCTGCCACCATAGCTTTGATTCTATATTCTATAGCTTATAGAATACAATGTTTATTATTTGTCACCATGAGAAATAGTGAATTTGAATACCAAGAAGCATAGGGAGATGGATATGAACTGATGCAAAACGAAGTAAACAAAATATACATAAATTATAGCAATGTAAATACCATGATTCCAGAAGACCCATGACAAAGAATATTATGTCACCTGACAGGTAACAGAGAAAATATGTAGGGGAGGCTAGGTGGCGCCATGAGTAGAGTGTCGGCCCTGGAGTCAGAAGGACCTGAGTTTGGATCTGGCCTCAGACACTTAATGCACACACAAACCAAAACCTAGCCGAGTGACCTTGGGCAAGTTACTTAACCCCAATTGCCCTCCAAAAAGCAAAAAAAAAACCCTCAAAAACCCAATTGCTTATTAATGGAAAAAATAGCTTTAAAATGATAAAAATTGAAAAACAAAACAAAACTTTGTAACTATAATAACCAAGACTGACCCCAAAGAAGAGAGGAAAAAATGTACTTCCTTTCTTTGAGAAGGGGGGAATGGGGAATGAGACTGTGATTGTGGAACATTGTATATACAAATACATAGAATGAGAAAATCTCTAATCTCTAATAGGGGAGGCAGGTACATAATAAGTGTAAATAGATTATACATGGGCAAGTCAAGGAGTGGGGTGAACTAGGGTGAAGAGGTTCCTGTGGCTTGATAGGAAAAACCCAGAATGCAACCACATGACATTTATTAAATGCTTAGTATGGAGTTATGCTAAGCACTGGAGACAAAAATACAAGCAAAAACCCAATCCTTACCTGAAAACAAACCAATCCCTACCCTCAAGGAGCTTCCATTCTAACGGTGAGTATAGCACACCAAAGGGACCTAAAAAGCAGGGAGAGGGTAAGTGAAAGGGGGGATTGATGAAGGTACCCATATGGGGTTGGGTGTTGAAGTTTAGGATGTCAGACACATTGCTAGGGGCAGAATGAAGGTTTCATGGCCTGGGGCCCCCTCCAAAGAAGACCTGGAAAAAGGTGGTTGGTATAATGGATGGATGTTCCAGGGTGAGAGGCCCTGGGCATTCTGGGAATTTTTAGGGAGAGACAAGCAGAGACATGATGGAAAGTCAGAAAAGCTCAACATGCAGATGAAGAGAATTCTTCAGAAGGCAACAAATCACCTATGTGTGTATGGAAACAGATCAAATTCCATTTGCTTTGCCTTGTTGATGATTGTTGGAGAACAATATGAGTTAAATACAGGTTTGAGAACCTCATCTAACTTGGAGGATTCTTTACTGCCTTCCTCACTTCCATCACAGACACAGATATTTCCAGAGATTCTCTAAATTCAAGCCAACAAGTCAACAAATATTTATTAAACATTTACTATGTTCCAGGCACTGTGCCAAGTGCTGGAATTAAAAATGCCAACAGAAAGAAAGTCAATCCCTTCCCTCAAGGAGCTTACATTCTAATGGGGGGGGAGCTGAAAAGGAGGGGGAGGGAGAGAAGGCGTCCAACAGGGGGATGTCTAGGGAACCTGGGCATTTTCCTTAAGATGGAGGTTTAGGAGAAATCAAAGGAAGGGGATGCAGGGGCAGGGTGTACTTCTAGTGTGAGAAGTCAAGGAGTGGGGTGACCTAGGGTGAAGAGATTCCTGTGGCTTGATAGGAAAAGCCCAGAGTGCAGCCTGTAGAGAGTAAGTTACATAAGTTCAAAATAGATTCCAAGTAGTTTTGAGAAGAGGACACTAGATGTTGGGGGAGGACCAAGAATGGTGGTAGAAGGCGGTACTTGAGCTGCATTTTGAAGGAAGCAGAGGTGGGAGTTGAAAGTATTCCAGGTATGGAACAGGATGGAGACAGTTTCCTTTGTTACGTGGGGTTGCTGTCTGGGAAGAGGGAAGGATATATTTGGAAATGCTATATTTGGGTATGAGAAGGCTGTGGCAAATAACAAATAGGGAACTACAAAGAGCTGGAGTAAAGAGTATCATCAAAGAAATGTACTAATGGAAAAGAAGATGGGCTGATTGTGTGGCCCAAGCAAATAATAGTTGATGGACAGCTCATCTGCTTTGCTGGTAACCACATGGCATCAGGAGAAAGTGGAAAATGCTGTATGGACCTCCTCTACTGAATTTACAAGAAGCCTTTGGACAACAATCACAAAGCATTTTTTTTCAGATTAGCAAAACAGTACTAAAAGAATACTATCTTATCTCTTTTCTGTTAGGACTGTCTCAGTTCTCCACATATTTTCCAGAACAAATGCAATCACTTAAAAACCAAAAAACTAACTAATGGTTTTAATCTGACATGCTTTTAAAAGTCACTTCTTAAGGGTAACTCCAGGGTAGCTAGGTGGCATAGAGTATGGATCGTGGAGTCAGAAGACTCATCTTCCTGAGTTCAAATCTGACCTCAGATACTTCTTATTATCTGTGTGACCCTGGACAAGTCATTTCATCCTGTTTGCCTCAGTTTCATCATCTGTAAAATGAGCTTGAGAAGGAAATGGTAAAAAACCATGCCAGTATTTTTGCCAACAAAATCCCAGATGGGATCATGAAGAATTGAACATACGGAAATAACTGCAAAACAGAAGGAACTCATCACCCTGAGAGACTGCATAAGCTTTGGTTGTCATACCTTATCACCACACTCAGTACCCTCTGCCTCTCTAACTGAAGGACTCAAGGGTAGAGCAGATACTTCTCAGAATCTTCATTTTAAAAAGGGTTTCTAAGCCATCCATGCCTTCATTTCCTATCAGCTTGCCCTCCTTAGACTGGGCTTGATCATGCCCCGCACCAGTGACCTTCTTCCTCTCCCAGACCCTTTCCAATTTCCTCTTGTGTGTTAGCTTCACTCATTAGATAATGAACTCCCTGAAGGCAAGAAGTCTTATTAATATTGGGATTGCCAGCACTTAGCACAGTGTTAGGCCTGTAGTAGGTGTTTAATAAGTCTTTATCGACTGACTTTAAACTAATAAACAATAAACAGGGAATGAAAACTGGCTAAGATCCTTGAACATGATTCTTTACTTAATTATAAGAAGCATCATTTGGTATACTTTGACCTTTATATAAAAGTAAAGCAAGTACTTAGAGGACTAGCAGGATAGAATAGAGATGGTCATTTAGAAGGGGCTATTATTTTTGTTCTAGTTAAAGTCTTCTATGGGGTATAGTACTCTAGAGGCCATCTTCTATGTGAATTATTCACGTTCAGAACATTACAGCAGCCCATGGCACTTTTAATAAGAGAGGATGTTAATTCCCCATGCACATACTGATGTGTAGTTATTTCTGACCACATAAGATTTGATAGGCTCACTCCCCATCAAGTCACACTTATAGGTCAAGCATCTCCCTCAGGTTTGAGGAGTAACTTTTGTTGGCTATAGTCCATCAGAATTATTTCCAATTAGTATTTGGTCAATACACTCAATTAACTTTTGACAAGACATTTTGCTCAAATGGTACAACAACAGTGATCATTACAAAGTGTTCCTGCCATAAACTGGAGGGTGGGGTGTCACTCACCCATCTGTGGGCACACAGTGGGGAAGGGGGACTGTAGAGTTCAATAATAATGAGGCATGTGTAGGGAATTCATATGGCAAAGGAGACTCACAACATTGGAACTGAGAACCTCAGGAAGCATCCTCACGAAGTTTGCTGCAGAGGGAGGCATCTGTGCTAAATGAGCAGCTCTGCTGCTAGGCTGGGTTACTCAGGCCTGGAGGAGCTCCTCCAAAAGCAGAGCTGAATGGGTGCTCCCTTGGTTTTGCTTAACCAGTCTCTTTCACTGCTAGACTGGGCTGGTCTTCCATTAATCTGGGCTTGCTCCTCAGAAGCTGTTCCTCTGGCTGTTCCTACTTGAGGCTCTCAGTTGATACTCTCAACAGAGGTAACGTTTCAGAAAAGATCAGTCTCAGATTGACAGAACCTCTCTAGTTCTGCTCTCTTGGCTGGGCTCTGAGGGTACTAGGCAGCATCGCAGGGATGGAGGCCAAAATGGCCATTTCATGGGGGTCCCCAACCAGGCTGTCTTTCCTCCCAGCTCAACTCATTCTCTCGGTTTTCATCTCCTTACCAGAAATTTTACCCTCGCCTTCCCCTCCCCCCCATCAGTTACCATCCTTCCCTTTCCCCTGCTTCCCTGCTTCCCTTTATGTTTTGTCTTCACCTAGAATGTAGAGAGTAGGGCCCATCTTCTTTTATTGTCTTGGTATCCCCAGCCTTTAGCACAGTGCCTGAAGAAGCCATACAAGAACACTCTCAAGGTCTCTAAAGAACTTCGGAATTGATTGTATGTCATAGGAAATGCTGGCAAAGGACCATCCATCATGGCATGCCCACATCAGAGAAGGCACTGTGCTATATGAGCCAAAGAAACAGGAGATGTACAAATTTAGAGATATCTCCATCCCAAACGTTCATGTGGACTATTTGTGCCTGACCGGCGGTAGATCATCCTGAGCTCATATTGGTCTGATCAACCACAAACACAAATGCACCTTGCCTCCAACATGGTGATCCCATTTTGGTCCTCTCTGAGAAAGAAGGACAACAACTAACAACCAACCTGGTACATAGTGTGTGTTTAGTAAGTGTGTGCTCACTCTCCCTGTCCCTGTCCTTCTCTCTCTCCCTTCTCCCTGTCCTCTGTCTCTCTCTCTCTCTCCTCTCTCTCCCCTTCTCCCTCTCCTTCTCTCTCCCTCTCCTTCTCTCTCTCTCTCTCTCTCTCTCTCTCTCTCTCTCTCTCTCTCTCCTCTCTCTCTCCCCGTCTCCCTCTCCTTCTCTCTCCCTCTCCTTCTCTCTCTCTCTCTCTCTCTCTCTCTCTCTCTCTCTCTCTCTCTCTCTCTCTCTCTTCCCTTCTCTCTCTCCCATACTCTCCCTCCTCTCTTTTTTCTCTATCTCACAGCCAATAGGTAGTCGTACAGAGAAGTATAGTCAATTCCTTACTTGGGTTACCCTTCCCAGTTCAGAGTCCTCATCCTAACTTCATATGACCATCCAATATATTTCCCAAATCATATGCCCCAGTAACCACCAAAAGGCTCTGGAGTTCAGGGTTCCCCAGTTTTTAAACTCTATATTTCTCTCATTAGCCTTACACAAATAAATGGCTGGAAAACAAGATCCAGTTATCCTTTCTGCATTGCAACTTTCCCCATCATAATTTTGACATATTGTGGGTCAGCATAAGAAATTAAATGGGAATTTTGAGGGAGGTTTGCAGAAACTGTAGACAACATGCAAAGGCCAGCAGACGATACAGTCTTTGACCAAGTATTTAACCCAAATTTTACAATAAGGTACTGTAAACACCCCATAAAGGAAAAAGAAAAAATTCAGACTTCTTCTCTGATACAAAGGGAGGGCCAAAAAATTTTACATGAATTTTCCTCGCCCCCTCGATGTGAAAGGGATAGGTGTACTAAGAGTCCTTGTCTTGAGACGTCTGTTGTCTCACAGACATATCAGCTGCCCCAGACCTCATACTGTCTCTATCCTTGCCCTTTATGAATTACAACTTTGCCAGAGCCTGAAAGAGGCACATTTGTACCTATGCTTGCGTCTCTGTTTTAATAAATACTTTAAACATTATGAGCTTTATAACTTGCAATTAACTTTGGCCTTTTCAGCATTAACAATATAAAATAGGTCTATTTTTCTGATGAGGGCGCGGTGCTATTAATGGCTCCTTGATCTGATGCCATTGGTACTCTTCCCTCATGGGTATCACAACGTCATTTATGGCTTCTCCCCTTCTGTAATTATCGTCCATGACCCTCCATAAAGGATAGGCTTAAATGGATCAGAGTTCTTCTAGGGAGTGTTTTAACATTCTGCGGTTGCTAGTGCAGCATCCAGATTATTCAGCTTCGTATGTGTCTGTCTCTTACTCACTACATGAGAAGCCCATCTTCTTGTATTTTCTGGATGGTATCTTTTACACTTCTTGCACACAAATCATTACCAGTGCAGGATAATTCATGCCCACCATGAATGTCTCCACTGCCCTTTTGGTAATCCATAATTTTGGTTCTTGGGATTTCATGATTTATAGCCATGTGGCATAAATGGGAGAATATCGGTATTAAAAAGATGGGGTTTTGTGTCAGAGAGGATCTTGGGGTCACTGAAACCCTCATGTGGTTTCCTAAATGAAGTCTAGTCTGGTCTTTCCATCATATTCAATTCTGGACCCAGTTCATTGTCTAGATATATGTACACTTAATGAGCTGCTGTGCCCATCCAACCACATGTCATAGAATCAGCAAGGAATGTTTATCCATTTGGTTTTTCCTTTTGTGGATTATTAGGATGATTTATTCTCTGTGGTAATGAATCTCATTGGGAAGGCCCTATAGTATTCTGGGGCTTGTTTCAGTCAGCACCATATTACCTTTAAAAAAAATGGTAAAATATCTTTTATGTCAATTGCAAATGCCTGTTGTGAGCATATCTTTATTTTTTTATGCTTCACTTGATATACTCAGATAACTGAACTGTCTGTGTGGTTAAATTTACAAGGAAACTTAAATGAACTTAACATATGCATGGGAAACACCTTTTTGGAGAAGAATCTTTAAAATTGCAAAAAAAAACCCCAATAAGCTTTTAAAATCTGAACAAAACAAATCAAGCAAATCAAAAACATAAAAATAAATTAAATAGAATTGTGTACATGCTATTCAAATAAACCACATTACACAAACTGCTTAACCTGACAGTTTGGAGAGAGCCTTTAAAACATCTACTTGGGTCCAGGTTGTGAAACCTAAAATCTAGCTTTTTCCAAAGCAATTTCATCAAGGAACATTAGGATTTTGAAGGATGTTAACATAACTCACAAAAGCAAGTTCTTCCTAAAGTGGGAGCAATTAATTTTACAACTACAAAGATACTCAAAGTGAGGGGAAAAGAATTTTCTCCAAGTCCTTTGTGAATACTTAGAAAAATGAATCAAGATACGAAATGAAATAAAAGCTGTGGAGGAAAGAATTAGAATAAGTAGTTTAGAAGAAAAAGTGGCCAGAGTAGGACAATTTCCTTGACCTTACCACAGTTTCCTCACCCCATGCTACCTGATTGACCCCAGCTTCCCTGCTGCAGCTTCCTGGTCTAGGTACATACAAGGTCCCAGCCTCAGGTAACTGGTGCCTCTCAGACTTGGTGAGTGCTTGAGACCATGAGAGTCTGTGTTTACAGATGGAGAAGAGGGAGGCTATGACTGGAGAAACTAAGTGCCACTATATCCTTGTGGCATTCTTACTGTTAGGACTAAGTAAGCTTCTTCCTTTATAGAATGTTCAGTCCATTGTGAGTATCTCACTTCATCCCAACGTTGATCCTGCACTAAGAGGTGCCAGCTTTAGATCTGCACTTAGAAGATTTGGTGTAGTCTTGGCAGGTTAGGACAAGATGGCCTTGTGGTTCCAGTTGTGGTTGAGTTGAGGGAAAAGCTAGACAAATGCAGAGGAGAGGGGTGGTGTGCTTGAATGGAGGGATATTGTCTGGCTCCCTGAGTCCATAGCTCTCCTGGTCACATGTGGGATGTCCTCTCTGCGGGCCAGCAACGGGCTCCTGCTCCAGTAGATGGGGGCAGATGCTGCCCAGAAGGATCAAGAAAGCCTCAAAGACAAAATTCCCTGGATATTGTTGGCTGTAATGTCTAAGTTCGACTGCTAGTGCACTCAGACAGAAAATAAACTGGACTGGTGCATTCAGCAGCAACAAAGGAAGTTCTTGACTTTTAGGGACCATGAGTGAAAGCAAAGGGGCCGCTAGCCAAGCTGATGATCACACAAGTGAAGAGATCTCTCCAGGAGTGAGGGGCCCCCACCAAGGCCCACCTTATGGTCTCTCAACCATAGGCTCTGATTCCTGCTGAGATAGGAGCCATGAAGGGCTTTAGACTTTAACTGTGGGTCTCTTTCCACCACACAACTATGTAGGTCTTGGTTGATTGGTGAAATTTAAGCAGGATGTTGGGACACTTGTGGCTTGAGCAAGTAATACCATAAGTGCATATAGTCTCTCTGGGAATGAGTGAAGCCACAGAATCCACTGCCCTGCTAGGTGGGCAGAGAGGGATGACACCATACCCAGGAAGGCACTTTGGGTGTGACTCCTGAAACCTGGGGTTGAGAAGATAGTGATTGATAACCAGTCTTTGAGTTTATAGTAAAACTGTACCAGGAAACTAAGCACCTGGGCCCTATGGGCCCTTGCACCCCACCGAAGTCGGAGGTATCCTCCAAAAGTCCTGTCCTATTTGGAGCATTCTGTGGGGAGGGGGGAGGGGGACACAGAGGGAAAGGGATCACTATTTCTACATGCTCCGGGCTACTCCCTTAAGAAGCTGTCTCCCTTGTGGGGGCCTCCTGTCTCTGGGGGAGACTGTCCTCTTTAAGGAGCTGTCCCTACCCCCTTAAGCTGGAATCTCCTTTACACTATGTCTCCCTCAAGGGCCTGGCGGAGGAGCCTGTTTCGTGTGTTGTGTCACCCCGAATAAATGCCTTTACTTGATTTGGAGACAGCCTGAGTGAATTATTTCAGGATGACCCTTCTGCACACACCACACACCTCAACATTTTGGGGTACCCCTGAGCCCTAACATTTCTGGCACCCAATGTGGGGTGACTGTCTCAGCCCCAGGCCATCTCCAAATCAAGGAGGAGACACTCAATGAGAACGTCCCAGAAAAGGCCCAATGGATGAAGGCAGTCCACAACCAGCTGTTCCCCTCTAGATCATCGAGATGGGGTTCCTGGTTTTTAACTCTCCTCACCCCCACCTTTTCTCATTGTCTTGTTGCTTTTGATATTCGGACTTTTTTGTCTTTTGAACCTTCTAACCAAGTTTGTATGCTCCAGGCTAACCTTATCAAATTTCAGCTGGCCCTGTCAGAAGGATATTAGCCCATGCGCACCCCTCATCCCCTAGAAGGGACCTTTGCTCAATTTCAGTCAACCCCACCCCCAACCCCATTGAGGCAGGGACAGCTTTATGCCCCTTGTCAGCCTGGAATAGTTCCAGAAGATGAGACCTCCACCTGTTTCCCCAAACAAATTTGGGTTCCCACTGTTTGCGGGGAGATTGATAAGAAATGCATGACCCTCCTGCATGACCCTTGCTCTTTTTCCCAAATGAATACCTACTTCTTGAGGGAGGAGATGATGAGATTCATATAAACAAGTCAATGAGAAACCCATTATCTCAAGTCCACTTAAAGCCACTTTAGGAGATGATGAGATTCAAGTAGGCTGGTCAATGAAATACTGAAACTAATGGGGGCAAATGGGCTGAACTATGGAATAATGATGTGCCTAGATATGCTGGGTACTCTGAACTACCCCTGCCCCCTTGCCTACATGTCCCTGATCTCCTGCACCGGGAAGGTTTTCCTCTATAAGAATCCCTAGCTTCTTCTGGCTAGGGGCCATCTCCCTTGGAGGGGTGGGGGACTTGCCTCTGGGGG
The DNA here is from genome assembly GCA_011680675.1 of Gymnobelideus leadbeateri. NCBI lineage: Eukaryota > Metazoa > Chordata > Mammalia > Diprotodontia > Petauridae > Gymnobelideus > Gymnobelideus leadbeateri. Next base: position 139,604 of record WOXC01009455.1, on the reverse strand, counting down.
ACTGTCCCTTTTAAGGAGCTATCCCCTCCCCCATAAACTGGGGTCTCCCTTAAGCTGCATCTCCCTTAAGTGGCAGAGGAGTCTGCCTGGTGTATTGTGTTATCCAGCATAAATGCCTTTACTTGATTTGGAAAAAAAAATATTGTGCACAGTCTTTCAGCAGCCTTCAGGTATGTTACTATGGGTATGGCCAAATGGAGTTATCTGAACCATCCTATGTAGTTACCATTGTACAATATTGGGTTCCTAGAACAGTGAAAGATATTTCTTCTCTAGTGATGGAGATGAAGGAAGGTTGAGTATTTCATTATACCAGATCGTCTTACAATAGTCTAGGGATACCTGTGGGGAAGGCAAATGGCACCTGGCAACTTGCAGTGACTACATGAACTGAACAAAGTTCTTAGGCCTATCTCTACAGCTGTTCCGGATCTTGTCAATGTAGTAGACCAAATGGCCTAGGCCCAGGGTGAGTGTTATGGGGCTATCAACCTTACCAATGTTTTTTTCTGTATCTCCATGGTTAATACTACTCAGGAACAATATTCTTTCACCTGGGAAGGAGTTCAATATAACTTCATCAGCCTTCCCTAGGCTACCTGAACTCTGCCATATTATGGTGGGCAGAGAACTGAAAAAGACCTCCCTTCCTGAAGGTTATGTACCTCTATGTTGCTGACATAATGTGGAACAGGACAGCTGAGACCACAGTGGCAGAGGCCATAGATCATATAATGGCCCATATAAGAGACAAGAGGTGGGGAAGAAAATTCAGGGTCTAGTCTTCTAGTCAAGTGCTGGGAAATACAATGGCTGGAGAAAGCCCAGAGGATTCCAGGCACAATCTGGCATAAGGTATTCACACTTGCTTCCTCACAATCTAAGAAAGACTAGAGACATATTAAACTCTTCAGATTTTGGAAAACCCACACTATCCACCTGGATTTCATGATGGTTCCCCATTTACCAAGTCACCCATAAGTCAATGTTTTTCAAGTGGAACCCAGAACAGACTATAGTCCTGGAATTTGTAAAGGCTTGGAAAACATTATGCTATCCAACAGTCTTTCTCCATGGGCCCTTACAACCCTGCAAGAACCATGTTTCCAGAGGTCTCTGTCCATAAAGACCAGGTTGGGTGGAACCTTTGGCAAACACCAAGGGGTAGCCAGAATAAGCTACTGTTAGGTGCCTAGAGCTCTAGAATTCCCAGAGCAGCCACTCATCATACTACTTGGCCCTAGTTGCTACTAAACAGATGACACAGAGTCATACAACACCTTTTTGGTCCAGAATTGCTTATTAATAGGTTGGGTGATAGGAGATGGGTAGAGTATAGGTGGCTCCAGGAAATGTGTATTAGACATCACTCTTACCTGAATCCCTCTGGTATTAGTGCTCTTCACAGACTGATGGTGGCTATGTCAAGGACTGAAGCCCCTGGCCCATACCCTGGAAACCTGCATCCTCTGCTGGCCCAGTGGACTCCAACCTATATGGGGCCCTAGCTCCTGAGTGATGCCATTTTTCCTGGTTATCTCTACAAGAGATGCATACCCAAATTGACTTCAACAGTCACTGTTGTGGTAACAGAAGTAGGGGTACTGGCAAACCCTTCCATTTGTTTGAGATTCAGATTGCATGAGTAGCACGTGAGATAGCCTTGAGGGATGGGGCAAAGAAGATCTTCATCCATACTAGTTCTTGGTCAAGTGGTATGGGGCTTGCAGAGCACAGGATTGGATAATCAAAGGCCCTCCCCTTTGGGATCAAGACCAATGAAGGAATTTTGTTAATACCTCATCCTACATAGAGTTGTTTGTGGGGCATGTGGCGCCCATCAGAGACAAAAGCCAGGTTGGAACTAGTTAAGAGCAACAGAGGTTGGTAGAGTTTGGGGTACGAGTCTAGTATCAATGTGGATATTCAGATGGTGATACCATGCTGTGCTAGGCACAGAAGCATACGATCCTCCTCACTAAGGACATGGCAGCTATTTCTAAACCAAGTGGCACTCAACCCCACTATCCAAACAAAACTCTCCCATTTCCATATGAGAGGGTTGTCACTCCTGATGAAAAGTTGCATCATTATGCATCTTGAGTACCTACATAAGGCTTCTGGAAGCCATGTCCATGACAAAAAGATACTTCTCTGGAGAAGGGAAGGATACCTTTGCACAGCAGTTTCTTGGATCCAGCCTCCAGGAAGTCTCACCTGATAAGAATGGACCATTTGGGGACAGATTTCTGGCTGATCCTCTCCACTTCTTCCTTAACCTCAAGGTACTTGCTCCCTCATATTGACAAGGTCAGGAACAACTGTAGAGATCTGCCTGATGACTTTGCTCAGTCCCCTGTAATCTACTGAAAGCTGCCAGGTGCCATCTGCCTTCTTCACAGGAAGCACTGGATTGTTGTGAGGTGATCTGGTATAACAAAATAATCAAGTTTCCTTCATTTCCATCACTAGTGATGAACACTTGCCCTGAAGAAGGAGCTCAGCACCCCCCTGTCCTCCCATTAATTGGCAGGCTTCTCTTCATTTGGGATGGTTCAAGGAATTCCTTCTCAGAAATGTCTTGGGGGACCAAGATTAGTGTTGTGGGGTGGGGTCTTGCTTTCTAAATGAATGGAGGAAGTTAAATTGTTGATGTATAACAATGATGGGTATGTATTTACCTGGAAAAAAAGGAGATCCCTTAGTTAACTTGGTGGTGATTCTGAATTACTGGATCAAGGAGAGGCTGAGTTCTTATTTAGACACTATGGAAAAATGGGCAGTCCTTTCACAGTCACATCTAAGGGGGAAAATATTTTGTATCATTACCCTGATATAGCCCTCAAGAAGGGGAGATTTTGGCAGGTGGACAGGCAACACTGAATGGGTCAGTGGTATGAGAAAAGTCTTAATATCAACTTTGATCCCAGAATAGGTTGCTTGCAAGAGACTTATGGCCTCATTCACTTTGCTGATAATTCTAATACAAGCTGAAGAATTCTTGACTATGATATTAGTGTCTTTGCTTGATGCTTCTAGAGGGGCTCCTGCTTTTCATCACGTCATCAGGAAAATAAATCTGTGACTACACGGATGCATCATCATTTGTGCTGTGGTTCTGACAGTTTTGTTGCTTCTCTGGTTCATCATTATCACTTTGCCTTAGGTAGCTCACTGTGAACTTAAAAGATGTGTCATCACTCTTCATATGGACCAGATTGTATGATTCTGAGATTTAGTCTTTCTGAAGGAGAGTGGAAAAGCTTAGGACTTCTGGCTTTTGTATTTCTCCACATTTTTGTTTTGTTCTGTTCTGTTTGTTTTTGTTATTTTCTTCTTCCTCCCTTTCCTCTCTTAGTATTACCCATGACTGGAGGACTGTCTAGTTATTTAAATGATGGGAGGTCCTCTGGAAGAGAATTAGAAGCTTGCCACCAAGGGGTGGTATGTGATAGGACATCAGTTTCCTGATGCAATCAGTTTCCCTGATTCTGATACAAGCCTCCTCCCTTTATGCAATCTGATTGTTCTCAGATTCCCTAATGCATTTTTCTGGTTTGAGAGCATAAAAGATACAAGCTACATGTAGTTGTGGTCTTTCAGATCTGGTGAGTACTCAAGACCACATGAGTAATGTTATACTTGATGACTGACTAGAATTCATTTCCAGATTGAGACAAGGTGTGCATATGTGTGTGTGTGTGTGCCACGTCCAAAGAAGCTAAGTGTCACTATATCCTTCCTGTATATCTGTGTGTCAAGACAAAGTAAACCCCCTCCTTTGTTAAATGTTCAGTGCCTTGAGAATGCTTCATTTTGTCTGAATATCAAACCTGAACTAAGAGAGTGCTGGCTTTAGAGCTGTTCCCACAGTAATGATGAACCTTTCTTAAGAAATGGATTCTCTGAAAACCAGGATAGTCAAAATAAAAATCAATTACTTCATGTGATAGGTAGAAATATTTTTAAAAATCAAGAGATTGAAAAATTGGAAGAAAATGTAAGATATTTTATATAAAAAACTAACCTGGAAAACAGGTCAAGGAGGGATAATTTAAGAATTATCGTACTCTCTTAAAAACATAACTTTAAAAAGCCAAGACATTATATTTTAAGGAATAATAAATAAAAACTACCCAGATTTAATACAACTAGTGGGCAAAGTAAGTATGCAAATCACCTACCAATCATCTCCTAAAAGACACCTTGATAGCAAAAGTCCCAGGAATGTCAAAATCAAAATCCAAAGTTCCTATATCAAAGAAAATATTCTGCAAGCATCCAGGAAGAAGCAATTCAAGTATAGTCAGGATTACATAAGACTTGGCAGCTTTTCTTTTACATGAGAGAAGATATTGGAATACAATATTTCAAAAGGCAAAAGAGATAGGCTTACAGCCAGAAATAACTTGCTCTGACAATTTTATAATCCTATAAGGAATAAAAATGGTTTTTTAATTGGATAGAGGACGTTTGAATATTTCCAATGGATATACCAATGCCAAGTAGAAACTTGGATAGAAACAAAGTCCAAAGAAACCTAGAAAGGTAAATTTATTTGGGTAATTGGATTTAGCTATATGGTGATATAGTGCTAATATTCTAATAAAGAGAGAAGGAGCAAATGTCCCTTCATAACTTTAATGACTTCAAGGTTTAGCGAGGGAGTTAAATAATAAAAACCAAGGTTTGATTGGTTATATTCTTAAGGTTTGAAGAGGACTAAAGATTAGATAAAAGGAATATGTTGTTGTAGATAGACAAAAGAAAGGAGTAGAATTTATAACTTCTCATAATTGAGGTACCTGAGAAGAATATACAAACATGGTGGAAAAGGGAAGGGTTGCAGGCATCAAGTGAAACTCTTATCTGAAGTGGAGTTTAAAAAGGAAGAAGTCTTTATTAAGCAACTATTATATGCCAGGCATTGTGTTAAAGCACTTTACAAATATTACCTCATTGAACCTTACAATCACCTTGTGAAGTAGGTCCTATTATTATTTCAATTTTACAGATGGGGAACTGAGAAAGAGGTTCAATGACTTACCCAGGATCACACAGCTAGTAAGTGTCTGAGGCTGGATTTGAACTCAGGTCCTCCTGACTCCAGGGCTGTGCTCTGTCCACTGCACCATTTAGCTGCCCCAATTCAATTTTTGAAACTGAAAACCTCAACTTCCTCAGTTGCCTCTCTCCTCTCATTGGAGTACTGAAGGGTAAAACAATACACTTCTCCCAAAGTATTCTTTCAGAGAGGGCTCAGAACTTTGCAGGCAACTCTCCGTTTTGTTCTAGCTTTGCCTGGAACATCATACCTTCGGGTAGACACTACCTATACCCCCGCCTTCAGCTTTTTTTGGGTATGCGTTATCTTTTCCCATTAGATTGTAAGCTTCTCAACACCAGAGACTGGCTTTCTTTCTTTTTTTAACTTGTATCCCCATGGCTTAGCACAGTGCTTGGCATAAAGTAAGTTATATTGAACTGAATTGCTACCACCTACTTGCCAGTATACAAATGTTGGATCTGCTTGGGGAGTATGCTGTTGGTGGGATTCTTGTTTTAGGTATGGATTAGCTGAATTGCCTATGAAGTCTTTTCCAGTTTTCGATTTTCTGATTCTATGAGCCTATCTCCCATACATCAAGAATCCTGGGACTTTGGCCATGACTGTATGGCTTATGTTGAATTTTCTTTTTCTGCTTTGTATCCTTTCCCTAAACATCTTGAAGCACCTTGTTTATAGTGGATATGAAAATAGAAGACCATGATTCCATGAGCCTGTATCCCATAGATCAAGAATGTGGGAACCTCAGCATCCTTGCCTTTAAGTTGTGTACAACTGATCAAATAACGAACTGCTTTCTGAAAATGTCTACTTCATTATTTTTATGTCTTAGGACATGATAAACACTGACCAAAATACCGAAAGGTTGTCTTGCTAAAAACGCTTCTTTGCTAGGAAGCAGTGTTCAAGCTTCTGCCAGTCAGAGAAGCTGTTGTTCTCATTAAGCAAGATCTCTGTCATACTACATACCTTTCCCTGGAGACAGTAATTTACTGCTACATCAGCCTTAAAGGTAGATTTGAAACAAAACAAAGCTAACCAAATATTTCACATACTTGCAATATTTTCACTGAGCCTTCTCGCCAAGAACAAATAGCTACTGTGATCTATTTCTATCTAAATTACCTGTCCCAGAAGAAGATTGGGGCCAAACAAATTTAGAACCTCATGCTTAGATACAAATAATCAGGGCATTCATCAACTGTTAAGATTTTGGGCACAGTTCAAGATTGAATGTCTGAGGTCAAATTTGAACTCAGAAAGATGAGTCTTCGAGGTAGTTTCTCTCAACTGTTCCAGGGTTGTTTACAGGTCAATTTTATTAATATTTTGTCTTCATGTCACCATGACCATGACATGAAGTCACTTGGGTGTACCCCCGTACCTTGGCACTCTGAGAAATACTTGGCCTCTGAGAATCTCAAGAGCTAAGATTAGGTAATTATTAAGGATTATTTCTCAATCACATATGTCCTTTCACATCAGTGTTGTGTTGAAACTAACACAACTTGTGTAATTACAAAGGGCTCACATAGGATCTGGGATATGACTGCTCTTTCTACTTTTAGGCTCCTCTCTAGTAGCATACTGTTAGATCTATGAACCTTAGGAACTCTGGTGAAATAGTTTTTAAAGTGATCGAAAGCCCAGATCACTTTTATGATGAGTCTTTATTCCTTCAGTTTTCAACTGAACCAAAGTCTCCTGTAGGCTGTTCATCAGTTTTTGAACTCTTCCTTTGGTTCATACGGTAATAAAGTTTAATGATCATGTGCAAAGTCATTCCTCTAGAGGATACCTCACTACTGTGACAGTGTAACATAACCTTATGAAATTTAGTATTTCCATTAGAGGAACACACACACACACACACACACACATGCATACACACACAAACTGGCTTCCCTGTTTGACTTTCTTCTTTATGTAAGTGATGCCATTTATTCCCTAGTCACTTAAGATGATAATCTCAGGGTCATCTTCTTCATTATTAATAATAACATATCCAAGTGGAATTGCTCCAGTTTTCTGGCATGGTGCTGACAGACAGTCCAGGTTTCACAGGCATACAACAGTGTAGTCAGTAAGACCTCTCTGTAGACCTTCAGGCTGGCAAACAACCTGAAACTTTTCCTCTCCTATGATTTCTTTTGGAGCCTCCAAAAAGCTGAGCTCGTTCTGGCAATGGGTGCATCAACCTCATCATCTAGCAGGAGAATGTATTGCCAGGGTAAGTTAATTTATCCATGGCATTCAGAATATCTCCATTTATTTTGACTTGGTGGTTCCACATATGAGTGGTGCAGGGATGGTTTATGGAGCACCTCTGTTTTCTTGGCGTTGATTGTTAGGCCAAAATTAGCACAAGCAGCAGAGAACTGATCCATATTGGGTTACATCTTAGCTTTAGAGGCTGCATTGAGTCCACAATCATCTGTGAATAGAAAGTCACACACCAACTCTCCCTCCACTTTAGGTTTGTAGCCTTCTCAAGTTAAATAATTTATCATCAGTATGGAAGTTGATCTTGATTCCCTTTTTATCTTTGTTGAAAGCATCTAACAACATCATGGAAAAGATCATGCCAAAGTTTGGGAACAAGCATACAAACTTGCTTCACCCTGTTGATGTTTGGGAAAGCATGAGAGCATCATTCCTCCTCCAGAACCTGTGTGGGCATTGCCATTGTAAAATTGGCATACAGTGCCTCTGAACTTCTCTGGGCAACCCAGTTTTGCCATGATCTTCTAAAAGCCTCATGATTAACAGTATCAAAGGCTTTGATCAGGTTGGCACACTTTGTATACAGACTTCTTTTCTGTTTCTGACATTTCTCTTGGAGTTGTTGGGCAGCAAACACCATGTGGACCATTCCATGACCCTTTCTAGAGCTATATTGATTCTGAAGTGGGTGACCATCTTCCAGATGATTAATCAGCCAATTAAGGAGGATTCTTGTGAGGATCTTGCCAGCAATAACTACGAGAGAGATCCCCCCGTGGTTGTTACAGGAAAACCTGTTTCCTTTTCCTTTATAGAGATGGACAATGAAGGTATCCTTGAATTCGTGGGGGATAAACTCTTTCCATATAACCTGGAAGAATTCAGTCAGCTTCTGTATGAGCAGTGAACCTTCTGCCTCGTAGATCTCTACTAGGACGGAATCAGCACCATGTGCTTTGCCACATGAGAGGATCCTAATGGCATCCAATACCTCTTCTTCCATTGGAAGTTTAGCTAGAGAATGATTGACTTCAGCCTCAGATATATAGTCAATGGCTCCAGCACTGGTTGAGAACACTATGGAAACATCAGCCCATCTCTCCAGGATTACATCTTCATCCCTGATCTGTGTGGTTCTGTCAGTACGGAATAATTGAAATGCACCAGAGGTCTTTGGCCCATAAATAGTCTTCAGGGCATCGTAGAAATGCTTGAGGTTATTGTTGTCCGTATAGAATTGAATCTCATCTGCCTTCTTGCTGAATCCTGCAAGAATCCTGTACCCTCTAACCTTCACTTGTACTTTGCTTTTGATGGAGTTAAATGCTGTGTTCATAGAGTTATCCAGCTGATAAGCCCTGTGGAGTCCTCCTTTCTCATTTACCAGCTTCTGAATTTCTCCATCATTTTCACTGAGCCAATCCAGAAATTTGGGTGTTCTGGCCCAGATGAGAAAGTGTAGTGCTGTGCACCAAGTCTCTGAAAGCTGCCCACTCCACTTCTGTTCTGTGTGCTGACTCAGTTTTCTCTCCAGATTAGCAATAAACAGTCCACATATGGAGAAATGCTCTAGTCTGTTAACATTGAGTCTCCTCACAGTTGTCTTGTCTTGGGCTGCCGCTTTTGCTGAATGTGAATAACTGACTGCGAAAGGATGAGTATGTGATTGGTCCAGCACTGTGTCACACATTGCCTTTATAACTCTCACATCCTGAGCCTGTCTCTTCTCCTGACAACAATATAGTCTATTAAATGCCAGTGTTGGTTATGAGGGTGCAGCCATATTTTATTGTAGGTAGTTAGATGAAAAACAATATTGGCAATGAGAAAGTCATGAGACAAACAAGTCTTCAGTAGTAAGTGACCATTACTATTACTGTTTTCAACTCCATTCCTCCCAAGGACTCCCTGCCATGTCTGATAGGTTGTGCTTACTCTGGTGTTAAAGTCGCCCATAGTTACGAACTTGCCTTCTTTCAGCACATTGATAATGAGGGTCTCCAAGTCTTTGACCTCATTGGGGTTCATCATGGTGGGAGCATATGCCTTGATGATGGCAGCATGGCACTTTCCTGCAAGTGGCAATTGTATTGCCATGAGCCTATCAGTCCTTTTAGGAGGAATGTGATCCTGCTGACGACACTGGATCTGATTATGAACCCCACACCTGCTTCACAGTGCTCTTCACCATTGCAGCCATTCCAGAAAAATGTGCATCCAGCTCTGACATCAGTCAACTGGTCTTCATTTGCCAGCTTTGCTTCACTCAGGGCACCTGCTGAGATCTCTCACTCTTGTCTCTCAGGTCTATTGGGTTTCATTGTCCATAAGCATGTGCACATACCATGTACCAATGGTGAGTAGAATCCCTTCACATGGTTTTTTGTGGGGAGGGATATTTTGACTTTGGGGTAGGATCCCTGCTTGCTGTGCTAAGGAGGCCAGAGTTGGGCAAAGCAGACACTTTTTAGGGCACCTCTTTTAATCTCTTCCTCATGTCAGGAGGGACAATGAGAAGATGACCCAATGCCCTAGCCTAGGTCACCTGTGTGCAGGGTTGTGGCTGTAGCTTCCAGCATAGCCACATCTATTGCTTTGTCACTCATCTGTTGCCATAGGACTTCAGGGTAGATGAAGTAGTGGATGATGGGTGATGTCTTGATTTGTGCATGAATTGGATTTAATTGAGGCAGAGTTGTGCTGAGTTGTCAGCCTCATTCTCTCTTCCAGAGTCATCAAAGTCCATTGGCAAGAGAGAAGTCAAGATGATTGACAATAGTCTGGGATGCAGTGAATGAGCTCTTCTGTGTCTGACCAAACTCTAGGCATTCCCGGTGCCTGTTTCAGCTGCCTTTGGAACAAAATTGTTTTTTTCTGCCCATTCTGCTGAGAGAAGTTTTCGTTTGCTAGGGTAGGTACCCCCCCTAATTCACTGATGTGTTTGAGGCCTGTTGGCTACCCTCACCCTGGTTTAGCCCATCTGCCAAAACAGTTTTACTGGGTATTGCTAATGTGCATGCTATAGCTTCTTGGAGCTATAGGTGAGAGTTAGATCATAGGTGTGCTCCAAAGGTGGGTAAGCAGCCCTGAAAGAGCTCAGTAAGCCCTCTTACCAGGTGTACTTACTGGTCTTCCCTGAATACCCCATATGCTGCAGGTCAAAGGGTAGTGCCCAGAGATCTGGAGGGCATAACAGAAATGCAAGGGGTAAAGTTTAGTCATCCTCCATCTTGCCGAAAGGATTGTACTTGGCATCTTATTTCTTCCAAATGATGTGACAAGTCATTCCTGCTCTGGAGGGGAGGGTGAGAAGTAGAGGGACCCAGCTAACACCACTGGGAAACAGGAGTGGTGCCAAATACCCCTGTTCCACTCTAAGTTCCCTGAGTTCAGGGACATGAATACATTTAAATTTTTAATCTCCAAGATTTACCTCAGTGCTGTACATACAATAGACACTTAATAAATGTTTGTTCAGTTGAATCCTCTATACTAGGGGCATTAAACTCAAATAGAAACAGGATCACTAATCTACACCTAAGATTTCTGTGGGCTGCCCATTGGTGGTTTTTAAGAATGTTATCTTATTATTTATTTTAAAATTATTTTTATAATAACACATAATATAATAATAAATAATACAATAATATATGAATTTTATTAATTTTTTGTTTTTAATTTTATTTACCTTATGTTTTAAGGTAAATGTATTTTAATGTATTTTATTATTTATATTTTTATTATTCATATATTATTATCTCCCAATCATCTGTTAATCTGATTCCAGGCAGGTCAGGCAGTGTTTCAGGTTGCATCTTTTTTTTTTTTTTTTGCTTTTTGCAGGGCAATTGGAGTTAAGTAACTTGCCCAAGGTCACACAGCTGGGTTTTTGTTTGTGTGTGTTGTCTGAGGCCGGATGCGAACTCAGGTCCTTCTGACTCCAGGGCTGGCACTCTACTCACTACCTAGCCGCCCCTCAGGTTGCATCTTTGACAGCCCTGTTCCACACCTCCCAAACTAATTTTCTCCCTCTGAATGTGCCCCGCTCATTCTTCTCTCAAAGCCTTTGCTGGGCCTCTCCTCCCCATTTAGAACACCCTCCCCATTCATCACTGCCTTTCTAAATCCTTCTCATTCTTGGAAGTTCAAGTTATACTAATCCTGAAATATTAGAGCGGGATGAAACTCTAGAAGTCACCTAGTCTCAGCTCCGCTTTAGACAGAGGAGGGAGCAATACCCAAAGAGGAACTTTGCCCAAGGTAATGTAGCTAACTAGTTCCAGAAGACATAAGAGAACATCCCTTCTCTTCCATGAAACTTAGGGCTTGAGGGGTCAGAGCTGAAAGGGAATTTAGAAGTCATCTAGTTCAAACTCCTTATTCTATGAGTGAGAAACCTGAAGGTCAATGAGGTTAAGCATCTTGGCCCAGCATAACAGTTCAGTTAGCTGAGGGACCGAGATTAGAACCCAGGTCTCCTGATCTTGAGTTCTAGGCCTCTTTCTTCTATATCACATTGCCTTTAACTACTCTCTCCTCTAAGCTCCTATAAAATTTGCTATTTATACAGTACATTTAAGCACCTGAATAAATACTGACTTGTATTATTTTATAATTTTTATGTGTATGGGAATCTTGTCTTCCCCGAATGAATGACTGTATGCCTATAGCTAGCAGTCAATAAATAATAAGTAAATGTACAGAAATTTCATGTTCATAATTTTTAAGACCTCTTTAGATCCCATATTATATTAATTCAGGATAATGCCACTATATATGTATATGTATATATGTATGTTTGTATATGTGTGTATATATATACATATATGTATATTACAAATCTATTTATACAAATTTATGAGTCCTGTTATAGATATGCTCACTTAAGAATTCCATTTACAGGGAATGTGCCTACATTCCAAAGAGGATTTCTCCAGACCAAAGGTGGCTAGTGTTCAGTTTCCGATGTCCTGTTGAGAATGAGTTTGTTGTTCAGTCATGTCCAGCTCTTCATGATGCCATTTTGGATTTTCTTGACAAAGATACTGGACTGGTTTGCTATTTCCTTCTTCAGCTCATTTGACAAATGAGGAAGCTGAGGCAAACAGGGTTAAGTGACTTGCCCAGGGTCACACAGCTAGTGTGTGCCTGAGGTCACATTTGAAGTAAGAAGATGAGTCTTCCTGACTCTATCCACTGTGCCACCTAGCTGCCCATTGAAGAGGGAGAAGCTTAGTTTGGGAGGTGTGAAACAGGGCTGTCAAAGATGCAACCTGAGGGTATCTGGAAAAAGGAAATCCCAAACATCCTTTGCTCTAGTTTTAAGAGACCTTAGCCCCTGTTGTTGGAAAAGAATTCTGTATGGTTTGCTTTTTGAATGAACATATTGATTCATTTAGCAAACATTTACTCAGCACTAAGTGTAGAAAATGTTTAGTTAGCAAAAATTGGCCAACAGTACAAAATAGATGATTAAATACCAAATAAGTGATACAATGGATAAGTAACATAGGTGCTCAAGTAAAATTAAATATTTGATAAGTAACTAGTATGTTCCAGTCTCAGAGGTAGGTACCAAAGTGAGGGGAAATTCTTGAAGCAATCTGAGATAGGGTTCCTGCCTGCAAACTCCCTAGAGTTTATACTCTCTAGAGGAGGAAGCAATTATAGGCTACAGAGATAAAGCAAGGCCTTATAAAGGAGGAGGGATTTGTGTAAGGTCTTGAAGGATGGATAAAACTTTGCTAGCCAGGGAGAAGGCAGCTGGGTGGCATAGTAGATAGAGTGCTGGGACTGGAGTCAGGAGGACTTGAGTTCAAATCCAGTCTTAGATACTTACTATCTGTGTGACCTTGATTTGCCTCAGTTTCCTCATCTATAAAATGAACTTCAGAAGAAAATGGCAAACCACTCCAGTATCTTTGCCAAGGAAACCCTAAATGGGGTCATGAAGAGTCAGACATGACTGAAAGCAAGAAGACAGGGAGAAATTTCAAGCTGGAGAGCAAGAGGACTAAAATGCAAGAGAAGCTATAGGATCTAAACTCCTTAAGGTTATGGCATTTTGGTAGCTTTTTTTCTCTTTAGGTTTTTGTATCCTCAAATCATAGTAGAACTGGAACAAGGAGCAGTTGGAATGGAATTGCCCCTGCCTTCTCCAAAACTCACCTCCCTATCCCCCCACCATCCCTCCGGCAAAGGGAAAAGCTCTTCTGACTCCACTTGCTAGGTTCCTAATCAGGGGATCCAGGTTTGAGCCCTATTCCTGCCACTGTGACTTTGTGCTTGAGGAGAGAATATAAATTTTTCTTCATTGAAAAAAATAATAATCTTAAAGAATGGTGGGGATAAAAGGGCTCTCTGGTATGAAAGGGGAATTTGAAGCAATGTAAAAACAAAATGTATCATTAAAAATTTATCTTTAAAATGAGGGAGAGGTCGGATTAGCTCTAAAACTTTGATCCTATGATTCCTGGTGGTTTTCCAGAAATATAGGGACTTGGGCCATTGCTCAATGTAGAAACTGCAGACCCAACTGTGTCCAACTTGAATCCTTTTCTATACTGAGTGAACCATCAAGATGTGTTGTTACTGGATATATTTATCAGGGAAAATCATCTTATCACTTATTTCAGTTGGGATGGACTAATTAATTGACCAACTATGTCTTCTACTTTTTAACTTGGTAGATTTTTGGGCACAATCCAGAGCTTTTGCATGGTTTGTAGCATGGAAAATCCAGCTTTCTATGGCAATTAGTCATCTAATTTCTTATGTTCCTGTACTTAGGTGCAGTTTTTGTTTTATTTTCTTTTGAAAAAAATCCCCAAGGAAGACTTATATAAACTGATGCAAAATGAAATGAACAGAGCCAGGAGATCATTGTACACAGTAACACCAATTTTGTATGATGATCAGTTGGGAATGACTTAGCTATTTTGAGTAATACAATGATCCAAGACAACCCCAAAGGATTCCTGAAGAAAAAATGCTATCCACCTCCAGAGAAGGAATTGATGGGGTATGAGTGCAGATTGAAGTGTATTTTTTAAAAAAACTTTATCCTTTTCTTGTGGGGAGGGGAAAGGTGAGTAGGTAGAGGTTGGGGGTGGGAGGGTGGAAAGAGAGAGCCTGGGGCATCTGTGGTCTCTTTTACAATGAGGCTAATATGGAAATAGGTTTTGCATAACTCTACATGTATAATCTATATCAAAGTGCCTGTCTTCTCAAGGAGGGGAAAGGGGATGGAGGGAATGAATCTGAAACTCAATAATTACAAAAAACGAATGTTAAAAATTGTTCTTGTAATTGAGAGAAAATAAAATAAAACATTCTTTTTTTATTTTATTTTTTGCTTTTTGGGGGGCAATTGGGGTTGACTTGCCCAAGGCTAGTTTTTGTGTTAAGTGTCTGAGTCTGGATCTGAATCCAGGTCCTCCTGACTCCAAGGCCAGTGCTCTATTCACTGTGCCACCTAGCCAACCCCAAAATAAAACATTCTTAAAAAAAAAAGTAAAGTCCCCAAGTACTAAAAACAGAACATATGTCATTCCGTAAATCCTGACATGCTTTCCTAGAGCATGCCTGTTTTAGAGATTCTTTCAGTATTTTTTTACTACCCCTACAGACAATGTAACCAAGGGCTTGAAGGCAAAAATTAAAGCCTAATTTGCCTAACTAATGTGAACATTTTCCATAAGATTATTTAATTCATTTTTCATTCAGTGAAGATCTACATATTATATTTTCTATATATTTGAAGTTCTTGATATTTTAAAATATATATTATGAAACAAGTATGTGTTTTAAAATGGATTATAAAATGAGATCAGCAATACTAAACAAAAGTGAAGGAAAATCTTCATATCTGGCCATTTTTAATAGGAAGATAGAAACTGTCTTCCATAGAACATCACTAAGCTGAAAAGAATGCAGAATCCACGGTATTATTGAGTCATTTCAGCCCTATCTGACTCTCTGACCTTATTTGGGGGGTTTTCTTGGCAAAGATACCATTGCCCTTCTCAGCTTCATTTTATAGATGAGGAATTGAGACAAACAGGGTTAAATGACTTTCCAGGGTCACACAGCTTATAAATATCTGAAGCCAGTTTGAACTCAGGTCCTCCTGACTCCAGGCCTGGCCCTCTATCCATGGTGCCACCTAGCTGCTCCTACACAGAAGCCATAAAATGACAGATTAAGAGCTGGAAGCACTTCAGAGGACAAAGAATCCAATCCACTCATTTTAAAGATGAGGGAACTGAGGTCCAGAGGGGTCACACAGGAGCATAGCTAGGGTTCAACCTCAGTTCCCTGAGTCCAAACCTCATGGAAGCTGTACTTCAGGCTTAATCAAGCTAGGGAATAATTTGAAATATTGTGGGATTGCTATGACTCTATTTCGTCATTTGCTAAGTAGAGACTGGAGGGATAGTTAGAGTGACTTGTACTCCTACTTCATCTAATATTTAAAAGTGCATAATCTGCTAACCTGTAAAACAAGTGAACACAGGGCCTGGGCGCCAAGGTGGCATCCTCAAGGGAGAATGGGAAATGAAGCCCTATTTCTGTCACAATAAGGTAGGGGGATCCCATGGCCTTTTAGAGGTAAAGTCTTTTCAAGCCTAGATATGACTAGAGCTGGCTTCTAAAGTGGAAAGGAAAAGCAAGGCATCAATTTTTTTTCATACTGAACCCTTCTATAGCACTAAAACAAGAACACTGTGTAACCATATCTGAGACTTCACTTTCTCTGAAGAAAATTCAGAATTTTTTCAGCCTGAGATTAAGCAAAGCAGTGTGGGGTCATTTCTAGTCATCCTGATCTATATCTGGCCACTGGACCCAGATGACTCTGGAGGAGATAGTGAGGCTGGTGACCTTGCACAGCCCTCCCTCACTTAAATCCAAGTCACTTGCAAGTTATGTGTCATCTCCCTGATGGCATGGTCCTCTTCGAGAACGAAGGACAAAACAACAAGTAGGAGATAAAGTAAAAAAAAAAGGAAATCCAGACCTTGAATCCCAAGGTAAGGAGATCACTTAATTCTATAGTCCAGAGGTGGGTTAAAACCAGATTAAAATGTAATTGGGAAATATTTGACAAGATAAATAAAAATACAATAAAATATAGACATTACATTTTTAAACTAAGTCAATAGGTGGCCTACAGAGATCCTTGCTCTATAAGAATATCTAACATTTGTAAAGCATTTACTAGGTGCCAGGCTCTGTACTAAGTGCAATAATTCTGGGAAAAAGGTTCTATTATTATCAACCCCACTTTACAGATTAGGAAATTGAGGCAAACAAAAGCTAAGTAACTATTTAGGAGCCCATATCTGGTGTCTGTAAGATTAATGGGATATAAGATTATATATTTGCTTGTGGGGAGGCTTGACAGAGAGGACCCTTGCTATGTCTGTGCTCCCTTGATTGGCGATGAGTATCTTACTAAATCTTGCTTTTTGGTATCCTAATAGAAATGTCCCAAATAAATATTTCAGTTTTGTCTTGGAGGAGGAGAGTTTGTTATATTTCTAGAACAAATCCTGGGAATAAGTGTGCATATTCATCGGAGCTGCTATGAGTATTGCATTGGCATTGCTGTATCTAAGGTCACATTTGAACTTACATCTTCTTTGCCCCAGGTCCAGTGTTCTATCCACCGTGCTTGTACAGATATTGTTGTTATTGTTAAGTTGTTTCAGTTGTGTCTGACTCTTTGTGACCCCCATTTGGGGTTTTCTTGGCAAAGTTATTGGAGTGATTTACCATTTCCTTCTCCAAATCATTTTACAAGTGGGGAAACTGAGGCAAATAGGATTAAATGACTTGCTGAGGGTCACACAGCTAGTAAATGTTTGAGGTAGGATTTGAACTCAGATCTTCCTGATTCCAGATTCATCACTGTATCCATGTTGCCACCTATCTGCCCCAAGGCCTACCTCACTGGATGGTTAGAGGATCAAATGATAACATATGTAAAATACTTTGCAAACCTTATATAAGTGCTATCTATTTGTTGTTTGACATGGCTATCCTGGCAAATACAAAGGTGAAAAGGAGCATTATCTGTTTTTAATATTGTCTTTTTAAACCTTTATTGTAAGTAAAGTTGCCTTGCATTTGATAGCCCAGGACTGTTTCATGGTGTTCCAGTCCTGCCCCTGAGTCACTGGTCTGCCCTTGAAAGGAGAAGACAACAACAAGGGACATCTGCCTACTCACTTTCCTTGTTTGGGGAAGAGGAGTTGCTGCATTATGGTGGGACATGATGATAATGTCATAATGACATTATTGGGAAAGAGGTTGGTTTAGTGAACTGAGAGGCAGCTTCCAAGTCAGGACAAGCTGGTCTCAATTCCCACAACGGACATAGCAAAGTTACTTAGCCCCTCCCTGCCCCAGGCGCTGAGGCTATACATAGCAGAGATCTGCATCAATAGAGGGACTTTCATCACTAGGAGTTCCTAATAGCACTGATATAACAAATCTGCTGACTGTTCCCCCCCTGCCATTACATTATTGCAAGACAATAATGGTTAAGCCCATTTTATGTGCCTGTATAATTTGGGGGGCATGGGGGTAAGTTTGATCTGATATAAACCAGTTACTTAAGTTAAATATACTGGACATAGCTTGGGCAGTCACTGAAACAAATAGGAAGATGAATTGTGAATAAAGCAAAACCAAACCAAAGAAACAGAAAATTACAAATGGGGCTAGACAATCATAGAGGTCTAGTCCAGTTGCCTTATGAGGAAACTGAGACCAGGACAGGTTAAACAACTCTTCCAAGGTCACATAAGTAATGGCAGTCAGGATTTGAACTTGGATCCTTGTATTCCAAAATCTAGACCCCTTTTGGCTCCTATGTGCTATTACTCCTCTAATTTCCATATGTGAAATCATCTAATATGGTCACTAGGAAACCAGTGTCAAATGAAATTATTGTGATTGAGATTCTGAAATGGTTGAAAGTACATAGATGGATAGAACTGTAAAATTGGAAAATAGTAGTGAATCTGATCACTTTACAGGTGAAGAAAATGGGACACAATGTGTTTTGCATTAAGAAAGCCTGATAAAACTAAGCCAGGCCTCACAAAGCAATTTTTCTTTCTTTTTTTTTTTTTTTGGACAGGACCCTTTGATTTCAATGGTAACTTCAGGAAGGAAACACCTTTCACCAATGCAGATCTCTCGCCTTTTTGCAGTGTATACTTCTACAATGGTAGAATGTTTCCTTGGGCCCTGAAGTTAAGAGGTTTGTTGAAGGTCACAACAATCAATGAATATCAGGGGCAGAATATGAACAAAGGTCTTTTCCATGACATCTTAACTCTTGAACAGCCACAAAACTTGGCTTGATTATTAACATTACAAATAACACATGCTGGGGTCCTTTGAGTAATGAACTCCTTATCTGCCTTTAAAATTTGATTCATGACCTAAAAATGAAATATCCTTATAACTTTTCAGGCATGGTATCTATGGTTTTTCTCACTGCAATCTATACATTAAACTACATAGACTCTCACCCTTTTACAAAGAATTGTCAAAAATGATGAGTGTTCTCCATCCCCCAACTCATTCTATTTGATACACAAAGCTTTAAGTGGCCCCACTGGTCCTTACTCATCAATGGCCACTCTTCCCCTCTGCCATTCGTCCCCAGACTAAAAATTTGCAAACATCCAATTAGACCAAACGGACTTACTTATTTCAACAACATATGCCCCTAAAATCAAACAAACCAACAAATAAGCAAATAAGGGATTATTTTAACTTTCTTTTAGGTTACCTACCTCATTTTTTATGAGCATAACCTAATGTTTTTTCTTCTGTGGATATATCTGGCACAATTTATATTAAGGCATATTAATTTAGACTTCACACTTTTAAATTTTTCAATAAGTCAAACATTTTAGGATTAAACTTAACCATACTTTTTAAAAGGGCAGGACAGTTACTAAGGAAATTGTACAAACAAGGAAATGCTTAAATTTCTTAAGGACGAAAGGTGATCATCTTTTGAGGTAGCATTATTTGCATGCGTGTATGATGAACAGTTCGGTGGCACAGTGAGTAGAGTACCAGGCTTGGAGTCAGGAAGACTCCTCTTCCTGAGTTAAAATCTGGCTTCAAGATACTAGCTGTGTGACCTTGGGTAAGTCACTTAACCCTCTTTGCCTCAGTTTCCTCATCTGTAAAATGAGCTGGAGAAGGAAATGGTAAACCCTCCAGTATCTTTACCAAGAAAATCCCAAATGGGGTTACAAAGAGTTGCACACAACTGAAATGATTAAACAAGTGTGAAAATTAGGTATGATTCTTACCTTGTAAATGCCTTTTCATATGGGAATTTTAGAAATCTGTTGAATTGTTATAAGACTCTAATCTCATAGTCCAGCTTCCCTTCACTTCATATCTACAAGTAGTCTTGCTTTATTTTCTCTAAAATAGTGTAACTGACATCAAAAATAAATAACAAGAATGTTAACATTTATGTAGTGCTTACTATGATCTAGGCATTGGGCTAAGGGCTTTACAATTATCTCATTTGATCCTCAAACAACCGGGAAAGGTAGGGGTATCATTATATCCATTTTACAGATAAGGAAAACAGGCAAACAGAGGTTAAGGGACTTGGCCCCACATCTGCTGTGCATCCACAATAGAGAAGACATCTGGGGTCAGCATAGGCCATTGATAGAATAGCAGAGCCTGCTCCACTTTTAGCTTTGACAAGCTCTGGTCCAGCCCCCTGGATCCTCCCTTTCGGGGTTTTTAGCTGATCCTCAGGAAATTACACTTTAGATCTGCACTGAGAGATCAGGGGGATGATGGTCTTCCCCATGTGGCCGCCGAGGATGGGGACATTGACTGGAGGGGACCACAGGTATTATTAAAGACAGATTTGAACTTGGGTCTTCTGACTCCAAGCCAAAGTTCTATCCCCTGTACCGCCAGACCAATGTAGAGTATTTTTTTAAAATATAATGAGCTAGCATGGAAGATGATCCAACAAAAGAATCATAGAACTTAGAATTAAGAAGAAAACTTAGATATCATCTAGGCCAACTTCTTGAAAATTATTAATATTACTAATTAATATTAATATCTATTATGCAATAATATTGGTTTTTATTATTAATATTATTGCAAGGAAATTAAGGACCAGAATTACCTAAATTTATTCCACAAGTAGTAAATTTAAGCTGGGATCTGAACTCTCAATCCTCATCCTTTCTACTATACCAATCAACCTCATTCTTAAGTAGTGTGAATTTTTTCTGGAGATAATTGAGGTTAAGTGACTTGCCCAGGGTCACGCAGTTATTAAGTGTCTGTGGCTGGATTTGAACTCAAGTCCTCCTGACTCCAGGGCCATTTCATCACCACCTAGCCCTTCCTTGAGTAGTGTTTTGAAAAGGTTGGAGCTAGGGACTGGAAGAGGGGAACCTTTCAACTGAGCAAAATCCACCTTGATCCTAACACTGGGGTCCTCTAAGACATCAGGTCCAGTTCTCTGTTAAACCAACTACATTTTTGTTTGAGTGTCAGTTCAGTGTGCTTTGATGGTAGTGACATAGACACTTGTTTTCATCTTTTCATGATAACTCAGTATCAAGATCCAGAAAGGAAAATCAAAACCTTGGTATAGATTGGACAATCCTGGAAAATAAAACAAAGCCAAAATGAGGGGTGGAGGAAGCCCCAAAACCTATGAAGGGTGGAGAAAAGTCAAAATGGATTTAGCTTTCTAAAGATGTTAGCTTTATTTCTGGGCAGTACAAATAAAACGTTTTGCCAGCTGGCTTCGTGGCAACCCCATCTGGGCTCAGACACATACGGAACAGATGGACTTCTTCCTGGAAATGTAGGGCCCAGACCCATCCTTTAGAACACTGGAGCAGAATTCTTCCAGAGGTCTGAATCTGCTCCCCATTCTTTCTGCAACCCCAGGGTGCCTTTCCCATTCTACAGAGATGCTGCTCATGTGACCTTCCCTCAGAGAAGATGTGACTACAGAGTGTCCTTGGCAGCCCCTACACACAGTCTTTCCTTTAGCTAATATTCCTCGCTTCCTTCTGTGAGGCCCTATTTGCTACTGAGGCTGCAGCTGGAAGGCTAGGAGGGCGTCCCCTTCCCCAGGGCATCTTGATGTGTTTTCCTCACCTAGGGGAGAATTCTCCTCGGGTCAGCACATATCTGATATATGAGAGACTCACCCACACCCAAATATTCCAAACATACTCAGTTATCTTGGGGGGCTGGGAAGATAACTTAGCAAGATGAAAATGGACAACCCTAACATTTCCAAACCGGCAACAATCCCAGGGAAGTCAAATGCAAAATGATATCTGGTAATAAGTCAAGGCTGAGCAGCATTGACATCAGAAACTATGAGATCTAGGGACCCATTCCAAGACCCATTAGAGTCTGTACACACCTGAGGGATGCTAATATTGGAGAGACACACCTATATTCAGGTGCTCTAAGTTGTAAACTTTGATAGGGGAAATAATGGGACAACACTGACAGCTCTAGTGTTACATGGCTATTCCTTCCATTTAATTCAACAGATGCTTGTGAAATATTTATCCTGTGCTGGGCCCTGTGTCAGAGTGTTGCGGGCCAGGATACTGGTGGAACTGGGTTGGTATGAACTAACCTTCTACATTCCCTTGAAAACACTGGTGGGGCCTACTGTTAGCAGAGAAGCTAGTCACCTCTGGGGCAGCTGGGGTTAACTCTGTGCCCAGGTGGCTGGATCTGGGATCCAACTGGGGGCTCTTTGGGGAGGAAGAGTATAAAAGTGCTTTTTTGATACATAGCAGAGAGTTTATAAGGTCCTGGGGACCCTCGTTGCTAACTGCTTTTAATTTCTTTGCAGGGATTTTAACTTCTAAGATAGCTTTTAGAGCTGCTTTTGCCTGGGAGTATTTGAATATATTTTTATTAACTGGATTGTTTGCTGGAACCCTTAGGCTCTGAGTTGCAACAGGCAGAGAACCAAATTCAAGGCATAGGGTCTGAGAAGAGGGACTGGGGGGGGGGGGAGAAATAGGATGGGGTGGGGGATACAAAATTTCATTCAGACATGCTCCTGACATATACCCTATCTTTATGGTGTTTACAATATGGAAGGGAAACACGACATTGGAGGGGCAGTGTGGTCTAGTAGAAAAAACATGGGATTTAGCATGTCAAAAGGAGATTTTTAGGAGAACAATTGACTGCTGTGTCCTATATTTTGTTATTATATTTCTTTCTCTTTCTGTGTGTTACTTCTTTGACACTAAATAAATGTTTCCTTTGGTACCTTCCTTTCCCCTATCACAAAAGAAAACTCAAAGACTGAATTATTTCAGGAATTCACCCCCTTTCCTTTATCTTGTCTAACAAAGCATGTAGTAGGGTTTAACAAATGTTTATTTGTTCAGGGGACAGAGAAAAAATATATTGGAAGTCAAAAGGTTTCCATAGTCATCGATAGATTCATTCTTCATCATTATTAGGATTGGAATTGGGAGTGACAGTTTATCTGTGATCTCACTGATGTATATCGCAGCCCGTCCATATCTGTCTATCTTGTGTGACTCTCATCCATGAAATTCCCCCATTATCCAGAAGGCCTTTTCCTTTGCATTTTTTTTTTGGATATTTTGTGGATACCAATGGAACATGCAGTTCAGTTAAATTTCACTCTTGCTGTCTGACTGGCCTATCTATTTTTCTAGTCATATATTGGCAAGGCTAATTATATTTAAATGAAATTCTGAAAGTTTCATATGTAAATAAAATTTTCAATTGCTATGAGTGGTATTTAAATGTAGATACACTGTTCTGTGCTGGTAATAATCTTCCTGGAGCTTCTCTATATAATGTACTTGGGTCATTTGGCTTGTTTCCATCATGGTCCCAAGGAATTTCTCATTTAAAAGCCCACCCAAAAGTCTTCAGAGTAGGTGTTCTCAAAACCTGGCTGTTCTACTGAAGTAATGGGAACAATATTTCCCCATGAGGTCTCTGATACAGATTCTTTTTTTTTTTTTTTGGACGGCAATTGGGGTTAAGTGCCCAAGGTCACACAGCTAGTTTTTGTGTTAAGTGCCTGAGTCTGGATCTGAACCCAGGTCCTCCTAACTCCAGGGCCGGTGCTCTATTCACTGCGCCACCTACCTGCCCCATCTGATACAGATTCTTATTATAGAAATGTTCCCTGCTCCTAATCTCCTCATCCCTGAAAATGAGAAATGAAAAACCACTCCATTATGAAAGGGAGGGAAAATCAATCCTTAACAATGAGGTATATAGCAATTGCAGTCTTTGCAGAATCATGTTAGAGTGATGCTAATGATTCATATTTATATAGTTCTTAAAAAAAGAAATTATTTTTGTTATCCTTGCAATAGGCCCGTGAATTATATAGCAAAAAAAAAAATTACCCTCCCAGATTTTTGTTGGGGGGAGGGAGGTGGGGAAGAGGATATGTTGATAAAATATATTTTTCAAAGCATTGTTTAAAATAAACAAAGCAGTTGGACCTGCAATCTAGAAGCCACTCCTTATCCAGGACACCCTGACCTGAGGCTTAGCTAGCAGGGGGCTTAGAGATCATTTAGGTCATTTCTCTCACTTCAAAGATGAAGAAACTAAGGTCAGAAAGTTGCAGTGACTTTTTTCAGATTACATTGTAAGTGATAGTTCCAGAACTCAACCCAATTGTTTAGTATTGATTTGACCTAGGGAATGTCAGTTCCTAAAGCTTTAGGAACTCATGATAATAACAATAACTAGCATTTATATACTTTACAAATATCATCTCATTTTATCCACACAACAATCCTGGGAGGTAGGTGCTATTCCCATTTTATTAACTGGACTGTTTGCTGGAACCCTTAGGTTCTGAGTTGCAATAGGCAGAGAACCAAAATCAAGGCATAGGGTCTGAGAAGAGGAACTAGGGGGGGAGAAAATTTCATTCAGATATGCTCCTGACATACACCCTATCTTTATGGTGTTTACAATATGGAAGGGAAACATGACATTGGAGGGGCGGTGTGGTCTAGGGGAAAAAACATGGGATTTAGCATGTCAAACAAGGGTTTGTGACTTACCCATGGTCACACAGCTAATAAATGTCAGAGGCAGGATTTGACTTCTGGTCTTTCTGTTTCCATGGCCAATGCTCTATCCACAGTATCCTCTAAGTGCTTAGATGCCAGTAAACCAGCAATTCTAACCTGAAGAGAAAACCCTAAGGCATCTATGGTTTGGAAGGGAAAGAGAAGCTCCTTTAGTTAGAGAATATATACTGACTGGAGTATCTGAGAAATCAGGAGGGAACAATCATAGTTACTTAAGCTAAATAGTTCTTTAATAGGAAAGAGCCAGATAGTCTTTGAGTGTATGGGTAAAGTAGTCAACTACATAGGAAAGCAGAACCATCAATACAGATAGTAACTAGAGGAAATGATCTCTGTTGACTTGAACAGAGAAAGTGAGTGAGAATGAAAGAGACGGAAGGAGAGAGAAAGCTTCTAGAAGGCTGGATCATTAAGAACTAGTTCTTATTCAAGGCAGTCCAATGTGACCAATGTATCAGTACTATGGCTAGAACTACCTCTGAACTCATATTTAGTTCTCTGGGCAATACTCATTCTTGGACTAAAGAGATTCCACTTTTGTGGTACTGACTTTTTACTTTATTACTTATATTTAGGTTTGCTGGCTCCCAGAGCCACCAACGTCTTCCCAACCAAAATTCATCCTGATCATGGTGAATCAGAATCATCATTGCTTTTTGTTTCTAAGCCTCAGTCTGTCAGTGGTCTGAGGATTCCATCATTCCCTTGTTTCCCTTCTTCCTTCTTTCACTTTCCATCATTCTTACCCTACTACCTGTAGTATAGCCCTTTCTGCCACCAAATATGAAGCAGTGATTTCACCTCAGTTTTGTAACTGGGCAGTTAGATGATGTGAGTCAATGATAGAAAAACCCTTTCTCCTGAGCCTTGAGACTCATTTGTCCATATTTGCAGATGGAGTTTGGTAACACCATATGTACAGTCAAGAGAAAAAATTGTCAGTGTGTACATTGACACATCCACACCCACACCCCAAGTTTTAGTACTGGCTCTTCCATGAATCCTCTGTGACTTTAAGCAAGTCATTTATACCTTCTGACTTCAATTTAATCATATCTAAGTTGAGGGCATTGTACTAAACGATCTCTGAAGTCTCCAAGATTCTCTGATTCACATACTTCTCAGGATTGCATGCTTTCTACCAGCTGACCTTGGTAAGCTTCTTTCCAAGCCTTTTCCCCTTCCTCCATAAGAATAATGGCAATTGGGAATGACATGCCTTTTAGCTATTACCTCTTAGCGTGCACATTACCAAAATATACAGACTGGAGGAGATTTGGGGGAACACTGACATACTTTCATTTGCCCCATTTACAGCTCAGACCTAGATGTGTAATGCACTCAGAGGTGGCATTCTGATTTAACAATTTTCTCCAAATAAGTTCCTTCATAAAGATTTAGAATTTTTAGGGAATCTTAAGGATCATTCAGTTCAAAGTCCTTGTTTTAGTTATTTTCAAAAAAGGAAGTAATTATTATTTAAAAAATTTTTATAATCAATCTTTACCGACATTGAAGAAAATTTCAAAAGTTTTTCTTTTAACAAATGATTGGAACCCAAACTAGCCATATTAAAAAGTGGTGTGGAATAAGGATTCTGGGACTGTTTTACTTTTGTGGGTGTGCTCTTTGGAAACTTGACATTCCTGCAAAGGACTATAGATATAATAGTGATTGCTATCCTGAAGGACTACTTTGGTTGATATTTTCAAAACTGCTTCCCATCTAATGACCTGGAAGTTTGGGAAAGCAAGTAGGACTTATATAATTATATTGCTAATTGAACTTTGCTTTAGCTTGATTTGCCTCATTGCCTTCAGTTAGAAAGGCAAATTTCTTCAATTGCATGGTTTTTAAAAAAAATGTTCCCAGGATATTTAAGTCTTTTTCTCCTGCTTCTCATTGGTTTCTGATGATACAGAATCTCACCAGACACTGCCTTAATTTTTTTTTTTTTGCTGAGTGACCTTGGTTAATGGATATTACTTTTATTTTCCAGTTTGCTAATCTTTGGTTGTTTTACCCACATGTTGCTGGGAACACGCTGATTACAGGGGCTGATAGGCCTTGCTTAAGAAGCTCTGTGTTACCCAAGGCAGAAATACTTAACTCCTTCATTTTAGAAGTGGGTCCAAGAGGTATTAATTGACTTGCCCAAGGACATCACATAGATATATGTAGCTAGTATATAGCACAAGTAAAGGGGGAGACAGTCTGGCATTTGAATCCAGGTTTTCAGATACCAAATCCAGTCCTCCTCCTTGACTGCAGGCTAATTTAGGGAATTCAGGGCTGTTTGGAGAAGGAACAAAGCTCAGGCAGCTATGAAATTAGCCTGCGATAGCATCTAACCACTGGAAAAGCAGCAAAAAAATTCTTCTAATGGATCAACTGAAGTAAAAATTAGAATCAAGATGGAATAGCTCCCAAGCTGGTCCTGTCCCTGATGGTTCTGCCTGTGTGTCCAGAGGCCTTGTCATCAAGGTTACAGCAGTAGCTGCTGAGAGAGAACCCTGAATGTTATACATCTCTAGCCAAAGTTTTTTCCGGTTTTCTGGAGTTTGTTTTTTCAAAAACAATATATAGGGGTGGCTAGGTGGCACAGTGAGTAAGAGTGCCAGCCCCGGAGCCAGGATGATCCGGGATCAAATCCGGCCTCAGAAAATGAGCACCCACACATAAATAATGACTGGCCATGTAACCTTGAGCAAGTTACTTAAGTCCAATTGCTTTAAAAAAAAAAAACAAACAAAACAAAAAACAATATATAGATGGGGATTAGTTTGAGGCTTCACCTGCCAATCTAGTGGTCTGACCTGACTCTGAGACAAGTTGCAGCAACAAATGGGTCTGTGATGAATCGATGTTGAGTTCCCAGGCTGCATAGAATAAGTACATTGCATACAGAAGCAGATGATCGTTTTTACAAAAGCAACAGCAGACCTGCCAGGAAGAGGAATTTAAAAGACACACACACAGAACAGGGGGTGGCTCCTGAGTCATTCTTGTCCTAAAAGATTCTGCCTGAAATCACCTGTGACAGGTGACAGTTGATCTTATTCTCAGTAATCTTTAGGGATAGGATTTTATAACCTCCCTAGATTGTACTTTGGAAAACTTATCCATAAAGGAATCATTTCTTCTGTTCAGTTAAACTTTCTTGTTTTATAACTAAAGGACAGAATAACTATCCTGCCAGTGATGGAAGATAACCTTCCTTGTCCTAATCCAGGGTGGGAAACCTTAAGTGGGGCCTTTTGTGCAGTCTTTTGCTGAATCCAAACTTCATAGAACAAACCCCCTTAATAAAAGGATTTGTTCTGTGAAGTTTGTATCTAGTCAAAAGGCTGCACTTGAGGACCTAGAGGGCCACACATGGCCTCGAGGCTACAGGTTCCCCACTCCCTGTCCTAATCCATCATATACTTGCAGGGTCACCCTTTAAGCTTTTATTATCCTAGCTAACCAAAAAACTAATTTTAAAAATTCTCCTCATAGAGTCTATTGTATGTGGACCTTTGTAGTTTTTCCACATTTTTCTTAGAGTACAGAGGCCAAAGTAGGCATATAACTCCAATGACGATCTGACCAACACTAATGATAATATATGGGTCATTAAGCTTCCTCTTGTCCGGTTCTAACTTTTAAGGTTGTTTTCCTCAATTAGTTTTTACACTTTCTTTTCCATTACCAGCACTGTGCTCAGAACTCTGAGGGATACAATTAAGTCATGAAACTCATTTTTCAATCCTATCTATCTGTTATGCAAAGTTTTGCTGAAATTTGACTAGGAAATTTCCATCTTCTCTGATGCCAATCAGTGATCTTTTCAGACAAATCCAAAGGTAGTATCTTTTTATTTATGAATCCACATCTATCTAAATTAAATAAATTTAAAACCCACTAAAACTCTTCATCTGGAAGGTTTTTAAAAGATTAGATAATTGTGTTTCTGAGTTTTTAGACTATGCAGACATGAAACTTTTTATAAATATCACATTTTGTTACAAAAAATTGCATATTAAAGGAAACGTTTTGAAACATCAATTTTCAAAACACTTTTTTTCTGGAACATGAGGTATTTTTTTCAAAGAAGCAGTTATTTTTTCACTTGCCATTAAAACATCACCATGGTCCAACGTGCAAGATATATCGAGAATTAACCCAAATATACAACACAAAAAGCCATTCCCTAATGGGTAAATGATCAAAGGATATAAATCAACAGTTCTCAAAAGAAGAATTACAAACTATTAACAACTATGTGAAAAATTACTTCAAATTATTAAGATAAATTTAAATCAAAACAACCTTGAAGTTTCACCCCCCTCCCCATGGTGAAGATGATAAAAGATGGAATAGTTAGTATTGAAAGTATGAAAAGATGAGCACACTAATACACTCTTGGTGGAGTTGTAAATTGCTCCAATCATTCTGAAAAGCAATTTAAAATTATACTTAGAAAATGACTAAAATATTCGTGCCCTTTTGATCCACAGATCTCATACCTTGGCATGCATGCTGCAAAGAGAAAAGAAAGTCCAATATACATCAACTATTAATAGCACTTTTTGTGCTTTTAATTATTAACAAAGAACTAAAACAAAGAAGATCCCCACCGACTAGAAGATGGCTAAACAAATTGTGATCATGAATATGATGAAATATTACCATTGTATAAAAAATGATGAATAGGAAGAATTACGGGAATCAAGGAAAGATTTATGTGAACAGATCCAAAGAAAATTAAGCAGAACCAGGAAAATAGCACATAAAAGGACCATGATAATGGAAATAGAAACAACAACAAAATCAAAATTGAATATTGTGTAATTATAATGGCCAAACCTGGTCCTGAAGTTGAGATTCTGAATGTGAAATACTTTATATACTCACATGTTAGACTTGATTGATGCATTTGTTAATTTTACTAAACGGCTTTATTTTTCTCCTCTCTCTGGATAGGGAAAGGAGTAAGTTTAAGAGTGTACTGTATAAAACAAAAGCAAAAAAAATGTCACCCTTACTTTGTAGAGACAGATCTAATTAGCTTTTTTTTTTAATCTCCTAGGTAGAATACTACAGAAAGCCACTTGTTATCACACACACACACACACACACACACACACACACACACACACACACACACCAGCAAATATGAGACACTTTTCATAAAAGAAAAAATAAATCATGTTCTCAGGTCTAACAGCTCTTATAAACACTTTGCCAGAAGAAAACCAACAAATCTTTGTGTGGAGAAAAATGTTGGCAAATGCGATCTTTTTTGGAGTAAAGATTTTTGGAGCATTTTTTTGTTTGTTTTGATAGCACTTCACCAAATAAATACTTCATGGTAAAGTATCTGTATTTTTACAAAACTTGAGCCTAGAGCTCTGCAAAAAAAAAAAAAAATTGGGAGAGGTGCAATATGTTGCATATTTACCTCTTTTCAAATCTCAATTAAAAAGACATATGTTATAGTTTACATATCTAGAACTGGAAAAGACCTGGGAAACATTTGGAGCCAATCTCCTCATTTTATAGATAAGATAAATAACCCCCCCTTCACACCCACCCCAGGCTAAGTGATTTAAGGTAGTTAGGTAGGTGTTAGGTTCAAATTCTTCTTTTTCATACTTAAGTTCTCTGAGTACAGACTCAAAATTCTTTCCACTGTATCACACTATTGTTTATTCTTCCTTTGGCTTCTTTCGGGATCCAGCTTATCTTGTAGATGTTGAATCCAAGCAGGTAAATCTCTCAGATAGTCAGATGAATCTACGAACTCATCCATTTGGAAGCATCCTCCAATGATCACCTGATAATCAGTCAACAAGTATTTTTTAAGCACCTATATTCTGCACCTATCCTAAGGGTCAGGCATTGTGCTATGCATTAGCTAAAGAGACAAAAATAAAGCAGTTCTTGCCCTTAAAGAGCTTACACTCTATCAGGGGAGATAATGTATCCCTAAAAAGCATACACCAGATGTGTGTAAGATAAATGCAAGGTAATTTTGGAAGGGAGGGCAATAGGATCTAGGGGATTCAGGAAAGGCTTCCTGTAGAAGAGTGTGCTTGAACTGAATCTTAAAGAAAATGAGGGATTCTAAGAAGCAGAGGTGAGGAGGTTAGGCATTCTAACCATGGAGACAGGAGATGGAGGGATGTGTGAGGAACAGCAAGATAGCCAATTTGGATAGACTGTGGTTTGAGAGAAGGTGAGTAATGGAGTGTAGGTTGGTGCCAGGCCATAAAGGACTTGAAATGTCAAACAAGGGCATTTGTATTTGATCCAAGAGTCAATAAAGAACCACTGGTTTTTATTGACTAGGGAAGGGAAATGGTCAGACTGCAGTTTAGGAAGATTATTTTGGCAGCTATGACCAGGATGGATTGGCATAGAAGAGAACCTTGAGGCAGAGAGACCCATTAGGAGGCTATAGTCTAGGTGAGAGGTAAAGGGGGCCTACACTTATGGTACAGAAAAGGGACAAAGTGTTATGAAGGCAATAAGACTTTGGCAAGTTAGAGATGTGGGTTGAGGAAGAGTAGGATTAGAGGCTGATACTGTTGTGAACCTGAACAGAGTTCGGAAGTGGGGTGGGTTTGGGGGGAAATATAATAAGTCTGTGTTGTAATTCATCACCCACTCACGTCTGCTCATCCCGTGTGATCCACTCAGGTCTGCTGACAATGAAAGGAGGAGGTAGACCGTGGTGAAGCCGAGAAGTGATCTGAGGGGCACAGTGTGGTTATGTGGGGAGAGAGGATTTTCCATGTCATCTGCGTATCAGGTGTGGGTACCTAGTGCCTGGTTAGGTTATAGATGTTGCTTTGTATAGATTGAGAGTGAGAGAGAGCCAAATGAAGGAGGAATAAGAAATAATAGCCAGCATGGGGCATGTGTTAGAGTAAAGCAAGTATTAGGGGACGATGGGCGGCAGCTCATATTTCTACCCTCTGAATGATTGATTAAACAACCACTGGGTTCATCCCGTGGACCCTTGCGGGGCATGTATCACCAACTTGGGAACTACTGGTCTAGATAGTGGCATAGTTCAGTGGTCCCCAGAATTAGAACTATTACAAAGAGTCCTCAATCCATCTATGCACTAAGCATATTAACTGGATTTTATTTAGCTCCTATAAAACATATAAATGACAGCGTGATAAACATCTTCAGTAGACTAAGTAAATAATGTCTCACCTATATGTACTATTTTTCAAATGCACATTGTGATGAATAAAATACAAAGCTATTTAAAAAAACATCACAGAAGTCATAGTAGCTTTTTATGCATTTTCTCAATAGATATACTATGCAATGGGAGGTTGAATGTGGGAACGTGGGGAAAAAAAGGTTTTAAGTTAAAAGGGGGGTCTTGAAAAAGTTAGTGGAAAGAGAGATCTGAAGTCAGACAACCTGCATTTGAATTCTGACTCTGTATTTTACTGCTTATGTTACATTCAACAACAAACCATTGCATTTTTCTAGGGACCTGTTTCCTCATTTCTGAAATGAGAGTTTGGACTAGATAATCTTCTAAAGTTCTTTCTGGTTTTAAACACTAGGATTTTATGATTCCCTAAATGTGTGTGTGGGGGGGAGGGTGGGTAAATTACCGAGCTCTTAAGAGAGATGCTTTTAGAGATCAAGATACAAGTAAGATAAGGATACTAGTGATAAATGGTTTGGATGCTTTATAGCCTGGGTGTAACCTGGATCTTGAATTGAAAGTGGAAAAATTTAAGGACCAAAAGACAGACTGATATGGAGAAGCATCAGAACTGTTGGCCAACAACTGGTGACCTAGAGCTATAACTTTGAAATGAATTAGCCATAAGGGAGAATCAGGGATATTGGGAAGAGAATGCAGCAGCTCTGGGGTGGCTAGTTGACAATTGTGAATGTCTCGTGAAGCAGATGGCCCCTCCAATTATAGTGATGGCAAGGTTTCCATTTGGACAATTTTAGGAAAACATATCTTCAATCTTATTTTTTTTTCAATTTAGTCTAATTTAATTATCATTTTATGATATTGTTCAGTGGCTTCTTTGTCTTTTTTTAGTCTAGTTAAAATATGTCACTATGTAGAAATAATTGATTATGTAAATACTCTCATTACAAGGATAATTTGGTTAGCTGACCTTGAAAACTGAAGTTTCTTAATCCTGGTACCTTTAAAATCCTATAAAGTCCATGAACCTTCTCATATGAGTTTTGAAGAAAATAAATCTTTATGGTCTAGTGACTGATTTTTAATTTTACATAAAATATGGATTTTCTTCCTCCTTGTTTCCAAGAGTGCATCCCCTAATGATGCTGGGCATTTTCCTACTGATGGTGACTATAATATATATAATATATAAAATATATTATATAATATACATAAAATATATGTATAATATAATATAAACCATATTATATAAAAGATATCTTATATTTTTATATAAGACATATTATATAACACATAAATATATAAGATATATAATATATTATATAATATATATTGGACATATAATTTATATTCAATATAAATATATCTCTTGAGAAAATATATAAAAAGCTACTATGACTTCTATGGTATTTTTAAATAGCTTTGTATTTTATTCATCACAATACGCATTTGAAAAATAGTACATATAGGTGAAACACTATTTACTTAGTCTACTGAAAATGTTTATCATCCTGTTGTATTATATGTTTCATAGGAGCTAAACTCAAACAGCCCCAAGCAGAACATCTGGAAATTCAGGGATCTTCTTGTCTTTTTGACTCATTGATGATCTCTTCTCTGGCCCAGGCTTCTTAAGATCTCCATCTCCTCAGGTCCCCGCTTTCTATATTCCCTCCGTTTTCCTCTCAGCTGTCTCTTTATGAATGTTTTCTAGACCCATGCAACTATTCCATGGGGCCTTGGTGACCTTCAGGGTGGCCACTTTTATGACTCAAATCTCATGGGTTCCAATTTTCAAATTATAAACTCAACCCTTTTGGAACTGACTCTTGGCAAAATTCAGCTTCCTGTTCTTATGAAGAATTATTCTCCAAAGATTTCTGACATCAAGTAGCTCTTGCAAAACATGTTGTTGATGACTTAAGTGTAAGTGAAGTGGGCCATATGGATGAGATTTCCCTATAAATGCACATGAGTTGAAAAATGAATGGGATGGGCTGCATATCTGGCAAAGCCTAACTTGGATTCGATGACTCCTTTATTATTTGAAAAGAAGGTCATGTTTTGAAGTGTCAGGACATCAGGCTTTCACCCAGTGGTTCTCTATCATGAGAGGAAACCAAGTGATAGAATGGTTAGTGCAACAGGCTCAGAGTCTGGAAGAGCTACATTAAAATCCTACCTCAGATTTTATTAGCTGTGTGACTCTAAGCAAATCATTTTATCTCAGCCTCAGTTTCCTCATTTTTTAATTTTTAAGATATTTTATTTTTGTCCAATTACATGTAAAGACAATTTTTAACATTCATTAAATTTTTTTTTGAGTTCCAACTTCTTTCTTCCTCTTTATTTTCTTCCCTTCCTGAGACAGTAAACAATTTGATATAGGTTATACATGTATAATCATGCAAAACATCTTTCCATATTAGTCAAGTTGTAAAAGAAGACATAGATTCTCCCATGCCCCCCAAAACCTCCACCCTACCAAAAACAGACTGAAAAATAATATGCTTCAATCTATATTCAGACTCCATCAGATCTTTCTCTGGAAAGGGATAGCTGTCAGCATTTTTCGTCATGAAATGTTTGGAATTGTCTTAGATTACTGAGAATAACTAAGTCATTCACAGTTGATCATTATACAATATTGCTGTTACTGTGTACAATACCTTCCTGGTTCTGCTCACTTCACTTTACATCAGTTCCTATAAGTCTTTCCAGGTTTTTCTGAAACCAACCTGTGTGTCCTTTTTTTTTTTTTGCTTTTTTGAGGGGAGAAGGCAGGGCAATTGGGGTTTAAGTGACTTGCCCAAGGTTACACAGCTAGTAAGTGTTAAGTGTCTGAGGTCTGATTTGAACTCAGGTTCAGCCCTGACTGCAGGGTTGGTGCTTTATTCACTGAGCCACTTAGCTGCCCCCCTGTATGTCATTTCTTATCACACAATAGGATTTCATTGCAATCATATACCATATAACTTACTTAGCCATTTTTCAATAATGAACATCCCCTCAATGTCCAATTCTTTGCCACCACAAAAAGAGCTGCTGTGAATATTTTTGTATACATAGGTCAACCCTCCCCCCCTTTTTTAAATCTCTGGGATACAGACCTAGTAGTGGTATTTATGGATCAAAGGGTATGCAGTTTTTTTTTGTTTGTTTGTTTTGTTTGCTTTATGGGGGGGGGAGGTAGGGCAATTGGGGTTAAGTGACTTGCCTGAGGTCACACAGCTAGTTTTGTGTTAAGTGTCTAAGACCGGATTTGAACTCAGGTCCTCCTGACTCTAGGGCTGGTGCTCTATTCACTGCACCACCTAGCTGCCCCAATGTGCACAATTGTATAGCCCTTTGGGCATAGTTCCAAATTGCTCTCCACAATAGTTAGATCAGTTCACCAACAATGCATTAGTTTCCCAATTTAGTTTCCTCATTTGTAAAGTGAAGGTATTGGACTCTATGGCCTCTAAAATCCTTTCCAAATTTCAATCTATGATTTGATGAACTTCTGTGATTTGAAAACAGGCAACACTACTTTCTATCTCCAAAGATTTCAGTACAGAATAGTTGTTCACATAGAACAGGTGGACTTTGAGTTCCCTTTTCTTGTAGCCTTTTAGAGTTTTCAAAACCCTAGGTCCAAGTGTTACCCCTTTTTAATATATAAAGACGCTGAGACTTGGAAAGGGCAAGTGATTTGTCCAGGGTCATGTCAACAGTAAGAGGTAAAGCTGAAATGTGAACGTGAGAGTTTTGAATCTTACACCCGAATCTTCCTCACTCCTTCTACTATACCAGTGGTACTCAAACTTTTCAACAGGGGTGGAACCTTCAGTTTAAACAAAACTTTGGCTGAACCTTTGTAGTAAAATCCTTGAAATGATTATTTTTAATGCCTATTAACAAACAAAATAAAAGTCATAAAAAACTTGGGGTGTTTCAGGGTTCCTTGCAGCACATTCCGATAAACAGCTGCACTAGGGCATGTTGCCTCCAGTCCCTCAGATGCTTTTTATTGTCCTGCCTAAGTGATGCAGAAATATGATATTTAGCACCAAGAGTTCTCAACTAGCAATCCCCCCCGAATTTGCACATTAAAAAACAGCTTTATTCATTCAACAAATATTTATGGAGAACTTACCCAAGACAAACCACTAGAAGCTGCCTTCCAGGTACTCCTCCTCAGTCAAATTCTGCCCTTCATAGTGATATCTGCTGGCTGTATATGTAAGCAGATAGAAAAATCCTGCACATTGAGTAGTAATGTATGTTTGAGGGATGGGTGGTATAACCAAGAGCAAGAGAGTGTGGCATGGCTGGCCCAGCCTTTGGTATAAAAGTTTAAATACCAGAGAGAATGAAAACTATCAAATAGCATATTATTTTAACTTCTCTACTGAAGGAGACATTAGTTCATGTCAAGAAGTACTACTGGGACAGGCTTAAGATGCTGTAAGCTCTCCAGAGTCTTACCGAACTTGGTCTAGATCCAAGTTTTGTGTCCAAAGTTGGGCATCCCTTGGGAATAAATATCCTCAAACTACCATGTTATATGCTGAGACAATGGATAGCTACATGGTATAGTGGATAGAATGCCAGGCTCTGAAGTCAGTAAGACTCAACTTCATGAGTTCAAATCTAGTCTCAGACACTGCCTAGCTGTGTGACCCTGGGTATGTTGCTTCACCCTTTATGCCTCAGTTCCTCATCGGTAAAATGAGCTGGAGAAGAAAATGACAAACCATTACACTATTTTTGCCAAGAAAACCCCAAATAGAGTCATGAAGAGTTGGACATGACTTTAAAACTACTGGCCAGTAACAACAAGAACCTGAGACAATATCAAAGTCTTGAATTTCCCTGTGTCTGGTCACAAATGAGTGACCTCCTTTAGCCAGCAGCATTAATATTCTTGACAAACCCAAAAGCTAGATCAAAGAGAACATAGGGACATCTTGCAAAGGTGAGGGCTTGACACTACTCATAGAATGCTGTAGGAATGAAGAGAATGGTGATCTGCTGGGAGATAAGGCTATGCACCTAGGAAACGTCGAGTCAGGATCACCCAGGGCCTGAAGCAGATTATACTGGTACACTCATTCCTATCTCTTCTTCTCTGCCAATATTTATGGAAGAGAAATTGATAGATTAAAATGAACATCAAGGACAACCCGGAAAGGAAAAGGAATCAGAACAGGGATTTAAGGTATGCGGGGACTGAATATATAAGTGTGAGTTGTGTGTGTGTTTAAGCAAGAGGTAACAAGAATTACCCTTGTTACACATGGGCTTTTACTTAAGTTGTAGCCCAGCTATCAACAGTGTGCCACATCTGGCCCTCTGAACAAGGGTGAGGTTGAGGAGGGGAAGGCCAAGACATATAGAGGGGCTCTGGGAAATGGGGACTGCTCTTTCCATATATACACACACACACACACACACACGTATATACATATGTATGTGTATATACACACATATATCTAGATATATACATACACATATATGCATATATATGTATGTATGTATAAACTCTTGTTGATAAACCAAGTAGGGGGAATAGTTTGAATAGTTCTGTTCAGCTTTACCAGTCACGGAAGCTCAGAATTGGAAGAGACCTCAGATATGTCTGATCCAATCCATACTTAACTGAGAATTCTCTGCAACATCTCTGAGAAATGATTAACCAGTTTTCATTGGAAGATCTCTGGTGAGGAGGAAAACCACTGCCTCTCACAGCCGGCTATTCTACTTGAGGATATTTCTATCTACAAGGAAGTCTTTCCTTAGAACTAGCCTTACGTCTTTGCAGCTTTCACTCATCCATCCTAGTTTGGCTTTCTGAGGCCAAGCAGAACAAGTCAAACATAGCTATTATGTGGCCCATAAATCTTTTCTCTAAACACCTCCAGGACTTTCACCGTCCTGGAGGTGCTTTTCAGAAACCACTTGCATTTTTTATTCCTCTCCTGGATTCATTCTTGACTCTCTGGACTCTTTCTACTATGTCTCCTCATCCTGGAAGTTCACCCAGCCCCTGTGATCCCTTATTCTGACTGAACAATCTCTCCTAGAATCTGCCCTTTGAGGACAGTGCCCAGGCTAACCATATCTTCATTCTTCTCTGGTCTCCACCTTTAGACTTTCTACCTTCTTCCTCACTCCCACACTTTCCAGCTTCCTTTGATGTTTCGTCTTCTCCATTAGAATGTAAGCTTTGAGGGCAGGGACCCTCTTTCTTTTTGCTTGTATGTGTATTTTGTATTTTTGTATCTGTATGTTGTTTCCTCTGTACTAAGCCCAGTGCCAAACATATGATTTCTACTGATCTCCCAATCTGCCGAACCCCCATACCACCTTGTGGGTACTGTTTTGGGACACTTTCTTTACACATCCTAACTTGAATTATATTTAACTTAAAAAACAGATTAGCCCTCTAGTAAATGCAAGTGCCTTGAAGGAAGGGACTATGTTTTATTCATTTTTGTATCATCAAACATTTAAGTGTCTGTACTGTGCTTAGGCATTAGGTTTGGTACAAACATGAGACATTATCCTTGCCCTCATGGACCTTATAATCCAGCAAGAGGGATGTATCTATCGTGCCTTTGGCCTCTTAACCCATCCCTATTTTCTCAAAAAAAATTTTCCTTCTTATTATGACCTTAACAATCTAAAACATTTTAATTTACAAAGAACAGAAGGACACTATCTCCTAACTCTGGGCATTTTCACTGACTCTCACCCATGCCTGGAATTCTCTCCTCATTTCCAACTATTGGCTCTCCTGACTTCCTTTAAATCACAGCTAAAATCCCACCTTTATTTAGCTTATTTGTATGTAATTGTCTCCCCCATTAAACTGTGAACTCCTTGAGAGCAGGAACTTTTTGCCTTTCTTTTGTCCCCAGTATTTAGCATACTGTCTGGCACATAGTAGGTCTTTACTAAATGTTTATTGTCTGAAAAAGGTCATATAGACAATTGTTAATTTTTATAAAACTTCTATTGTTTTAAAAATATATTAAATTTAATTAGGTAGTAACAAAGTTGCCCTGTTTATGTTCTTTTCTGAACTTTATTTTGTTTTCTTCTGTGTATTCTTTTTTTTTTCTTTTTGGAGGGGGGAAGACAGGGCAATTGGGGTTAAATGACTTGCCCAAGGTCACATGGCTAGTAAGTAGTAAGTGTCTGAGGCTGGATTTGAACTCAGATCCTCCTGACTCCAGGGCTGTTGCTCTATTCACTGAGCCACCTAGCTGTCCCTCTTCTGTGTATTCTTAATGTTTACTAATGCTCTTTTATTTCTTTTTAAAACATCTTTATCACTTCTTACCTACTCACCCCACCCCTGCCTTGTAGTCCTACCTTAGGTAATGCTTCAAAATAAAACCAATCAACATTTTGAGCATGACTGGATTCTTTATACGTGTGTGTATATATACAAATGCATGTATACACATATATATGTCTATGTACATATATATATATATATATATATATGATTTTTTTTCTGCTCATTTAGTCCATTGCCTTTCTCCCAGTTGGTGGGAGGCATGCCTTACTGTCAGTCTTAAGAAGTCATTGTGTTGCTCAGAGTTCTGGCCTTTCAAAGTTGTCTTCTCCACATTATTGTGGTCATCATGTACATTTTTCTCCTGATTCTGTTCATTTTACTCTTCATCAGATCATGCAGATCTTACCAAGTTTTTCAGAATTCTTCACATTGAAAATTTCTTATGAGACGATAATATTCCTACTATATTTCTACAATAACAATATGTTGTTGTTCCTTCTTTTTCAAAGAGAACCATTGTGGCTCTTGATTTGTGAGTGGATTGGATTGAAGTGAGGCAGAGTCATGCAGTTGCCAGCCTGCTCCACCCCCCCCCCCCCCCGGCCCCGTCTCTCTGTCTCTCTGTCTCTCTCTCTCTGTCTCTCTCTCTCTGTCTCTCTCTCTCTCTCTCTCTCTCTCTCTCTCTCTCTCTCTCTCTCTCCCAGAGCCATCGAAGTCCAGCAGTAAGACAAAAGTCACGATGACTGGCCACGGCCCAAGATGTATTGGATGACCCTGGCGTCTTTGATGTCTGACCAAATTCTAAGTGCAGCACAGTTCCTGCCTCATCTGCTTTCATGGCCATTGGAATAAATTGTTCTCATCTGGTCATCCCCCAGGACAAGTCCTCACACGCTTGGGGTAGACAACCCCCTAACTCACTGACAGGTTTGAGGTCTGTCAGTTACCCTCATATACCACAGTTGGTTCAATCATTACCAAACTGACAGATATTAAATTAGTTATAAATTCTTAGATGCTTTAAAAAGGTGCTGCTATAAATGTATTTTAAAAATACAATTTTTGTCTTTGATGTCTTTGGGGGATATGCCTAATGGAAATATTGCTGAACCAAACCACACCCTGATCCCTAACACTTTCCAGCAGAGAGTCTTTCCCACTTCACTGAGAAGACTGAGACTTTTTTAAGTTAATGTCCCAGAATCCTTTGCTCCGTTATTTAAAATTTTTCAGCATCATCACGTCCTCTCCCACAATCTACTTCTCATGGAAGCTGATCCCTCTACTTGTGCTCTGGATCGTCTTCCCTCTTATATGTCCCCCAGTAGCAGTTGGACTTTACTCCAGCAATCAAACCCTCTTTCTTCTTCTTGAAACTTCATTTGGCTCCTTCCTATCCCAAGAAACATTCTCAGGCCTCTCTGTTTTAAAAACTGTTCCTTTACCCTTCTACCCTCTCTAGCAGAGATAGAAATCGTTCTATAGCCATTTACTTTAGAAATCTTTTGAAGCACTGTATCTACCCACTGCTTCCATTTTCTTACCACCTCAACCTGGTTGAGTAGATGTTGCCATTAATCCTCCAAGGAAAATTGGACTGACAACAGGGATTTCTAAAGTAGCCATGACAATTACCCCATTTCCGTGTCCTTGGGACCACTTGTGCTGATGATATAGGGTAGTGTGTAGGAAGCTGATTTCTAAGCCAGAAAGATCTGTGTTCAAGTCCTAACCCAGACACATACTAGGTGTGTGAACCTGGGCATATCAGCTAACCTCTCAGGGCTCTAGGTGACTCTTAAAGGCTACAGATTACAGAGAAAGTGCCGACCAGAAGTGGTGAAAGTATCCTCACTGGGGCTTCTTTAAACCAATCAAATCCCAGTTCTAGTCCCTAATCTATTGAGATGATCATATGAATCTTTAATCCCTTGCTGCTTGGCTTCTGCACTCCCTCCCCTCATTCAACTGAAATAGCTGTCTCAAAGTTCACTCTGAGCTTTTAATGGAGAGGGGAAGGCAGGGCAATTGGGGTTAAGTGACTTGCCCAAGGTTACATGTTAAGCAATTGGGGTTAAGTGACTTGCCCAAGGTTACATGTTAAGCAATTGGAGTTAAGTGACTTGCCCAAAGTCACATGTTAAGCAATTAGGGTTAAGTAACTCA
Source organism: Gymnobelideus leadbeateri (assembly GCA_011680675.1). Lineage (NCBI taxonomy): Eukaryota > Metazoa > Chordata > Mammalia > Diprotodontia > Petauridae > Gymnobelideus > Gymnobelideus leadbeateri. Next base: position 98,514 of record WOXC01009455.1, on the reverse strand, counting down.
CCCAAGGTCACATGTTAAGCGGCTGAGGCCGGATTTGAGCTCAGGTCCTCCTGACTCCAGGGCTGGTGCTCTATTCACTGTACCACCTAGCCACCCCAACTGTTTTCTTTAAGTCCAAATCTTCCTTGATATCTTTTTACATTTGACAATACTGACAATTCGTTTCTCCCTTAGCTTCAGACATCACATTTTTCTTATTCTCTAACTCCTCTGTCTTTTTCCATTGACTCCTTGTCTTCTTTAGAATCCCTAGTGGTGAATATTCCCCAAGGTTCTGTCTTTGGTCCCCCTTTCTCTCTCTGTCATCATTTTCTTTTCTAGTAATCCCATTCATTCCCATGATTTTAATGAATATTTCTGTGCAGAGGACTATCTCTAGCTCCTGACCTCTCTTCTGAGGTCCACTACTGACAAGACCTCTCCATCTGCATATACCACCAGTGCTCCAAACTTAACATATCTGAAACGGAATTTACTACCTTTATCAGTAAGCCCTGTGACTTCCTGACTTTGGGTGGTGGCACCCCCATTTGATGTTTCTCATATCTCAAATCTATAATGTTTTTGCTGATGCTTAACACTCCGTTACGCCTCATATCCAGTAAGTCCCTTCAAATACACCTCTGAAACACCCATCTCCTTTCTGTTCCTGCTTCTGCCACCTTAGCATTGGTCCTCATTACCGCCTTCTAGATTATTGTAGCAGCTTACTGGGGTTCCTTTCCAACCTATTCTTAATATCTACTGTCAGAATGAGCTTCCTTCTGCAAAGATATGCTCATATCACATTTCTGTTCAAAACTTCCTATTAAAATGAACAGAAATCCAAGGCATCAGCCACCTTATAAAAAATAATCTAAATAACTAATAATTAATTAAATGCAAATGAAAGCTGCTCTGAAATTCTATTGTGTACTGATCAGATTGTTAAAGATGATAAAAATGGAAAATGATCATTGTTGGAGTGGTTATGGGGAAATAGGCATAGTACTGCCTATTGTTGGAGCTGGGAATTGGTCTAGTTCTTTTAGAAAATCATTTGGAAACATTCCCCAAAAGTCATTATATTGTGCAATTATTTGACCAGGTGATACTATTACTAGGCCTAAAACCCAAAGAGAACAAAGAAAGAAAAAAAGGGGCCTATATGTAATCTATATGTGCAAAAAAAAATTTATGCTAAAAGTCCGAATTCCTTTGCCTGGTACCCCAAATCTACCTTTGCCTGGCACTCAATCCTAGGGAAGGCTGATCTCCAAAAAGAGGAGATTTGGTTCTTTATGCACCCACCCTGGGACTCTGGGGAGAAACACTTAGGTTCATTTAGATCCAGTTTATGTTTAAGTTCTTTCCCTAAAGGGATTGTGTATAGAGAAGTACTCAATGTGCAATGGAAATCAGGTATTGGCCAGCTATCATTTTCCTTCATAAAAAAGAAATTCTTAACGTAAGAGACTCATAAGTGTGTGTTAAAAGGCAAACATCAAAAATATAACTACTCTCATGCTCTTTTGAGAGGAGACCAGGAAACCATCAAAACAATTTATTGGACTGATGAATCAACATTTCACCTTCAGCTTTGCCCTGTACTATCCAAATAATTCTCTCCAAATCTATTTCTTCTGGAAATTCTCCTGCTTTTGGCCAACTTCTTTTAATAGAGTGTAGTTGCAGAACACTCCTCCTGCTTCTAGTTAACTCTTACTGAGGGACACAGGAACTCTGGGCCTCTTAAACTCACAAGATTGACTCCAACACTATATACCTATGCCTCAGGATTGCAGTTTGGTCACCTATAATCTAGGAAGAATTAGGGATCCTGATCTAGGGATCAGGGACCCAAGTTCTAGAATAAGGCTCACCTAGGTAGGTTGTGTGACCTTCTTCTTGTACCCAAAGCAACCAAGCGGCCAGGGGAGTAAAGGAGGGAAAACAAACTTCAGATACATAATTTATCTCTATCTATGTATCTATCTATTTGTGTGTGTACACATATATCTATCTGTATACACAACTATCTATCTATCTTTTATATATTTTTTTTTTTTTTTGCTTTTTGGAGGGCAATTGGGGTTGAATGATTTGCCCAAGGTCACAAGGCTAATTAAGAGTTAAGTGTCTGAGGCTGGATTTGAACTCAGGTCTGCTATAGTGAACAAAGTATTGGCCTTTGAGTCAGAGGATCTGGTTTTCAAGACAGCCCCTGATCCTTAGCACCACAGGTAAATCCCTTAGCCTTCCTTGCCCTCAGCTTCCTCACCTCTAAACAAGGGGGTCAGGGAATAGAGCCTCTGAAGTGCCTTCTAGCCCTAGATCTACAATCCTATAATTTCCTCACCAGATAACTTGACTCATAGAAGCAAAATACTCTTCTTACCAATGTCTTGACCACAAATCTCTTATGGTTTTTTTCTGTTATGTGTCTTCATGGTTACTTTCATTAAATCATTATTTAGCAGTGTATGTGGCAAATTTCCTCTGTGCTAGGTTTCCCATTATCTACCCTGTACAAACTATCTTTTGCAAAGCTTTTAAAAAAATTTTTTTTAGTTATAGTGACTTTGGAAGCAACTAACTCCTTCCTTTCCCCCCTTTTTTCTTTGTCTATCTAACCTTGGCCTAGACTATTAGCTATCTATTTTTAACCTTATCATTATATTCTTTTTTTTTTCTTTTTGGAGGGGGGAAGGCAGGGTAATTGGGATTAAGTGACTTGCCCAAGGTCATATGTTAAGCATCTGAGGCTGGGTTTGAACTCAGGTCCTATTGACTCCAGGGTTGATGCTCTATTCGCTGTGCCATCTAGCTACCCCCTATCATTATATTCTTGAAGACATATAAATGAAAAAAATGTTCTAATGTAGGAGTTTTGGTGGAAGAGCAAATTATTATTGTTTTGTTTATCCTTTGCTCTTGAAGAGGACCATGAAATCAGGGAGGTGATGCCGTGACATGCAAGTAAATTGGATTTAAGTGAGGGAGGGCTGTGCAAAGTCACCAGCCTCACTTTCTCCGAGCCATCTGGGTCTAGTGGCCAGATATAGATCAGAACAACTGGAGATGGCCCAGGATGCATTGGGAGAACTTGGCCTTTTTAAACTAAGGTCTTTAGCAGGTTTCAGTTTGATTGAGACTGGAGCAAATGAAAGAAGCAGAGAGAGGATGAGTTTGATAAAATATTTTTTAGTCTACATAGATTATTATTATAAATTTTTCATCATCAGGGAAAGTGGAGTCACTACAATTGGAGTGGATTGTCACCATCTTAGATGTTCTTACTCAGGGGGTAAAAAAGGGCATGAAAGAGCATAGGAATAGGAGACACAGCTGGATTAGACCAAGAATAAATAAAAGAGATCCATGTTGGGGCCAACATAATTAAGAGGGCATTGAGGGATTAATTCATAAGAAATCGAAACAAGGGGAAGATACTGTGGCCATGGAGTAAGAGAGTGGGAAAATGTGGACCTTATTAATGCCTTTCAAAATGGTAGGAGAGAATATCACAGCTACATGCCTACTTTCCTATCTCCATGAAACTTTCTAAGAATAGTCTACATAAGGGGTGGCTAGGTGGCACAGTGAGTAGAGCACTAGCCCTGGAGTCAAAAGGACCTGAGTTTGGATCCAGCCTCAGACACTTAACACACACACAAACAAAAACCTAGCCATGTGACCTTGGGCAAGTTACTTAACCCCAATTGCCCTCCAGAAAGCAAAAAAAAAAAAAAAAGAATAGTCTACATATAGACTAAGGATATCCTTGCTGCCTTTATTCATAGGCAATAGGCAAAATTTCACAATAAAGAAAGCCAAAAAAGTATGCTTCAATATGCATTTGACTCTGCTTTGTAGATATTGTCCATCTTTCTTTTGTTTGTTGCCTTTCTTCCCATTACATCTCCCAAATAGCTTGGGAAAGACTTTGATTAATTGTGTGTGTCTCTCAGATCTCTCTTCAAATTTGTTCTATCCTTTATGTTTTATGAGAGAATATTATTCATATTTCTCCATTGTCTCCCCCTGTTAGATTTTACAAATAAATAACTTTTAAACCAGCATTGACTTTGGCTGATATTGGTGAAGAAGTCAAGTGTTTGCTTACTAACACCCTTTTTGGGCTCTTTTGTCAATAATTTTAAATAGAAGCTTGATTAACATAAAATAATTGCCACAACAAAGAGAACAAAAGAATCCAGAAAGTTTCTTATTCAGCAAACACTGGTCTTAATTGCAAAAATGCAGAGAGATGAATTGAGGTAATACCACATTAGAATACAAATAAATTCATTGGTAAAATTTTATGAAGGATCGAAGGTCCTTGAATTCCACCCCTCCCAATATAATTTTCTAGGAGAATATAAGTTCCTTGAAGGCAAGAAGGATGTTTTCATTTTTGTCTTAATGCCCCAAGCACCTACCATACTACCAGATACATAATAGGAGTTTAATAAATGTGTGTTGTGGTTAGTCAAGAGTTGCAGACACACTTGGGACCCTGAATTGGGCCCTGCCAGTGTTTCCTCTCACTCAGCTGAGCTCATCTAAAAGGTATATCTCTTTGTGCAATAAAATATTATTATTATTATTATTATTATTATTACTATTACAACCATTTCTTCCTATGTTTAGACAAAACCTGAGTCATTTTATTTTTTAAAATATATTTAGTTATTACCTCACAGTAATTACCTACCCACTCCTTCCAGATGGAATCCTTTCTTGTGACAAAGAAAACAATTAAGTAAAAACTAAAACTAAAAACTCATTAGATACAAAGACTATGTCTGACAATGTAGATGGATAGATAGATGATGGATGGATGAATGGATGGATGGGTGGGTGGATGGATGGATGGATAGATGGATGGATGGATAGATGGATGGGTGGATGGATGGATGGGTAGATGGGTGGATGGATGGATGGATAGATAGATGATGGATGGATGGATGGGTGGGTGGATGGATGGATGGATAGATGGATGGATGGGTGGATGGGTGGGTGGAACATTTATTGAATTCTACTATGTGCCAGGCACTGGGCTAAGAGTGCTGGGAATACTAACATAGTAAAAAGAAAAGATATTTTACTTCTTCAACGTTACACTCTAATGGAGGGAGACAATGCATGAAAGCGAGCTGGAGAGTCGGGGGAGGTGCCCACTAAGGGGTAAAGTGAACAAGTCTGGAGACCACGGAGTAAAGCCTAGAGAAAAATGAGCACGGGTGGCTTGGGTACCTCCTCAAACAAAGACTCCAAGGTGGAGCTCACCAATTGGAGAAGGGGGTGGAGGCATCTTCCTGGGGGAGAAGACCTCAAGAGAAGAGGCATTTTCCATGTGAGAAGTAATTTGGGGTGAAGATAGAGGAGCCTGAAGAGTCAGGAATAGAGCTGAGAAAGGAGTGGGCATAGCTGGCTTGGGCATTTCCTCAAATGGAGGTTCTGAAGAGGAACTCACAGATCAGAAGAGGAGGCAATAGCATATTCCAGGGGCAGGTAGGTGGTGCAGTGAATAGAGCATCAGTCCTAGAGTAAGGAGGACCTGTGTTCAAATCCAGCCTCAGACACCTGACATTTACCAGCTACATGACCTTGGGCAAGTCACTTAACCCCAACTGCCTTGCCTTCCCCCTCCAAAAAAACGTATATTCCAGGATGAAATGACTTCAGGCAGAGATGTCTGAGAGAAGTAATGCTGAGAAGAATTTATACGTACAACCTGTACAATATTCTGTCCTTCTAGTTCACCACCTCTCTGTTGTGAGGAAGACATGCTCATTATGTCTTCTGGAGAATCCTCATTCTCCCCCACACCAGCACTCAGAGTTCCATTTCCTTTTAGTGATCTTTTCAGTTGATTTGTTGCAGTCCTCATGGACATCATCCTCTTAGGTCCATTTATTTCACTCTAGCAATGGGTGCAGATCATTCTTTCTCAGAATCCCCTATATCTGTTATTTTTCATTGCACAGTGATATTCCATTATGTTAATATGCCATATCTTTTTAGCTATCCTAAATCAGAGGTTACTTACTTTGTTTCCATCACAAAAAGTGATGTTATTAATATTTTGGTACATACTGACCTTTTGTTTCAGTTTCTGACTTCCTCAGTGTTATACATGCCCAATAATGACACTGTAAAGTCAAAGAGTATAGAAATATAATCACTTTTCTTTCATAATCAATTAAATCCATAATGGTGGGACAATCTTCACAGCTCCTCTGAGAGTGAGTTAATTAGTGTTGTCCTTTGTACTGTTCCTCCAACATTTCCTTCTTTTTCATCTTTGCCAACTTGCATGGCACAACATTTTGGAAGCCTCGGAGTTGTTTAAATGTGCATTTCTTTTAGGATTAGCAATTTGGAGCATGTTTTCATATGGTCATTTATAGTTCTAAAATTCTCTTCTGAAAGATGTGTATTCACTTCTTTGACCATTTATCTATTGAGGAATGGACCTCGGTATCATATGTGTCAGTTCTCTGTGGGTTTTGAATATTCAACTTTTACAGGTGATTTTTGATGCAAATATTTTTCTCTGGTTACTCTTTGTCTTCTAATTCTGTTTTCATTGACTTTGTGCAAAAACTTTTAAATTTTATGTAGCCAAATTGTCTATTTTATTTTATTTTGCCTGTGGGTCAGTAATTTTCCCTTTAGCCATACTTGTGAAGAATACTTGATCTCTTGTGGTAATGATGATCAACTGTGAAAGACTTGGCTACTCTGATCAATACAATATCCAAGAAAATTCCAAAGGACTCATAATGAATAAAGAGAGGACTGATGAACTCCGAGTGCAAATTGCAGTATAATTTTCTTGCATTTTTGAAATATGGCTAATATGAAAATATATTATGCATGATTTCACATATATAATTGATACCATATAGCTTGCCTTCTAAATGGATGTGGAACAGGGTGGGAAGGAGAGAGAGAATTTGAAGGTCAAAATTTAAAAAGAAATAGATGATAAATTAAAATGTTAAAAAAAGAATAGGAGAGAGAGAAAGAGTTGGAAATATTTGCTCATTTTTCTAAGTGTTTCAATATTTTGATTAATTGGAGAGAATGATAGAAATAAATATGAATTATAACAGTGTTTTTTACTGCTGCTTTGAAAGAAAAGGGATGATTGTGTGGTACCTTTTCAGAGTTACCAAAGAGCTGGAGGAAACATTAAAGAAAGATGTCAACTTGTTAGAACAAAAATCCTCAGCATATTTTGACCAAATGATACAATGGGTTTCAACTGTCTGAAAAATAGTCTCTGTCTCTGTCTGTGTCTCTCTGTCTGCATCTCTGTCTCTCTGTCTGCCTGTCTCTGTCTCTTTCTCTCAGAGGGGGAGGAGGGACTAAAAAGTAAGCAACTACATCTGATGGTGTTAGAGAAGGCAGGAGATGGGGAGTAAAAAGGCAGGAGGGAGATTACTCTGCTTTACCACCATGGTGACTATAATAAAAAACCTTTCAAGAAAAACAATTCCAAGATACTAAGACAAAGACAATAGGCAAGGTATGTGGAAGCCACATGGAAAAGGTACAGTGGTTGGAGTCTTCCTGTTGCTGAAATAGGACCGATAACAGCCTACTTTCCTGTCCCTTGCCTCACTCTGACTTTCCCAGAAGATTATTACAGAGTGTATCTCCAATCCATTAAAGAGAACCTCCCTTGTGCTTGCATCCCTAGCATCTGAGATGGTGCCTGGTATATAGTAAGCACTTAATAAATGCTTCTTAACTATATAAAACAGTCAAATACTCTCCACTTCTGCTAATACACAAGAGCTGCAAGAAGAATCCTAGAAAGTATAGCCAAAGATTACAAAGTCTTGGGCAGGAACCCAAAGGCCACTCAGGGAAAGGTTATATTTCCCTCAACGCTGTACTTTGAAGGCAAGGGATGCAGAAGAGAAAATTCAGTTTGGGGAGTGAAGAAATGGCTAAGAAGATGCAAATCAGAGTTGTATTTCTGCATGGTTGACCTCTGACTCAACAAAAACTCATTAAAAGTACACTTGTCTGGTATCTCAAAAATTTAATCAGAAGACTTTATGCTAGAAAAGATGGAAGAGGGAGAAAACTACCACATATAGCTACCAAGCTAAATATAATGGAGGATAGCTGTAAGGGAGGAAGACAAGCAGCCAAGGTACTCAGAAGTTCGCAGGAGACAAAATCCAAGAAGGAAACCCAATGGTAAAAGCCTTAAGTGTCTAAAAAGATTAATGAGGGTTAGGCAACAGACAAAGGGAACTAGGGATCCTAATTTGAGGAGACAAACTTATATAGTATTATGAAGATTAATTGAGTTGAAACCAAAGACTGCCCTCTGGATAGGTCTAGCTTATCAAAAGAAACAGGATAGGGTAACAAAAAGAAATTGGAGGAAGGAGGGAGATTAGTATTGGATATCAATGAGATATACTCAGGAGGAAATCCAAAAACTTGGTGAAGAGCATTTGGTTGAAGATAATAGTGGGAGGAAAGAAGCAATTTTGTCACTGGCATATAATACACCATGAGAGGAAGAGAAAATAGATGAGCTGGGGAAATAGTTCACAAGATTGGCACAGAAACGTAATATTGTAATGAGGAGGCACTTCAATTATCTAGGCATCTGCTGGAGCTCTCTGCCACAAGCAGAAAACAAAACTTTTGACAGTGATCATTTCATCTTTCAAAAGGTAGAGGGAGAAAGAGTGGAATGAAGAAAGGGAAGAAGTAAAAAAGAAAGAAGAGTCATTGAGGCAACTGTTTTTGGAGAGGGGAAGGTAGGGCAATTGGGTTAAGTGACTTGCCCAAGGTCACACGGCTAGGTTTTTGTTTGTGTGTGCGTTAAGTGTCTGAGGCTGGATCTGAACTCAGGTCCTTCTGACTCCAGGGCCGACACTCTACTCACTGCGCCACCTAGCTGCCCCTTTTTTTAATGCATTCTTTTCTTACCCCTGTCTCATATAATCCCTCTTGTGTTTGAATACTCAGCTCAAGCACCAACTTCTGCATAAAGGTTTTGCTGATCCCCCCCCCAATTGCTAGCACCCTCTCTCCCAAACTATCTGCTTCTATGCTTTGCATATATTTGTATTTATTCACTATAATCTGTGAATATATGTATACACACACACACACACACACACATATATAGATATATAATACACACACATATATTTATTTGTTGTCTCCCCCATTAGAGTGTAATCTGAGTAGGGAGGGAAAAAGCATTTATTAAGCTTGTACAAGTGTTGTCTCATTTGAACCTCACAGCAACCCTGTGAGGTAGGTGCTATTATTATCCCCGTTTTTTACCATTGGGGAAACTGAGGCAGATGGTTAAGTGACTTGCCTAGGGTCTCAAAGAGAGGAAGTGTCTGAGGCAGGATTTGAACAGGATTTATGATATATATGTATATATGTACATGCATGTACATATATATGCAGTACATACATGTGATAAGGTTGGATTTGCCTATGAGAAATTACAAAGTTCTTTTAATAACTCCAAATTTCTCTCTGAAATAAAGACTCATCTTTTTAAGGTAATGAGGGGCTGGACCAGGCATGTAATGGAAAGCCTTGCCTTTTATTTAAGATGGTGAATAGCCAATCTGAAGAGATGCTCCATTAGAAGAGTTTGATGGCTTTCTCACCCTGGTGACTTTTGAGTGGAGAGGGCAACATGCTGTAAGCCTCTGGGTTGGGAGCCCTTTTTCCACTTAGTCACCATATGGCTTTGAACGCATGATGTTTTTGTTTCTACTGTTTCTGGCATGTTTATTCTTCCTGGCTCCTTGGTGAAAGATTGAAAGACTTATAAGCAATGAGATGTCTTACAACTTGAGTCCCTAGAAGGATTTGCTGTAACCACCACAGCCAGACTTGATGAACCAGTATAGCCCTGAAGAGAGTCTTACTTGATCCACTCTAACAGTAGACTGACCCAGAAGCTGAAACACTGTCCTGCAAACAGAGATTCTTCTCCCAAATGAACTCCCTAGCACACCCTTAAAAACTATGATTAGCTGATAAGTGAAAAGATATAGTCAAGGCAGGAAGGTTAGTGTTAGTGGTTAAGACAAAGACAAGGGAAATATATTCTATTCTTTTTAAGAATTGGACTGCAAGCCCCTCTAGCCTGGTTCTAATCTTTCCAACTTTGTTACACATCATTATCCTTCATGCACTGAATTGTCTAGCTTCCTACTATTTCTCACATATAGACATTCATCTCTCATCTCTGTGCTTTTGTATTGGCTGTCCCTCATGCCTGAAATTCACTCCCTCCTTCCTTCAATGAATCAATAATCATTTATTAGACACCTACTATGTTCTAGTTCTTGTGCTAAACACTAGAGACTCAAGTACAAAGAATGAAATAATTCCTACTTGCAAAGAGTTTATAATCTAATAGGGGTGACAAGTACCTATATGAGTAAAAATAGCATTAATATAAAGTTAATAAATACAAATATATTTGGGATATAACCAGGTTTTCAACCAAGTCTGGGGGTCATTTTGTATGTGTCTGCATATATAGCAGATGTCAATTCTAATTGGTAGAGAGAATGCTAATACAATTTTGTGGACCTGTATTGGAATGGATGAGAGAGCTGCTTTGGGGAAAGATACATGAGGTTTCAGACATTCTTTGGGAGAGAAAGAAAGATCTTGGAAGCTGTAAGGAAGACAGAGTCTTCAACGTGTTCTTGATTTCTAGCTTGCCTCCTTAGAGAGTTCAGACAGAATCTTTCTTCTCTGGTAAGCTGACCACTCTTTCTGAGAAGTGAGATATCTTGAACTCAGGTAGGGAACTTGTTCATTCTTGTCAATTTTCTGGCATATTTTCATCTGTAACTTCTCTAATATTTGTTTGATAGTTGCTTGGGTAAATGGGTTTACCCACTATTCACTATTTGTGACGGTCTTTTGTGTAAGGGGGAGGGGGTGGTGTTGGGGGGGGGGAAGGTGTTAGGTTGGAATTTGTTAACTTAAGGCTAGTGACTAGGGGAGCTGCTTTTGTTCTAAACCTATTGTGTTCCTTTTGGGGGGTGGGGGTGGTAGCAGATAGATATAATTGTAGTCTGATACCCCTCTTAGAGGCAAGGGAAGAAGCAAGTGCCAAGCCATACCTCTTAACCTGTTCCCCTAAAGGTAGAAGCTGCTATCTCCCTTGGAAAGGGATAAACCAGATAAGAACTACATACCTATGCATTTTAACAATACATGTGGGCATACATCTTTTGTATGGACATACATATCTTAAAAGGATGGATGGCACCAGCAATTGAGAAGATCAGGTAAGGCTTCATGCAAAAGATATTACTTGATCTGAGTTTTAAAACAAGAGACATACTTGATGAAGCAGAAGTGAGGAAGGAATTCATTCCAGCCATATGGGATCACCAGTGTATAGGCATTGCGACAGGAAATAGAGGGTCACACGTGAGGAACAGAGAGGAGGCCAGTTTGGCAGGAGTAATGTCTAATGATGCTGGAAAGATAGTCTGGAGCCAGGTAGTGAAGAGTTTTAAAACTTAGACAAAAGGATTTTTATTTTCACCTGAAGGCAATAGATAACTACTAGAACAGATTGATCAAGGCAGTGGCATGATGATGTCTGCATATAATGAAAATCACTTTGGCGGCAGCATGTAGCAGACACTAGAATGTCGGGAGACAAGGCAGAAAGGCCAATTAAAGGAGTATTGCAAGAACCTAGACAAGAGTTGATAAAGGCCTGAAGTATGAATGGAGAGAAAGGTTCAGATATGAGAGATGTTGTGGAGGTAGAGATGGCAAGATTTGGCAACTGATTGATTATAGGGGGAGAGGGGAGGGAGGAGTTAAGGAAAATGTCAAGGTCATAGACTTGAGAGACTGGAAGGTGGTGGTGCCTTTGATAGAATAGGGAAGTCTGGAAGAGGGGATGGCTTAGGGGGACAGAGAGAATGAATTCTACTTTGGACCTGTTAAGTTTGATATATATCTCGGACATCCAGTTTGACATGACCAATAGGCAATTGGTGATATAGGCCTGGAGCTTAGGGGAGAGAAAAAGGCTGGATATACTTGTATACATACATACACACATACATACATACATATATATCTATTCATATTCTGTGAATTTTATGCATAGAAACTGATGTAGGAACCGATGAGGTTACCAAGAGACAATGTAGAGGGAGAAGGGAAAAGGGCCTTGGACAAAATCTTGGCCCACATTCACAGCAAATCAGACAGAAAAGGAATGGTCAGAGAAACAGGAGAAGAGCCAGGGGAGAGCAGTATCATGGAAACCTAGAGAAGAGAGAGTATCCAGGGAGATAGGAGATCAATAGTACCAAATGCGGCAGACAAATTGAGAAGGATGAGAAGGGTGAAAAGACCATCAGATTTGGCAATTAAGAGATCGCTGATCACTTTGAACAGGACAGTTTCATCCAAGTAATGAAGTGAAAAGTCAGATTGCCAAGGGCTGAGGAATGAGAGAAGAAGAAGTAGAGGCAGTGAGCATAGAGCAAGGGTGTCAAACTGAAAAAGAAACAGGGACCACTAGACCATACATGAGGATCCCTGCAGCCTTTGTATTGACTTTGAAAACCACATATTAATGTTATGCATATTCTATTGCATTTTTATTGATTTTTGTTAAATATTTCCAAATTGCATTTTAATTTGGTTCAGGCTGCACTTGGGAGTGTTGTGGGTCAAATGTGGTTGTGGGACATGTGTTGGACACCTCTTTCGAGAAGCATGTCTGAGAAAGGGAAGAAATAATCTGAGGGATGGTAATGCCAGTCGATAGGAGCGGGGAGAGAGAGAGACAGAGACAGAAAGAGAAAGAGAAAGACAGAGAGAGAGACAGAGAGACAGAGAGAAGAGAGAGACAGAGTCCTAGAGAGAGGAGAGAGAGAAAAGGAGAGACAGAGAGAGGAGAGAAAGAGAGAGACAGAGAGAGCAGATGACTGCCGATGCACTCTATTAAATAGGAAAGGAGGGATCGAGTTTACAAGTAGAATGGTTGACCTTGTCGAGAAGGACACCTCTTCTTTGTGACTGGAGGAAATGAGAAGCAATGGTAGGTGATGCTAAGGAGTTTTGAGACGAAGAGAATGGGAGAAGAGTGAGCTCATATGAGCTCATGTTAAATTTCTATCTCAGTAAAAGGCTCAGTATGTGAAGCTTGAGGAGGGAAATGATGGCTTGGAATAGCTTTTGTGGGAGTGAGATAGGGAATCAATCAGGCAGAAATGAAAGCACTGCCCCACAGTAGTAAGGATTGATTTGAGGTTGGAGAATATGAATTTGTAATGTTCTCAGTCATCACTTCTATGAAACCTCCTCCAGCTGCATTCAGTGGCTTTTAAGTAAGAGTGGATCAGACAGATGATGAAAGTAATCCAAGGATGAGGTTTAGCAAGAGATAAGCAGTGACAGGACAAGGGCAGCTGGGTGGTGCAGTAGATAGAGTGCCTGACCTGGAGTCAGGAAAACCTGAATTCAGATCTGACCCTCAGATACTTACTAGCCGTGTGACCCTGGGCAAGTCATGTAACCCAGCTTGCCTCAGTTTCCTCATCTGCAAAATGAGCTGGTGAAGGAATTGCCAAGAAAACCCCAAAAGGAGTCGAGAAGAGTCATACATGATTGAAAATGCATCAACAAGGGAATAATGAATTTGAGAGCAGAGGACAGTATAGAGTTGAAATGGTTATTAGCTTTTTTTCAAGTCACCACTTAAGTGCCAACTTCTCCATGAAGCTTTTCCTGTTCACCATGAATATTAGGATCTCTTACCAACTGCAACAAATAAGCTTGTATTTATTTTGTCTATGCCCCACTCTCTGTTTCTGTCTTTGTCTCTTTGTCTGTTCTCTAAAAACAGAGCCACCAATAATTTTGTGACTTGACTTCTTATTTCAAAAAGGTGAAGGGAAAAAAGGGGAAATTCCCATATAAATGTGTTCTCACTAACAAACCCAGCTTGCTGGAGTGATCATGATGGGGATGCTGAAGGGAAGAAATTCCTCCCTCTCAGAGTATGTGATAGAAGAGAAGAGGAAATCTCTAGGCATCCTAGATTTGGGAAAGGCATGTTTCAAAGGCTTCAGAGGAAAGAGAGGTAGGACGCCACGGGATAACATGCTCACAGGGGAAGTGGGTCTGGGAGGAATGGGGGGTGCTTAGAAGTGAAATTCTGAAAACGAAGGAAAACAATTCCAACGAGGAAGGAAAATGTCTGAAGAGATTGATATGAATGCACATGGAACTTATCAACCAATTTGCATTTTAAAAGGAATCATACAGTATCCAAGGATGGATGAGCATGACCCAGTTCTGTTAAAATAGTGTCAGGAGTGTTAAATTTCAGACTGAGCTGGCAGAGGGAAGCTAAGGACAACAGAAAGAGGATTTTTAAAAATCATATTGGGGGGGTGCAGCTAGGTGGCTCAGTGAATAGAGCACCAGCCCTGGGTCAGGAGGGCCTGAGTTCAAATCTGGCCTCAGACACTTATCATTAACTGTGTGATCTCGGGCAAGTCAACCCCAGTTGCCCAGCGTCCAGCCTGCCCCCCTCCAAAAAGACCAAAAAAATCCTACTGGGGAGAAAAGGAGGGTCAAAGAAGAATTGGATCTTTGCTTGTGGTGGAGACAGTAATAACTGACAACACAGACAAGAAGAAGCCACTCAATTTTAATTTTGTTTCTGTTTTCTCTGCCAAGGAGAGGAAGGCTTTGCACTAGAAGCGACTGATCCCAAATGACTAGTAGGGAGTAAGGTAAGTAAGTAGGGAATAAGACGTTAAGTAGGGATGTAGTAAGAGGGCCTGCCCTTGATGAATTCCAGGCACATGGCCCAGATGAACTACATCCATCAGGCCTAACAAATCTGCCAGATGTGATCAATGAACCCACTGTCGGTGGTATTTGAAAGATCATGGAAAACAGGAGAGGTAACACAAGATTGGAGAAGGGCAAATGTTGTTCCAATTTTGTTTTAAAAAAATAGAGTTGGGATGGGGAGAGCAGAGTCTACCAACGACAGCACAGGCCAATTAACTTGACTGATTCCTGAGGAAATTTTCGGATGAGTAATTGGAGAGACGCTTGGTGAACTTCTAGAAAAAGAAATATAAGGAGAGATTTCACCAGACTAACCTCCTTTCCACTGTTGCCTAGATGACTAAACATGAAGATGAATAGACTATGATGGGTATAGTTTACCTAGATTTCAGCAAAGTTTTTAAGAAGGAATTTCACCCTGTTCCTGTGAAGAAGATGGCTAGGTAGGGATCACATAATAATACCATTAGAGGGATTCAGAGCGGGTTGGCTAGCTTGTCTCAAAGAGTGATTGTTGATGATTCGCTGCCAATATGGCAGGAGGTCTCCTGGGGAGCATTCCAGAGCCCTGTATTTGGCCCTATGCTAGTTAACATGGAACATATCCACTCAGGGACTTGGATAGAAGTCTAGATGGCATACTCCTCAGATGTGCAGATGACACGAAGCTGGCAGAGGGTAGCCAGCCTAGAGGATGAGAGTCAGGATCCAAAAACATCTCAACAGGCCAGAACATTGGGCTGAATCTAATGAGATGAAATTGGATGGAGATAAATGTAATTGGTGGGGGGGAGAGGTATGAGAATCACCTTCACAAGTACAAGGGGGCTGGTCATGTTGAGACAGCAGTGCAATGTTGTAGCCCCCCAAAATGAATGCAGGAATAGAGAGGTAACAGTCTTAGTGTTCTCTGCCCTTGTCAGGCTTCATCTGGAATATTATGTCCACATCTGGATGCTGGAGAGTGTCTAGGGGAGAGCCTCCAGCATATTGAAGGGCCTTGAGGGCATGTCATATGGGTAGTGGTTAAAGGAATTGGAGATATAGTCTAGAGAAGAGAAGGGGAGGGGAGGAGAGCTGGGGCTGGAGGGAAGGAGAGGAGAGGGAGAGATGATCATTGTCTAATGGAGGAGGGATTACATTAAATTTATTGTTTCACTTAGCCAGTCAGTAAATATTTATGAAGCACCTACTGTGTGCCAGCCTCTATACTAACTACAAGGGATATTAAAAAAAAAAAAGACAAAAGACAGCCCTTGCCCTCAAGGAGCTCACAGACTAATGGGGGGAGGAGATAAGCAAACAAATAGCTACAAACAAGCTATATGCAGTATAAATAGGAAATAAGACAGGGAAGGCACAAGAATTAAAGGGGATTGGGTTGTCGAGGTGGTGCAGTGAACAGGCCACCCACCCTGGAGTCAGGAGGATCTGAATTCAAATCTGGACTCAGACACTTAACACTTATTAGCTGTGTGACCTTGGATAAGTCACTTAACCCCAATTGCCCTCCAAAAAGCAAAAAAAAAAAAAAAAGAATTAAGAGGAATTGGCTAGAAAAGATTTCCTGTAGCAGGATTTTAGTTAGGACTTGAAGGGATTTTAGTTGGGACTGAAGGAAGCCAGGGAATCCAGTAGGCAGAGATGAGGAGGGAGAGAGTTCCAGGAACAGGAGCCAGTCAGAGAAAATGCCTGGAACCCAGTGATGCAGTGTCAGCTTCTTTGTGGAATGGCAAGGGGAATAGTGTTACTGGATTGATGAGTGTCCATAGTGTAAGAAGACTGAAAAGGTAGGCAGGGAAAGGAGGGAGGGTGGGACTGCTAGGTTTTAAAGGGCTTTGAGTACCAAACAGGAGATTGGATTGGATTCTGGAAATGATAGGGAATTTATTGAGTAGGGGAGTGACATGGTTCTATCTGCACTTTAGGAAAGTCACTTTCATGGCTGAATGGAGGATAGACTGGAGTGGGGAGAGACTTGAAGCCAGGAGACCCACCAGCAAGCTCTTGCAATAGTCCAGGCATGAGGTGAAGGCCTGTACCATCGTGGTGCCAATGTCTGAGGAGAGAACTGGCCGGCATATTCAAGAGCTGTTGGCAACAGATTGGATGTGGGGAGTGAGAGATAGTGAGGAATGGAGGAGAGCATTAGGTTCCAAGCCTGGGGGCTGGGAAGATGGTGGTACCTTTTTTTTTTTTTTTTTTTTAGGGCAATTGGGGTTAAGTAACTTGCCCAAGGTCACACGGCTAGGTTTTTGTTTGTGTGTGTTAACTATGTGAGGCCGGATCCGAACTCAGGTCCTTCTGACTCCAAGGCCAGCGCTCTACTCACTGCACCACCTAGCCACCCCCATGATGGTGGTACCTTTAATGGGAGCTGATGAGATAACCAAGTGAAGTAGTATGGAGGGAGAAGCAAAGAGGACCAGGACAGAGCCCTGTGGGACACACCTATACTACCCAGTGTGACCTCAATAAGGATCAAGCAAAGGGGACTGTAAGGAATGGTCATATGAGTAGGAGAAGAACTAGGAGAGAGCTGTGTCCTGAAAACCTAGGTGCAGGGGTGGGGAACCTGTGGTCTCAAGGCCACATGTGGCCCTCTAGGTCCTCAAGTGAGGCCCTTTGACTGAATCCAAACTTTACAGAACAAATCCTTTCATTAAGGAGAATCCTTATTAAGGAAAATCTTTTTATTAAGACATGTTCTTTGAAATTGGCCTTGAGACATTGTCACTTAAGAAATCAACACTTGATCACTTAAGAAACACTTGTTGACTGACTGACAGACTCCGTGGCCCTTTTCCTCACTTCTGCTTTTTTTTTTTTTTTGAGGGCAATTGGGGTTAAGTGACTTGCCCAAGGTCACATGGATAGGGTTTTTTTGTGTGTGTGTTAAGTGTGTGAGGCCGGATCCGAACTCAGGTCCTTCTGACTCCAGGGCTGGCGCTCTACTCACTGTGCCACCTAGCCACCCCCTTTTCCTCATTTCTAAAGAACTCAATACCTCCAAGGTCCTTTTCTATGGCTATGTTCCAATGATATTTTCCAGATGAGAAACCAAGATGGAGAGAGAAAGTGACTTGTCCAAGATTACACATTTAATGCCTTGATGGCACTTTCCCATATTTAATAACATAACGGGATTATCTAAAGTCATCTTCAGGGACATGTGGCCTTGAGGCTGCAGAGAGAGAGAAGAAAGTGTCAAGGAGAAGAGAGTCATTTATGTGTCAAAGTCTGCAGAGAGGTCAAAGAAAATGAGGACTGAGAAAAGGTCACTGGGTTTGGCAACTACGAGATCATTGATAACTCTGGAGACAGCAGTTTCAGTGGAAAAATTTCATCTTGGAGAGATAGAGCCAGGAGCAATGGATGGAAGCTGCAAAAAGATAGATTTGGGTTTGTTCTCAGGAAAAGCTTCCAAACAACTTGAGGGATCCAGAAGTAGAATGAGATGGTGGGTTCTATCTCTTCAGAGGTCTTCAAACAGAGGCTGGACAACCACTTGTCAAGGATATCATAGTGGAGACTCCTTTCGTGTTTGGGTCAGAGTAAGGGGCCACTTGAGGTTTCTTCCCACTTAAAAATTCTGTGATTCTGTAAAATCTGACTCAAGATGAGTTAAAAAGGTGAAATAATTCTGGATCCAAATGAAAAGGTAATCCCTTCTCAATATAAAATGGTATCCTTAAACTGGGTGGAACCAGAGTGTGTTCTGGAGAGAAGAGACTTTGGGGGGGGATGACCCTCATAATTTTAAAATTATTTAAAAAACTATTTGCTATAGTTTGTTTTTTTTTGTAAATTTACAACATGACACTGCATTAAAATTTTGGTCACCCCTTAATTGTGTATTTTGGGAAGGGAAGGTATCGGAATTGTCCAAAGCTTTCTGCCCTCCAATATGGAAACATGGGAACTGTAATAATCTAGGCATTTTGATTTTTAAGAAACAAAGCAAAAGACCAATTAAAAGGAACTTACTCTTATCTGAACAACTGAAGTACAAGTAAACACGTCAGTAAATATTTGAATCACTTGTAGAGTTTCTATTTCAGAATTTTCCTTAAGGTGTACTCCAGGACTAGTGTTCTGTTTGCTGCTGTTCATAAAGGTTCTCTTCCTCATTCCAACTGTATTCCTCAGCCCTTTTAGAAAATAACTCTCTGTTTATGGAATGGAAGAGAACGTCACGAAAAAAAATGTCTTTGCCTACCACTGAGGAACAAAGGGTCAAAGATATAACATCAGAGGAGCTGAGTTTACATTTCAGCCCTACTATTTCACATCTGTGTGACTTTAAGCAAGTTCCTTTATTACTCTGGGCCTCCATTTCCTCATCTGAAAAATAAAGGGGGTGGATTTGTAAACTTCTCATCAGATTCCAGGAAAAGGAGATATGTCTAGAACAGTCTGTTTATTGCAAGAAAGACTAGGCACTCCCTCCATCCCCAAAACACAAATTAAGGACTAGAGTTTTTTCTGGACTTAAGGGTACTTCTAAGTTACAAGAAAGCAACACAGGCACAGAATGTTATAAAATATTAGAACTGGAGGGGATCTTGGAAAATACCAATACATATAGAGGTAGTGTGGTTTAGTAAACACATCTCTGGACTCAGAGTAAAGAAAGTTGGGTTTGAATCCTGCCTCTGACACTTTTTGTGGGACTCTGTATCATGGGATGAGTCTCCTTGCTGTTCTTCAAATACAACACTCCATTTCCTGATTCCAAGCATTTTCCCTGGCTCTCCCCAAGCCTGGGACTCTCTCCCTCCTTTTCTCTGCCTACTGGCTTCCTTGGCTTCTTCCAAGTCTTAGTTAATATCTCATCTTCTGCTATAAGCTTTACTGATCCTCCTTGTTGTTACTGTCTTCCCTCTGTTATTTATATTCAATTTATTTTGTATATAGCTGTAGTGCCAATGCAATATTTACAGTACCCATCCATGATCATGATAAAGACCATGTCTATAAGTATCACATGACATTAAATTGCAAAATATACCAGATTCTCCAGGTAGAGGACAGAACTGAAGCATTTATTTAGACACCAGAACACCGAATCCCAAACCCAGTAAGCCAATTCCACAATAGTACCAAAGATATCAGAAGCCATAATAACACTGAGAGCCATAGCATCTTCAGCCTTCCCACAAACCAGTACAAGACCACTATTTACGCACAAACCTCTCTATCTCTTTGCCTGAGCTCCTGTCCCCAACTGTCTGGCTAGCTCTCTACCAGCTTCTCTGTGGGTTCTACTTCTCCTCAGCAAAATCCTCCCACCACAGGCTCCATGTGACTATATCCCCCCTTTCAGGGGGCAGAGATTATCTTCACAGCAGGGGAGGTCTTCAAACTCCCCCCTAGGTCTATTAAGGGGAAGGGAAGGTCTTCAAATTCCCATTCCCATTACAATAGCTTGTTTGAAACTTCCCTGGGGAAGAATGGGTGGGTGAGAACTATTTGTTCCAATGGCCATGAAGGTTGAAGCAGATGCTATGGGATGCTTAAAGCTTGGTCAGACATCCAAGATACTAAGGTCATCCACTAAATCCCAAGCCATTGCCAGTTGTCTTGACTTCTGTCTTACCACTGGATTTTGATGACTCTGGAAGAGAGAGTGAGGCTGATGACTGTGCAATTCTGCCTCACTTAAATCCAATTCATGTCCAAGGATTTAAAAAACCCCACCCACCCCCCAAAAAAAGATAAAAAAACAACCAAAGATTAAAAAAAAATCCAATTCATGTGCAAATCATCACCCTGTGACGTCATTGGTCCTCTTCAAAACACAGGATGAGGGCTTGTGCATAGTTATTTGCATATTGTCTTCTCCTTTAGACTGTGAGCTCATTGAGAGCAAGTACTGTCTTTTGCATTTCTTTTTATCTCCTGTGCTAAGTAGGTGCTTGGAGCACAGTAGGCACTTAAGAAATGCTTGTTGACTGACTGACAGACTCCATGGCTCTTTTCCTCATTTCTAAAGAATTCAGTGATCTCCATGGTCCTTTTCTAAGGCTATGTTCCAATGATATTTTCCAGATGAGAAACCAAGATGGAGAGAGCAAAAGCAACTTGTCCAAGATAACATTTAGTGCCTAGGTGGCACTTTCCCATATTTAATAACATAATAGGATTATCATCTATACTGGATGATCTCTCAGTTTCTTTTTAGCTCTAAAATTATCTTAAGCAAAGTGTTTGGTTCCGGGCTTCAGACACTTAACACAAAAACTAGCCATGTGACCTTGGGCAAGTCACTTAACTCCAATTGCCCTCCAAAAAAAAAGCAAAAAAAAAGATAATGAAAAACAAACATTCTACTTCTCTTCCAAAGCCCATATTGAGGTTGAATATTTACTAACTATAGCATATATTAGCAACTTGAACTAGGAGGGTATTTTCAACAGGGTCTGCAAAGTAGGTGTTATCCTTATTTTTGAGGACTTTCCCTTTTCACTGGAAATATGGGCCAGATCAAGTCTGTCTACATCACCAGGAATGGATAGAAGGTGGTGATCATTTCAGAGTATGAGGAAGCATTGTCCAGTACAGATGATTTAAAGCAATAACGTCAGACATATCAAGTTGTAGCCAAAGGAAATGTTGCTATATCTCTTTGGCTCAGGACATCAATCTTGAAGTTTACTAACAATGATTTGAAGATGTCATCCTGCTTTCTGATTCTATTGCTCTGCATAGATTAAAAGCATTTATGAGAAGACTACTGTGCTGATGCTTATAGGTTTTCTGTTCTTCCACTTGGAAACTGGTGTTTGAGCTCTCTGATCAATTTTAAGATGTTACAAATGTCTCGGTTTTGTTCACAAAGCAGTAATTCCAGGCCCTTTTGAAAGGATGCTGGCTCTTACCTCAGTTTGCCAATGTAAACACAGTCTCTAGTTCGGTTAATGTCCCAAGTGAAGCAACCATTATAACCTAAAGTAACAATGTGTCTCTGTTTCTCAGAAAAAGTACAGAATGTACACACTTTGATCCTCCCTCAGTGGGAGAGATGTGTCACAGGAATCTCTTCGCCTTCCCTCAATATTATTAAATTGATTTGTACATGAATATATTATTTAGGTTACCCAAGGAGAAGGCTACACTCTTTTTCTATATTTTGATATAGGACCAGGGGCCACTATGTCATAGAATTCAAACAAATCATTCTCAAAAGAATCACAAACTATTGACAACCATATGACAGACTGTTACAGATCTCTAATAATAAAAGGAATTCAAATTAAAACAATTCTAAGATTTGACTCATGTCAGCAAGTTGGTAAAGATGACAAAAGATGGCTGTCTGTCAGTCTATCTACCAATAAAATAGTTTGTCATTCTTTTGGAACCTATTAAATGCAAGGTAAAATGACTGAGATTTCACCTCAGTCCATAGTAAGTATAAAAAGCAATAGGAACAGTCAATTTGGGAAGACAGAAATTAGACTGTTAATGTAACTATGAATTGGTTTAACCATTCTTAAAGTAATTTGAAATTATATTTTAAAAAAGTACTAAAATAATCATAGTCTTTGACCCCACTGCTAGACATGTGCCTCTAGGAGGCCAAAGGTAGAAAGGTACAACAATATTTACTACAGCAGTTTTTGTAGTCGCAAAGACTTCCTTGGGGTAATATGCCCAGTAGTGGGATTGATAGGACAAAGGGTAGAGAAAAATATGGGCATTTTCCTTACGTAATTTCAACTAGCAATCCAGGATGCTCAGGCCATTTCTTAGCTCTGTCAATGGTACATCAGTGTGCCTGTTTTTGGACAGCTCCTCCAACATTGATTGTTCCCATGTTTTCCATTTTTGTCAACTTGCATGGAGAAAGGTAAAACTTCAGAGTGGTTTTAATTTGTACTTACTTTGCATAAAATTTGCATTTATAAAGATGAACACTGAGGAATGACTCAACAAATTTTAGTATATAAATGTAATAGAATAGTACTATATCATAAGAAACCAGGAATGTGAAAATTCAGAGAAAAAAGGTATAACAGATGTTTTGATGGGTTCAGATGCATTCCCCCCATGGATGGGGAAAGAAATTATACACTCACTAAGAATTCTGGGGATCATGATTCACTTTCCTCTTCTTAGACCTGGAACAAATGGAAATGTCTTAGTCATGGGAGTCTTTAAACTAATCAAAGGGAAAGAGAGAGATGGAACTGAGTTGTTATAGGATTGAGTTGCTGCTAGAAGAAACAGCAGCAGTTGTTTAGTTCATGACCCCATTTGGGGTTTTCTTGGCAAAGAATTTGACATTTCCTTCCTTTTTTAGAGATGGTCATTTTCCATCTTTGTATCAAAGGGAAGGGGGTGCATTTTACAGATGAGGAAACTGAGGCAAACAGGGTTAAGTGACTTGTTTAAGGGTCACACGGCTAGCAAGTGCCTGAGATTGGATTTGAACTAAGATCTTCCACATTTCAGGCCCAGTTCTCTATCCACTGCACCACTTAGCTGGCTCTAAAAACATCTAATGAATGTTATTCATCAAATAATTCAGACAGCCTGTTGAATGACTACTACTTTAAGGGTACTATAGGTACTATCTGGCATCTAATTCTGATTTGTTTCTTTACTATACTCCTCTATACTGACTCCATTTTCTTTTTCACACACACACAAATTTGTTGACCATGAAATGTTGTATATCACTTAAGCATATTTTGGTCACATGCAGAAAATACAAATGGAGGAGCCTTTGGGTGTTTGGCTACACAGCTATTAAATTACTGAGAAGTTCTCTTCCCACCTTGGGGTCTAGAGTCTGCCTAGAGTGGGTATAATTTTTATGAATAATTCCTTCATTTTAATTAACTTCATGGTAGGTGAAATGCCAGAGTGGACCTTGGATTCTTCTTTCCTTCTAAACTAATTAATGATCTAATTGTGTAGTAAATAGTGGCAGATTAAATCTCCAATCCCAATGTAAGTGAGAGAGAAGAGGGACAGGAAAAAAGGTCCCTTAGGCAGCACCTCTTTAACACAAGGTATTAGAAAGGAAAATATTACCTCTTAGGACAGTGGAGAAGGATAGGTATGTCTTGGGAGCATCCAACTCTTTCCCTTCCAGAAAGGAGACGAGAGGAGAATAAAGAAAGGATAACCAGCTAGCCAATTTTTTTTTCTCTCCAGTGACACCTGCAGGTTACACGGGAAAGCATATGAACTGAAGTCAGCAGAAGGGGGATGTATATATAGTAGTATATAATACACACACACACACACACACACACATACACACACACACTAAATATAACAATGTATATGGAAAGAAGAATAAAGCAAAATTAAATGCCATATAATTATACTGCCCAAGTCTGACCTGGAGAAGATTTGCAAAAATGCTCCCCCTACTCTTTGTTATAAAGTTGGAAAATGACCAGATGCATCTGATGCGTGGGTTGGTTTTGCTTAATCTTCCCCTGTATTTTCTACATATTTTTCTTTCTATGTTTTTTATCCAATTTTTGGAACGTTTTTCTTTATTTCTCGATCTTTGTTGCAAGGAAAGGCTTTCTGGATAGGGCAGGTTATATGCTCCATGGCTTCTGGCATTTTCCCTGGTTGTTCCCTATGCCTACTGCCTTCCTTTAAATCCCAACTAAACACTCATCTTCCAGCACTTCTTAACCCTAGTGCCTTCCCCCTCTTTAGACATATTTGGTTGCTTGCTGTCTACCCCACTGGACTGTTCACTCCTTCAGGGCAGAGATTATTTTGTCCCTCTGTTTGTATCCCCAGTGTTTATCACAGTGCCTAATGCATAATTGGTGCTTAATAAATGTTGACTGACTTCAAAAATTAGAAACAAAAAAGACCTAAAACAATTCCAAAGGACTCATGATGGAAAACGTCATCCACATCCAGAGAAAGAACTATGGAGTCTGAATGCAGAGTGAAGCAAACTTGTTTGCTCTATTTTGTTTAGTTTTGTTTTTTTCTTTATGATGCTTCCTCCCATTCATTCTAATTCTTCTATATCACATGACTAATGTGAAAATATGTTTAATAGGAATGTATATGTAGAACCCATATCAGATTGCATGCCATTTTGGGGAGGGAGGAAAGGGAAGGGAGAATTTAAAACTTATAGGAGTGAGGGGCGGTCAGGTGGTGCAGTGAATAGAGTACCGGCCCTGGAGTCAGGAAGATCTGAGTTCAGATCCTGCCTCAGACACTAAACACAAAACTAGCTGTGTGACTTTGGGCAAGTCATTTAACCCCAATTGCCCTGCCTTTCCTCCTCCAAAAAGAAAAAAAAATCACCAAGACAGACAAAACTGTGGGTCAGGAAGAGAGAAACAAGACCTTTATTTCTTTTGCCCTAAACAGAGAATTCAGGCTAAGCCATTTTGTGTTGGAAACAGAAATATATTAGCAGCCATTTTGCCCCTCCCTCACCCACTTTTTTTTTTCCTTTGAGATTGAGAACGTTGATAAGGGTGGAGAAGTAAGATGTGACCAAGAGTTAAGGCCCAGAAAAATAGCCAGTGGGGAGGTGAGTCTGGATTACTTAGCTGAGCTAGAAAGCTTCTAAAAGCCTGACTGACTGGTGAAAAGACCTGGAAATGAATCCACTGTCTTACCTTTCTTCAGATGCTTTCACTGTTCAGGGCCTAGGGCAATGCCCTGGACACCAGCACTGATTCCCATGTCCCTTTCCCATGATCTGTGATTGAAAAAAGATGTGGTCATGTGGGCTGTCCACACAGGAGCTGACACTCTTCCCTTTGTATTTTTGTGATGTCAAATAAATTTTATGCCCTTAGAAAGATTATTACCTGTATGATATAAATAAAGACAAAAATTCAAGAATGGGTTAGGGCATTTCTAAGCTATTGGGTAGGGGATTTAGATTTTCCTATTTTAATAATCCTGAGCTTATTTTTATATTAACCCCTCCACTAACAGGGATACAAACAATGTTTGAATTCCTGAGGAGCTGTCTGAGGTGCACAGACAGTATGTGACTGGTCACCTAGCTATTAAGTATCAGAGAAGAGAACTGAACCCGAATCTTAACTTGCAACCTAGCACACTATTAGCCTAACAACCTTAATACCAAACTAGGGGAAAAGAGAAACCATCTCCAAGTCCCAGATTTTGTGACATATGTTGCTAACCTGAAGGCAGGACCAAAAAATCAAAAAGGACTTCTGTTTTCTCTCCACCCATTCAAAGAGTCCCATGGCTGGCATAATCCAGCCTCCAATACAGTGCAAGTCCCAAGGTATTTTTATCCCCTCCAGAGCCAAGATAAGGAAAGAATGCTGAAAGCTCTAGAGTTTTTAGTGATTATATCAATTACTTCTATTAATGGGATGAATGTGTCTGAACACATGAAAATATCTGTTATACTTGTTTCTCTGAATTTTCACATTCTTAGTTTCTTCTGGAACAGTAATATTGCATTATAGTTATGAAGAGGGAAGGGTGATAAGGAGGGGGGGAGGGTAAGTGGTTCTGCCAGGGAAACCTCTCCTGGCATCCAGTCTGGAAGGAATTCACCAGGCTCAAGCAAACTTTGAAGCCGAAATTGTAAAGTTTATTGTTACGCTGTAGAGAACAGCGGGCTAGATTCTTATGGAACCTGCAAACTCACAGAGGGCCACAGGCATAGTTTTAAGGGGTCAGTTATGCTAACTAGGTGAGTAAGGGTGGGATCAGGGAGGAGTTAAGGAGTGGTCAGTGCTCAAAGGACCATACACTTTTAATATCAACTGCGCAGGTGTATTGCCCATGATTCACTGGGAAATAGCTCAAGAGGGGGTCTAGCTGGAGGTGTGGTTCTAGGCCTGACGCGTCACTAAAGAGTGCCCAGTCTGCCACCCACCAAGGTCATCAGAGACAGTGTGGGTCTATAATTGACTAAGGAGTTACCCTATAGATAAGGTATTGAAGAATTCATGGTGGGGCTGGCCACTCTAAGGGAGATAACATTTACATAACTTATTGTTTCAAACAGAGATAAACAGGTCATGAGATGTTGCTGGGCAGAGCGCTGGAAGGGGGAAGGGGCAGAGTCAATGCTCTGAGGCTGGGGGGGTGGAAATGTGATCTTACAGACTGCTTTTACAAATTGATTTTACAGACATAGATCCCAAAGCACCCCACTTACAAACTGATGTTACAGATTGATACTACAGACATATATACATCACAAGGACCCCATCATTCCCCCCTTAAACAGATGGCACCCAAAATCATTTGGGGACAAGGGGCGATGGTCTCAGCTTCCCGAACTGCTTCTCGCTGGGAAGGGGCGTAGAGCTGTCCCTGCCTCACAGGGTTCCATCATTCAAGGGGTGGGGTCTATGGCCAATGTCCGGAATCTGGCTGATGCTAGATCCAAGGGGTGATGAGTAGCAGCCTCGGGCAATGTTGGGTACTCAGTCTGAGCAGTCATCTGCAGATGGAAAGCACTGAGCCTAGAAGAGATAAACCTAGCAAGGAGGTTAAGCAGGCAAGAGCCAAAAATAAGTAAGAGAAAATTGACCAGAAATGGGGTGAGGATGGGCTAGCATAAACCATTACTCAGACTATTTCACTTTCCTTCATATTTCTACATACTACATATTCTTTTACCAACATAACTGTACTGCCTTTAACAAAGGAGATTCCTAACTAGGTTACTTAAGCTGAAATTACAGTGATGTAGGCTGAAACTCCAATGATTGGTCAGTGTACACTTGAATTTCCCACTGGCGGGGAAACCCTAGTCTGGGTCTCCCACCCACAGATTAATCAAGGGTAAGCAAGGGGTGGGGGTTCTGCCTGTTTACAGATTAAGCAAGGTGGAGTTCTCTGTTTTGCAAATCAATTAAGGGAAGGTTGGGCTGCCTGTTTTACATATCAAGGAAAGGGTGAGTGGATTTGTGTCTGACATTCAGGAAGGGCAAAGTGACAAATCAAAGAGGGAAGGGTAGAGTGGAGCTGGGGAATGATGGGGATTGTGGGGGGCCGAGCAAGGAGGTAAAAAGGGAATCAGGGAGAGGATCAGATAGTCTTAGCTTTAGGGGGTGCTCGTGGACTTCTGTTTTCCATTCTGAGGTGACAGCAGGCTTCACTCTGGTGTAATGTTGTCATGTGGGAATAGAGTCCACTTTGACAGCAGTAGGTGTAGTGGGGATCATGACGTGTGGTCCCTTCCACCTCTGCTCCAGACCATGAATTTCTTTTTACCAGCACAGAATCCCCAGGTTGAAACAGGTAAGCTGAGGCAGAACTCGGGATCGGGATCAGGAGAGCTGAGGGAAGGTTTTTTTTTTAATCGCCTGCAGACCCTGAAGGAACTTGATAAGGGAAGAGTTAGTGATTTCAGCTTTTAGGTCTTCCCAGATTAGAGGAAGAATGGGTGGTAATCTTCCATTTGTTAGGGAATGGTCTGGACTTTCTCAGCCTTGAGTTCTGAGCTCTGAGAAAATTTCAGATGCGGGCTGCTCAAGGAAGTCAAAACTGAGAATCCAAGGACCTGATCATCTCCCCCTTAAACAGTTGGGACCCAAAATCATTTGGGTAGATCTATGTTTCATAGGAAGCTGGGTACACAGATTATATATACAGTATATAACAGTGAATACAGATTCACTCAGGAAGAAAGATAATTCAGAAATTGAATCCTTAACATACATTCAGTTACAAATGTTAACTTTTGCTTAGAGAATGAAACAACTACAAATTCAGATCAAAAAGGCCAGATCTCTTCTGTTTTCACAACTCATTACATTAGTTTAGCAATAAATTTATCTTGCAAATGAAAGTTTTAAAGGCCTCTTAAAATGACACTAGAGATTTGAAAATTCCTTCTGAAAGTATTTTCCCTTCTTTTAAAACAGTTTCAAGATTTATAATTGATCACTAAACTTTTATGAAGAAAGTTAGTTGAAAACTTTTTAAATGATCTTAAGCAATTTGCATACTTTCTGCACATGTTCCAATTCCAAATGAAAAATACTAGATTTTCCAGTGAGCTTACACAAAAGAACCCATATCTGCTACTACTTGCTCTGATCATGGAAACTTGCTATAGAAGGAAAAAAGCAGGGACATGTGACACCCCAAATATGACAGGATAAAACATCCTTGACTCTGTTTAAATTCAGGTAAAGTCACAGATATCCAACCATGCAGTATCTGTTCCATCTTATAGCTAGACTCAGGAATAGGTGGGAAACATTCCTTTTCAAAGGAATTCCATGGGTAAACTGAGCCAGGAGGGATCCCATCCCAGACAGAGGCTAAGATTGTCCCTTCAGCCTTTACCAAATGTAGACTTCCACCTATCAGCAGTACAGGATCACATTCCCTCTGAGTAGCTTGCGGCATTTTCTCCGAGATACTGATTTAATGCAGACAACTATACCCAAATTCAAACTCAAAATAAAATTTAGTTATGGTCCCAAGTGCCTTTTACCTTAAACAACAAGCTTCACCGATCACAGCTTAGAGCTAGTTAGTTATTTTTATTTTCATGGAGCTGCACTGAGCAATGATGATTCATCAGGTTTCACAAATGTAAAGAATTCCATTTACCATCTTTCCTTCTGAAATCTAAAAGCCAATTGATAGAAATCCTTCTAATCTTTGCAACTTCTTAGCAAGTTAGGTTCATTTAAAACTACACTTAAATAAATTCCTTTCACAGGCTGAATGACCTTGCCTAATAGAGATAGTTTCTAGGGGATTTGGAAGTTTTACAACATAAGGAAAATTTATATGAATTCTAAGGAGGATAGACTGGGGGAAGGGCTAATAATGATGCCCCAGCTTAACCAATTCTCATACAAGCAGGAGGACTGTTCAGAATGGGCAGAACTAGTCAGAATAAAGTTTTCATCCAATCTCCTCCTTTCCACATACAGTAATCAATTGACAATTTTAGGTTTTAACATTAAAACAGTAGCCAAAATAACTTAGTTAACAATCTTACAAGTTTTAAATAGTCTTAACTGAAACTTCCTTTTAAACAAAGACAGACTTGGAAGCTTATGATTTCCCAAAATACAATACTCCGAGACTTTAAGAAAAGCTGCTTCTTATACAGCATAGATAATACAACTTTTTACCAGTAACAATACCATAAACAATTATCATGTTCTTAAATTTGAACTTTGAAATAAAAACAAATGAATTACCAATCTGATGACCTTAAAAATCAAGTTTTTGAAGTTACACAGAACTAAAATTTTCTTGTTGCCACACACCTGATCAACTTATCACTAAAAATTAATTACATTCTGGAATCTCACATAGATGGTGAATGTGGTGATCCATAAACCTTCAAATTAACATAAATACATCCTTAGATGAAGCAAGCTTGAAAACCACATCCCTATATTTTCCTTTCCTTTTTTTCCCAAGTTTCTCATTTGCTCAATAAGAATTCTACAAAATGCCTTTCCAATTCACTGTGCACAATTATTCATTTCATCATTAGTAAGGTGGAAACTATAACTTTAAGTCATTGCATATTTCCAGAATAGCCAAAGTTAAATGGACAATCAGCTATCACAGTAAATATCAGCAATTATTACTACTACCTGTTTGTATCCCAAATATAACAGCTTTAAATTGTCAGGTCTTATAACATAAAAAAATCCAATTCACATGAAATAAACATAAGACAGGATTAGCAGAACTGATAAAGTACCATAGCTGGTTTTACAAAACTTTTCTCCATCTTTTAGTTTCAACAAAATTCAGATTGAAAATTGCTTTATCTAACAACATTTCTGGCTCACAATGGTCACTCAAACTTTTACAGTATAAGAGGATTTTACAATTTAGAGATACCATAATAACACAATGACATTATGACATTAATTGCATTTCCAATTCATCACATACAAAAATTACTGGTAGAAAAATTGGGCTTACCAAGTACAGAGGCTTTTCTTCTCTCCCCACAACTGCAGAGCCTGGTTGAGGACCCAGGTGTTTCAAAGGAGAGAGGGCCATCCTCATGCCTGGAGGTGTAGGCTTTGGGGTACCCAGGGGTGTTGCCAGGCCCCTCAATATAGCTGCAGCTCCCCCTTCTTTTTCAAGTGGGGGAGCTTAACTCAAATTCCCTATTCTTTAGCACGCTCTATTTTTCTTCTAGAATGAAAGACTTTAATAAATTTTTGTAAAATGTTTTCAGCCGATTTAACTTTTACTCCAATAAACTTTAATTTATGTGTCCACTCCTTATAAAACCTTGGAAAGTGATATCTTTGACCTCTCCAGCAAGTGATATTGGGGGGGGGGCGCCTTCCCCCTTTCTCACTACTAGAGAACCCAAAAGAAAATTCACTTTTTCTTATCAAATCTTAGAAAATATTCCAATTTGCCTCAATGAAAATGAATTCTGACTTATCTTTAGCATCAAATTAGGAGTGACACTTTTTTTACTTCTCACATGAATTCAATTGACTTATAGTTTTATTCTAATACACACATTTTTCCTCTTTTAGGTAGAGGCAGGAAATAGTTAAATTTTCCTCTGCCTGCCTCTTTGATTTGAGGGGAGAAGATTCCCTCATTATTTCTTATCGACTTCTCCTCACTCCACTTGGCCAGAGTGGAATGAAGAGGAGGAGATTTTCAAACTTTTAAAGATTCTAAAACTTCTGTTCACACTTCTCAATACCAAATACCATCCCTATCTTAACTTCCTACCCATGCTTCTTCCTTTGCTACATGCTTAAACTTTCTTGCTTTATAAACCTAAACAAGACAATATTTACCTCTCTTTTCTCTTCTTATCCAGCCTGCATTCAGCATCAGTGAAGGGAGGAGGGAGAGAGAGCTAAGAGCCTTCCAAAGGAAGGTCTGGCAGTCCAGCTGCAGTTTAAACCTTCCATGATGTTAGATTACACACTCACTCATTCACACAGACACACAAAAACACAGAACAGAGAGAGAAACTGACAGGAACGTTCCAAAAGCTCACAGAGGATTGTTAGAAATCCCCAGGTACAAATCATATTTGATTGGCTTCCAGATACATGCTAATGGAGGCTAGGTACAAATCATATTTGCTTGGCTTCCAGATAGGTGCTAATGGAGGCCAGGTAAGACTTGCTTTAAGATAACCTAGGCTCAGATCCCCGAACGTAGGGGGAAACACTGGCCCATCCTTCCTTCTTGGGGTTGTGAAGACCGAGTTTTTTCCAACTGCTCAAGAGACATCCCAGGGGGGAGTCTCGGGGTATGGAGGGAGACTGACCAATCCTTTTTCCTGGCCTGACACCAAAATCCCTGTACCTAAAGCGTCCCGGAGACAAGAGCATCCTCAGTCCCGAATGGGGAGCGAACCCAGGGTCTAACAGACCCACACCGGCCTAGCCAAGACCGGAGCGTCCCCACAAGCCTTCTTAGGGCTTGTGGAGGTGAAACCAACTACAGGGAGAGGGGGAGTTGAAAGGAGCTTACCTGTGGACTCCAAATAAAAGCTTGAGACCTCAGACTTTGTCTCTTCGTGGTCGCCATCTGAAGAGGGAAGGGTGATAAGGAGGGGGGGAGGGTAAGTGGTTCTGCCAGGGAAACCTCTCCTGGCATCCGTCTGGAAGGAATTCACCAGGCTCAAGCAAACTTTGAAGCCGAAATTGTAAAGTTTATTGTTACGCTGTAGAGAACAGCGGGCTAGATTCTTATGGAACCTGCAAACTCACAGAGGCCACAGGCATAGTTTTAAGGGGTCAGTTATGCTAACTAGGTGAGTAAGGGTGGGATCAGGGAGGAGTTAAGGAGTGGTCAGTGCTCAAAGGACCATACACTTTTAATATCAACTGCGCAGGTGTATTGCCCATGTTTCACTGGGAAATAGCTCAAGAGGGGGTCTAGCTGGAGGTGTGGTTCTAGGCCTGATACGTCACTAAAGAGTGCCCAGTCTGCCACCCACCAAGGTCATCAGAGACAGTGTGGGTCTATAATTGACTAAGGAGTTACCCTATAGATAAGGTATTGAAGAATTCATGGTGGGGCTGGCCACTCTAACTAAGGGAGATAACATTTACATAACTTATTGTTTCAAACAGAGATAAACAGGTCATGAGATGTTGCTGGGCAGAGTGCTGGAAGGGGGAAGGGGCAGAGTCAATGCTCTGAGGCTGGGGGGGTGGAAATGTGATCTTACAGACTGCTTTTACAAATTGATTTTACAGACATAGATCCCAAAGCACCCCATTTACAAACTGATGTTACAGATTGATACCACAGACATATATACATCACAAGGACCCCGTCAGTTATGTATCACAATTTATTTAGTCATTCCTCAATCAATAGGCACCGACTTTATAAATGCAAATCAAATACAAGATGTAAGCTATGGACAGTAACATTACAATCTATGAATGATGGCAGAGATCAGGGGAATTCAATTCAATTTAATTTAACATATATCTGCAACATCTGCTCTGCCAGAGGATTGGGCTAGACACTGGGCAAAAGATGAAATTTGAATATGGCCCTTGTCCTCATAGACATACATCAATAACAATGATTTGTAGAAAGATATGGGCAAGTAGTGCCATGTGAAAAAGTGTGCATGACTGAGATGTATAACAGTAGAGGTGATACCCATATCAGTGAAATCACAGTTCTATAAGAATTATGTGAAATCATAGGTAAAAAAATGGTCATTGTCTACTGGGAAAATCAGGGAAGGCTTCCTGGAGGAGCTGAAATGTACTTTAAATGATTGAGAGAAATTCAACAGGTTGGGGGCATAGGAAAAAAGCCTGAAGAAAAGGAAAAAGATTAAACAAATGTCAATTTTCTCATTTTTCTTAGAGTTACAGCCTTTTTAAATAGGGAATCTTATCTCAGAGAATAAAGGGACTCTAACCTTTCCCCCACTTCCCATCAGCTTCCTACCTGGAAATGAACCCGTTTTCCCTGATGTCAATAATTTTCATATGAATTTAAGAAGAAAAATACTAAAAAGAATGCCTAGCATACTAGGGATGCTGGGAAGCAATTACTCTTAGTCTTCCTCAGACATGAAAATGAGGGTAGACAAGAAAAGAGCACTTTCATCCTCTGGCTGTTAGAGGAAATGAGCTTTGCAGACCAGGAGCTCTTCAAGGAGTTCTTTCTGTGGCTCCCCTGAGTTCAATCATTTGGAAAAGCCACCTCCCCACTTTGTGAAACGTAACTCACAGGTGTTGAGTGTTTTCTGGGGCAGAAATTACACTTGGGGAGAGGAACTCAGAATTCCAGATCCCCAGAAAGGTTGCTGATTTGTTCTTTCACCCAGTCTTCTTCTGCATCATGCTAAAAACAAATGTTTTCTTACTTCATTTCAGAGATGTTTGATTTATTTGCTTTTTAAATGATGAACTTTATTTCAGCAACTAAGGCAATCACCATTTATATTTCACTTTGGAATTCATTATGTAAATTTCCTTTCCAAATGTATTTTTGCTTAGGATAACATTCAAATTTGGTTGTTTTCCCCTGATAAATGCTACAAGATGGTGGGAGAAGACATCCTAGGAGTATGCCAGGAAGCAGGATTAATCTACAAAATGATTTAAGAGTTAAAAGGAAAATGAGTTTGGGGCCTTTCATATATAAGAAGATACAAAATTCTTTGTTGAGTAGAAAGATCAGTGTTAGCCTGCCTTTTTTAGAGTTAGACTAATTTGTTTTAAATTACATGTATATTACATATACATGCATGTATGCATATATCTATATCTAATCACCGATCTCCATTTACATATTTATGTATCTGTAATGGAAATGCAAATTTAAAGATCTTCCCTGCCCCTAGCATAAGTGCACCTGGAGCCTATGGTGGGAAGCTTGTTTTTCAGGAAAGCCCACACCTTGATACTTTGTGATTGGGCAGTGGGTCAAGGAGGTTGTTACAATCTCTGAGCCAGGAGAAGGCTATATAAACTCTGAGGAGAGGCTTTGCTTTGGGGCTCACTTTGAGAAGTGTTGTGTGATTTGACCAGATGAGACTCTGGGAAGCCGTTGTTGAGAGCCCCCCGGCTTTGAAAACCCAGATGTTGATGCTTCCCTCTCTGGTAACTGTGATTTGGTATTGATGTAATGGTTGGACAGTTTGGAAGCCTGTCAATTTGATCTGTAAGTTCTGTAACTCTGAAGTTTGGGGTGCTGACCTTTACCCCTGAACTAGGTAATACATGTTTGATTAAAGTAAGCTTGTTAACCCATTTTGAGTTGCTTTCCTTTTGAAAAGCAGATCTAAGAACCTGTGTTGGCAGTCACCCTGGGGATGTTGGGGTGCTTGCTGCTACAGTATCATACACACATATGTATAGTGGGAGTACCCCCGAGATTAATATGTCTATTTTCTGTGAGTTACCTTACCAGGCAGGTGCACTGGACAAGGAGTAAGCCTGTTTGCCAAAAGGAGTCAACTGCGAGCCTGTAATGAGCCAGAGTCTTGCTCACTCCCAGATGACTTTGCTGGTGTTCTCTGGCTGATCTCTCTGAGTTGTGTACATCAGACTGACTTAAATCAACCTTGTGTTCCTGCAAAACAGTCTACTTCTGTGTCCCACCTGTTCCTGGAAAGGACTGTCCACTCTCTACCCTAACCCTTCCTAGAACCTCCCTTTTGTGGTTTTCAAGCATAAACTGCCCCTGCCTCTCCTAGGCTGTAGGCTTTCTTGTACCTTGTACTTGACTGCCTCAGCACTAGTGTCTAATTTTTCTTCTAATGGAACCTTTCTGCTTTCAACTCAACTTGGATTTCTGTGTAGGTGAGGGGTGAGTTTCACCTGGTTGAGAATCTATATATATAGTAGCCTTAAGCTTCACATGGGCATGGGTGCCATTGGCTGTAATGACAAGCAATGGAATTATAACGATGGACATCTCTATGTTGTTTTAAATTTGCCAAGTGTTTCACATATTTTATTTCATTTGTGTGATTAAGGCCCATGATATTGGTTTGAGCTTATACTTGGTGAAAAGTTCAGTCTTAGACTCCTGAAGTCATGGCCTAAATGACAAAAGGGCCTTCTTTGTTAGCAACTATGGAGAAGGGGGGGGAAATCCACTGATATTCTAGCAAAATTGGATTAAATTTATGACAATTTTTGCTTGGGTTAATGAAAGGAATTCAGGCTTCTGGAAAGGGACCTGAGTCCAGAGAGTATCACTAATTTTGATTCAATCACTGATTATGTATCACTCATTTAAAAAAAGTCACCCCTCTTCTTTGTGTCTTAATTTCCCCACCTGTGAAATAGTTTTAGGGGAAATGAAAACTGTCTTCAAGTATTTGAAAGTCGATCCTGTGAAGGAGGGATTAAACTTGCTTGGCTCTGGGGATCAAGGGGCAAAAGTTACAGAGCTGTAGATTTAGGATATACTTAAGAGCTGCCCAAATGTGCTCCTCACTAGAGGTTCTCAAGCAAAGGAATCCCAGACAAGCTGGACAGCTTTTAAAATTACATGTTGAATTTATTTAATTAAGGAAAGCAGATTCTACATAATGGAGTTTTCAGTCTTATGTACAGTTCTCTCTCATTCTAAATGCATATAAAATGCTCCTTTGTTTGGTATTTGTTAAATTCAAGATAAAAAGAAAATGAAAAATTTTCCAAAGAAATGTTGGGCGATTCCTCTTTTGTATTTGAACAGTGTGATAGTTCAAAGAAGGCAGAGAAAGAACTTTTATTTATTGAAAACTCATACAGTGTAAGAAAAAAGACACATAGTTGTCTAAGACACAGACTCTTAACCTGGCCCTCTTTTCAGATTAGGAAGTGGAACAGAGCATCGTGATCCTTTAAATCATTTGTTTATAAATGTTTTAAGGCTTAAGAGGTTAAAACTTGGGGTGGCTAGGTGGTGCAGTGAATAGAGCACTGGCCCTGGAGTCAGGAGGACCTGAGTTCAAATGTGACCTCAGATACCTGACACACTTACTAGCCATGTGACCTTGGGCAAGTCACTTAACCCCAATTGCCCTCCAAAAAGCAAAAAAAAAAATTTAAAAAGAGGTTAAAACTCACAAAATGAAAATGCATATGACTATTCATAGACTAGCAGATGATTAGATAAGGATTGTTGATTTCCCAGGGGAGATTTGGTGAGATTTTGCATCATACATGAAAGTTGAATCTTTGATTACAAAGAGGCTTTAATTTAAACCACTAGAAATAGCATTGAAGAAGCTGGCAAAGGAACATGAAGATTCAAGAGCAGGGGGTAAAAGGCCAGAATTGCCTTGTCGTGCAGTGAGCTAATGAAGGCTTCCACTAGGAGAGTCCTGATTGCTTGGAGAGAGGCTGGAGCTCAGTGGATGAGAACTTCCTTTTACCTATTGTCCTTTGGGACCACTTAGAACTTGAGAGAGGTGAAGACTCAGATGTACATGCTGCTCTGTTTCCACTTCTAGTTTGAAGAGGAAAAGCAGAGGGGAAATAGAGGCTTTGCTTTGGCTTTGCTGAGGTTTATTTGCTACAAACCGCTTGTTTGGCATGCTTCACATTCTGATGATTGAAGAGTTGGACGGGATTGTCTGCTTTGCTCAGAAACTTAACCTGAGCCACTTTGCAATGAGCTATTCTCTAGAAACTGATTGTCTGACTCAGCATGCTGGGGAGTGAATAATTATCTGGGATCTTCTGTATTTCCCAGAGAGAACTGATTAATGTAGTTCTCTGGCTTAAAAAGAATCACCAGCTAAATGAACATTTTTCAACACATTTTTAAGGGTGATTTTAAGCTAAAAGAGTTTGCAAATGCTTTGTCAGTTTGAGAGTTTTAAAATGAGGCTGGACCTATCTAGCTGGAGAGCAGTGAGTCCTCAAAGAAGGAGCAGTTAGCAGTTTGCTTGGTGTGGAAAGATGTTCTTAAATGGACAGATGATATCAAGGCCTGCAATCCAGAATTGTGAAATGCCAATGCCAGGAGCACAGGAGTTTTTCTCACTCATATATTTCCCTGCCAGATTTCTTTTAAGTGTGTGCCCACTCACATTCACAGGGACCGAGTGGGAAACTGTGACCTAAATTTATGTGTGATGAGCTTGGGAGTGTGTTAGTCCCATCACAAGGATACTCCTAGGATCCTGAGATAGGGTGAGTGTGACCACATGGTGGTGGTCCTTCTCTGGGGATGGACATCTGCCAGTGTGAGGGCAGAATGGAGTAAGTCAGCACAGAACATGTGTACACATGCCTCATGTGACAGGCATGAGGTGTTACAGTATGGGTGGCACGCCCCCCACACACACATGGTATACTAGGGTTAATGTGCTATAGATTTACCTAGAACACTACAGTTCATTGTAAAATTTAGGAGCTCTCTTTAGAGCATGTCATGAAGCATGGAATAGAGAAACAAGAACCTATATTCAATCATAATGACACAACCTACAAAGATAAAATGAGTCACATTTATATAGTGTTGTTATATAGGTGTTATTTCTTCTAAAAGTAATTTTATCATTTTTTGCATATATAATAGAAAGAGAACAAGTTCTATGTCCTAATCTTTATTCTATTGTAATTAACTCTGGACAAGTCATGTGATTTATTTTTTACTCTCCCAGTTTCTTCATTAGTCAAATGGGGATAACAATACCTGTCCTACCTACCTTATAAGTAGTTAGGTCATAATGACTTACTGAAATAATACATAAAGGTTCCTTGAAAAGAACAACGTACAAAATAACTAACAAATGTTAGTTATTGTCATTGTATGAGGAATAATGCTTTTATATCCTTCATTTGATCTGTACTACTAAGGCTTATGAAAATTGTATTTGGCAAAAACTATTCTACAGTCCGTATCCCTTAATCTTAGGATATTGTGAAGTGCTAGTGGTCATTTTTCTCAAGTTTAAGGGGGAAAAGGTTTTTTTAAACAAGTTTAAAAAAAAACAAGTTTAAAAAAGTTTAAAAAAACCCCGATACAGGCTAGCTGTGGTAGAACATGTTTGTAATCTCTACTACAGGAGAAGCTAGGTGGTACAGAGGATAGAACACTGAGCCTGGATTTAAGAAGATCTGAGTTAAACCTAAGCACAGATACTTACTAGCTGTATGGACCTAGGTAAGTCATTTAACCCCTATTTGCCTTAGTTCCATATGAGGACACACTGGAGAATGGAACAGCAAAGCACTCCAGTATCTTTGCCAAGAAAACCCCATAGAAATAATCCATGGTGTTATGAAGAGGGGAACACAGCTGAATGACCAAACAACAGCAAGGCTGGTGGATCACTTACATTTGGGAGTTCTGAACTGAACTAGGTTTGGAGTTGATTGTGTGTCTACACTAAGTTCAACACTAATATGGTGAGTCTTTGGGAGTGGGGAAGCCACTAGGCTGCCTTAGGAAGCTCAATCCAGAGCAAGTCAGAAACACAGCAGGTCAAAACTCCTGTGCTGATCACTACTGGGACTGGGCTTCTGAATGGTTGCTATTCTTCCAGCCTGGATAAAAGGGAGATCGAGGTTCAAAAAAAAAAGTTTCACCTCTGCCTAGTCTTAATTATATTCTGTGCCTTTCAAAACCCACCAAAAGATTAAAAGAGGCTTAGACAAGAAAGAAAAGACAACCTGGGAATGAGCATCTCTTACTCATTTTATCCAGGCCTAGGAAACACTTAAAATCAGACCAGGACACCTGAAGACTGCAGGGGTGGGGATGGGGGGGAAGACAGCAGAGTCCTATGGGTATTCTCACCTCAATTTTAAGTTTCTGAAGGGTATGGAGTAGATTTCTTTGTGGGGTAGCTAGGTGGTCCAGTGAACCTGGAGTCAGGAAGACTTATCTTCATAAGTTCAAATCTGACCTCAGTTACTTACTAGTATGTGACCCCAAGCAAGTCACTTCACCCTTTTTTAAATTTTTTTAATTTTTTTAATTAAACAAATGCTTTATTAACTTCTGGTTTACATCATTCATTTCCACCAGATTATGAGTTACATTTTCCCCCCATTTTTTCCCTACCCACAACCCCAGAATAGCAGTCCCACTAGATATCCCCTCATCCAATCTGCTCTCTCCCATATCTTTTCCCATACCCCCTTCGACTTTGCCATTAGGGCAAGGTGAATCTCTGAGCCCCACTGCCTGGACATCTTATGAAACATTTAATTTTAAAACTTTGATTTTCAGATCCATTCCCCTTCTCCCTTGTCACCCACTCCCTCTGAGAAGATAAGCAATTCAGTATGTGTTGTACATATATATCTATGCAAAACATTACCATAGTAGATATATTGTAAAAGACTGCTTATATTTCCCTCCCATCTGTCTCACCTCCCACCTGGTCCATTCCCTACTTTGATCCTGTCCCTCTTTGATAGTGGGTACTTCCAACCTCCCCTCTCCCCAGAATGCCCTCCCCTCCATCATCCCCCCACTCATTGCCCTTTCCCCTACTCAGGAGAGTGAGTGAGGGTAAGATATTCCATTTAGTATGTATGTGATTCTCTCCTTGAGCCAACTTCAATGAGAATATGCTTTTGCCTTTTTGCCTTCCTGTTCTTCCCCTCCCCTGCAACTACTTCCCCTTGCCTCTTCTACATGAGAGAGTTTGCCCTACCCTGTCTCTCTCCATCTCCTCTTGCCACTTTCCTCTCTCACCTCTTGACTTCATCCCTTAAGAATCATCCCTTCCTTGGGGTGGCTAGGTGGCGCAGTGAGCAGAGAGCCAGCCCTGGAGCCAGAAGGACCCAAGCTCGGATCTGGCCCCAGACACCCAACACACAAACAAAAACCCAGCCATGTGAACCTGGGCAAGTCACCCAACCCCAATTGCCCTCCAAAAAAAAAAATCATCCCTTCCCATCAAATTCAACCTGTGCCCTCTATCCATGTATACCTGTGAACATATGCCATGTACTCTTCTTCAATTATTTTCATAATGAGAAAGGTTTCTTCAAACACAGTTATTGTTTTTCCATGTAGGAATGTAAATAGTCCAACTTTGATAAGTTCCTTTTGATTTCTTTTCCTTGATTACCTTCTCAAGCATCTCTTGCTTCTTGTGTCTGAATGTCAAATTTTCTATTCAACTCTGGTTTTTTCCTCAAGAATGCTTGAAAGTCCTCTATTCCACTGAATGACCATATTTTCCCTGAAACAAGATACTCAGTTTTGCTGGGTAGGTGACCCTTGGGTTCATTCCCAGCTCTTTTGCCCTCTGGAATATCATATTCCATGCCCTTCTATCCCTCAATGTAGAAGCTGCCAGGTCCTGTGCTTTTCTGATTGTGTTTCCACAATATTGAAATTGTTTCTTCCTGGCTGCTTGTAGTATTTTCTCCTTGATCTGGGGATTCTGGAACCTGGCTATAATATTCCTGGAAGTTTTCTTTTGGGGATCTTTTTCAGGAGGTGATCTGTGGATTCTTTCAACCTCTATTTTGCCCTCTGGGTCTAAAACATCAGGGCAATTTTCCTTGAGAATTTCTTGAAGAATGATTTCTAGGTTCTTTCTTTGATCATGGCTTTCAGGTAGTCCAATAATTTTTAAATTATCTCTCCTGGATCTATTTTCCAGGTCAGTGGTTTTTCCCATGAGATATTTCACATTGCCTTCTATTCTTTCATCTGTTTGGATCTGTTTAATAGTATCTTGATTTCTCATAAAGTCACTAGCTTCTATTTGCTCCAGTCTAACTCTGAAGGAATGAATCTCTTCAGTGAGCTTTTGAGATTCTTTTTCCATCTGGCAAATTCGACTTTTTAAGGCATTCTTCTCCTCATTGCCTTTCTGAGCTTCTTTTGCCATTTGAGTTAGTCTATTTTTTAAGGTGTTATTTTCCTCAGTCAGGCTGTTGACTGTCATTTCATACTTTTCTTGAATCTTTTTCATTTCTCTTCCCAAATTTTCCCCCACTTCTCTTATCTGCTTCTTAAGGTCCTCTATGGCCTGTAGCCAGCTTGTATTTTCATTTGGGGCTTTTGGTGCAGGAGTTCTGACCTTACAGTCCTCCTCCATGCTTTGAGCCTCTTTGCCCCTAAAATAGGAGTCCAATGTTGAACTTTTCTGTTTATTTTGTTTCGTTTGCCTAGGCATATTGCCACTTAATTACTTGAATTTTGGGCTTGTTGCCACAGTAGGACTCTGCCACCAGACAGGGGAGCTTCCGCCCAAATGTGGGGTCTTCACAACTTCCACCAGTTGGGTGGCCTCTGTAAAGCCTCCACCCACTCTGGCAAGTTGGATACCCACCCCAAACTTCCCCCCCAGACTACAATCCAGATCCAGGCAGTTTAAAGCAAAAGCGATTAACCCCCAGACTGATTGCTGGATCTTCCTACAGTTCGCAGACCAGGAGCTAGAGCCACTACTGACGCTGCAAAATAGCTTCTGTGCAGCTATTTCTTCAGCAGCTTTTTGGCCCCAGGGGAGGAAGCCACGTGTTCCCCAAATACTGGTCCCAAAGTCCATAGGGCACTAACCTCTCCTAGGCATATCTGTGCTGATAATTCTGGAATCGCCACAATTGCTGGTGTTCTGGGGTTCCACCAGCCGGCTGAAAGCCCGGCCACCCTGGGGCTTAAACCGAGGACCTGGGCTCTGCGGGTTGCGCTGTCGGTTCCCGGTGCGCTGTGCTGCCTGCTCTCAGAGTGCTG
Organism: Gymnobelideus leadbeateri; assembly: GCA_011680675.1. Lineage (NCBI taxonomy): Eukaryota > Metazoa > Chordata > Mammalia > Diprotodontia > Petauridae > Gymnobelideus > Gymnobelideus leadbeateri. The sequence goes on along the minus strand of WOXC01009455.1, from coordinate 56,064 downwards.
CGCTGGCCGCTCCCTGCAGGGCTGCTGGGCTGTCCTCAGCAGGAGGTTAGCTTCTCTGTGCCGTTCTGTGGGTGCTGTGGCTCCAGAAGTTGTTTGGAGCTCCCTTTCACATTGTTTGAAATTTGTGTGGGGCAGAGCACATTGGAAATGCTGTTTCTACTCCGCCATCTTGGCTCTGCCTCCCGCACGTCACCCTTTTTGCCTCAGTTTCCTCATCTGTAAAATGAGTTGGAGAAGGAAATGCAAACCACTGTGGTGTCTTTGCTAAGAAAATCCCAAATGGGGTCACAAAGAGTTAGAAATGATTCAACAACAATAAAAAAGACGTCTTTGTATCCCTCTATAAGTCCCTACTATTCTGTCGTATACAAAGCGAAAGGACAGAATTTGTCTATGAGTTGGAAGATGTGCTCTGCCCACATTTCTCTCACTTTCTCTTGCTCTCACATTTACTTCAGCTCAGAATATATTTTCATCATTTACTGCACACTAGGTATAAAGACATCCCTGAGAGCACCAAACATTCTATTCCAAGAAAATGATAAAATTACATTTAGAAGAAATAACACCCAATAGCTGTGTCCGATTGTACAGGAAGCAGTAGGGTACTGTGGAGAAGCATACTGGTTCTGGAGGTGAAAGACTTGAGTTCAAATCTTGCCTCTGACACTTAATACTGGCATGGGTAAGTTACTTAGTGAGAAGAGCTCTTCCGGTTCTAAATCTGCTCGATTCTGACAGGTAGAGAAATGGCAACCCAAAGAATCTATTTGTCAATACCCTCTCTGTCACACCCCTTTCTCCCTAAAAGAATAGCACATGATGCCAAGCATAGTTGTAGGTACTTGGAGTCTCCATGGCTATTCAGGCCTCAGAAGGTCTCTCACTTCCTCTTTCTAGCTTCTCCAGCCTGCAGCCATTTGTGTTGGTCTAAGTCATAATGAATTAGGAAAATTATAGAGGATGTGGCTAGCTTTAAAAAGAAAAACTAATTTAAGTTCTCCTTGGTCTTCTAAATCTTTGTGGACAGATTGGTCATTAAATTATAGTAGAACATTTGTGTGAACTATGTGAGAGGAAAGCTGTCAGGGAATGGCTTGCTAGTGAGGTTAATTTGTGGGATGGAATATATGGGAGGGAGAGAACTATTTCCTATTCTTCAGGAATCCAATGGCTCTAGTTTCACACCAGAGAGGTGTGAATGTGCCATTGTGCCTCTGAACTGCCTCAGGAGAGACTTCTCACTGGAAATGTTCAGTGAAAATCTCTCCAGTTCACTCTGTTTTCTCTCAGTGAGAGATTTTGAAGTGCCCACTTTGGGGGACTACTGTGAACACTCAAGTGTTTTCATCTAAAAGGAACACCCCCCCCTGACCCTCAAGAAAATCCTTACACAAAACCTTCATCTGAAATGGCACTGTCACAAACATTATTTAATATTCCATCTGTTGGCTCTTCTTGGCAATTCCTCCCCCTCTACCCAGACACCAATCCCTACAAACACCCAGAGGAACTCAGCTACTAAATAGCAAACAGATGGAAGAGACGCCAAAGACCGCTGCATGTAATAACTGCTCTTGAAACTACTTTTTCCTTGTGGGTTTACTAGTGGGAATACTGACCAATGGTTACCTTTTCTTCCAGGTTTGAAAATAGTTGTGAAAGCATCACCTTCACTCAGGTTAGGGTAGGCAGTAGGTGATTAGATTGTGTTTCTGAGTGGCCCAGATTCTGGGGTCCAAGGGACCAGTTCACACTTCTGATGTGGAGAAGACTCAGTCTAGCACCTTCTCCACTGCCTATTTCCCCTTCACTAAAAGAACAAAGATGAGAACTCGGGGAAACTTTTCTCTTGGTCATCTCACACTTGCTTGATGATGCCTACTTTGACATTATGGAGGAAATGTATAAAATCTGTATGCTATAAGTCTGGGGAAAACATCTCTCCAGAAATAGCCTTTGAGGTCTGTAGGATTATATTGATTTTGTAGGGTTCCAATTCAGTCTGAGGATAGCCTGAATTATATCAACAACATAAATTAAATTCTGGGTCTTTTCTGGACTAAATGGTCAAAATTTATTCTCAGTCGCCCCAAATCGTTTAAAATCTATCTCTAAAGCTCTCTTTATATTCTTTTTTTTTGTCATGTGAAACTTTATTGTGAAATAAGTGAATTCTTCTACTACATTTCTTTTTTTCTCTCTTCATATTCTTATGCCACATATGGAAGGAAAATCCTAGTCAGCAATGGCTAGATAATTAGAGTTTTAATCTTGACAAATTAATCTATTTAGAAGGGTTTATGAAACGGTTTCCCATTTGTAGCGGCAAGCACCCCAATATCCCCAGGGTAGCTGCCAATATAGGTTCTTAGATCTGCTTTTCAAAAGGAAAGCAACTCAAAATGGGTTAACAAGCTTACTTTAATCAAACAAACACACATTACCTAGTTCAGGGGCAAAAGGTCAGCACCCCAAACTTCAGAGTTACAGAACTTACAGATCAAACAGGCTTCCAAACTGTCCAAACATCATATCAATACCAAATCACAGTTACCAGAGAGGGAAGCATCAACATCTGGGTTTTCAAAGCCGGGGGGCTCTCAACAACGGCTTCCCAGAGTCTCATCTGGTCAAATCACACAACACTTCTCAAAGTGAGCCCCAAAGCAAAGCCTCTCCTCGGGGCTTATATAGCCTTCTCTTGGCTCTGAGAATGTAACAACCTTCTGGACCCACTGCCCAATCACAAAGAGTCGAGGTGTGGGCTTTCCTGAAAAACAAGCCTCCAGGTGCACTTAAGCTAGGGGCAGGGAAGATCTTTAAATTTGAATTTCCATTACACCATTCTAAACAGGACAATTGGCATCTTTGGGAGGAAAAAAAGAAAAACAAAGCACTGGTACCTTAAGTATTTTATGTTATGTAGAGTGTCAGCATTGTCTATGTCTAAATCCAGCTGACTTTTTCCCGTGGTCTAATCAGCGAAAGGAGAAAGGGTTGTTTTTTCTAAGACTGAAAAGTTTTCTACTCAAGTATCAAAATTCAAAAGATAGTCTCCTCTCTGTGTCCCTAATTCTAGCCAAATGGGGATGAGAGAGAGAGACAGAGAGACAGAGACAGAGAGACAGAGACAGAGACAGAGAGAGACAAAGACAGAGACAGAGAGAGAGAGAGAGAGAGAGAGAGAGAGAGAGAGAGAGAGAGAGAGAGAGAGAAGGAAAGGAGATCCTTTCTCCATTTGAAGAAATTTATGGTAATAGCAGTTGGCAATATGGCAAACCAATTAGAGACTAATTTGTGATTGAAATGTAATCTGTTTAGAATATATTTCCAAATTATGATGGGATTGAATATTTTATATATATTGAAATTTTGGGTTTTGGAGGAGGCAGGTACAGGTCTTTAGGACTGTTAAATGTAAAGTCTTGGTGGAATTTGGATTCAAACAGCACCGGCCCTATCTTACTTTCTCCCTTCCCTGCAAAATGATTTATTTTTTGTTTTACGATAAGGGAAGAAGGTAATTTTATCAGAGAATGTTCATTCCTAAACTGAACTGAAGCCAGTCTAAAGGTTTTGTCTCTAGTTAATCCAAAAGTAAAGGGAAAAGCAATGTTTGAGTTTGAAGTTTTAGGCCTGTCTTGGTGCTTGAGAACTGTCTAGCACAGGTATTGTCACCTCTCTAACTTGTTTTAGTCAAAGGCAGGTTTAGAAAAATGTAAAATATTTTGAAAATGTACAATTGTGATCTTCTGTAAATTATTTGGTAGGATTTAGTTGCCTAGAAAAATTACTTTGAGACTAAAATAGAAATTAAAAAAATTAAAATAGACCATTCATTTGCAAGCTCTTAAGGAAAAAGCCAAATTGGAAGCATTTTCCTTGGGAAAATGAGAACTTGTCCCTACACTGTTTTGATTTTGATCAAAGAAAAAGTAAAAGTTTTGCAACATATTTCAGTAGAAATGATTGGGAAATAAAGATGTGAGGTAGGGGTGGGTAAACTGTGGCCTTGAGGCCACATGTGACCCTCTAGGTCTTCCATTGTGACCCTTTGATTGAATCCAAACTTCATGGAACAAATGCCCTCAATAGAGGGATTTGTTCTGTAAAACTTGGACTTATCAAAAGGCCAAATCCAAGGACTTATAGGGTCAAATGTGGCCTTGAGGTTGAAGGTTCCCCACCCTGAGGGATCAAGCAAGTCAAAGAAAATGTAGTGTGGAATCAGTGCAGAAAGTCCATAGGAATAAAGAGAAAGAAAATTTTAAAAGTTGGAAACCCATCTACATTGACACAAGTGTGGGAAACTCAATTACAGGGTGATATGAAGTAAGAGCTTTGCTTTCCCCAAAAGGTCAGGAATATAGAGCTGTGATTTTCGCCAGGTTGGGACAACAGAATGTTCTAATCTTTGCCAGCTATCAAAATATCTGTAGGAGGCCAAAAGAAAAGGCAGGGATTTAACAAAGCACTATAGAAAGTTTAGGAGAATTTCAGATGTCAGTAAGATAAGACAGAAGTGGGGGGCTTCTAGATATTTTCTTCCAATGTGTAAGAAGATATACTTAAAAGGGTCATGATGACCATAATTATATAAGTGGCCTCAAAACCTTTGCTATTATTCTATGAAAACAATGACAAAAGGTCAAATGAATGTAGTTCTCCTAAAACGGTTTTATATTTGGTTCTGTAAATAAAAGGCAACCTGAGTGAAAAAGTTTAAAACAAAGTTCTGAACCTCTTTTAATTCCATTGATGCCTATCTTTATAAATGCCCAAATATACAAGCTTTGATTATGTGTTAGTAATTGTATTCAGAAGCAAATATCTTCAATGAATTAGAGAGTAATTAGAGTTCCAACATAGAACAAAAAACCTATCTGATCATTTGTTATTGTTAAGCAATTTTTCAATCATGTCCAACTCTCTGTGACCCCATTTGGGGTTTTTTTTGGCAGAGGTACTGGTGTAGTTTTCCATTTCCTTCTCCAGCTCATTTTACAGATGAGGAAACTGAGGCAAACAGGGTCAAGTGACTTCCTCAGGGTCACACAGGTTAGTAAATGTCTGAAGCTGAACACAGTTGAACAGCAAGACAAGTCATCCTAGGTTGCTTAAATTGTCTATTTCTTCCCATTTTATTGCAGTGTAATTAATTTATTGATATTTGTTATAGACAATATTCTGGATTTTGTATGATTTATTCTCATCACCACCATAACACTCTTTGGACTAAGCTTCCTACTTTGCTTGCTTACTGTGTTATGAACCTGTAAGTTGGGTAGTCCAGATTTGATGATACTTCTTTTTTTTTTTTTTTTGCTTTTTGGAGGGCAACTGGGGTTAAGTAACTTGCCCAAGGTCACACAGCTAGGTTTTTGTTTGTGTGTGCATTAAGTGTCTGAGGCCAGAACAGAACTCAGGTCCTTCTGACTCCAGGGCTGACGATCTACTCACTGAACCACCTAGCCGCCCCTTGATGATACTTCTAATGAAGTGTCAAAGGAGGGAATGATGGAAGAAATGTACAGAACCTGCTTGTTGTGAGTTGTGGGGAAAATACATCCCCAGAAACAGCAGCCTTAGAAGTAAAAGAAATGTAGCCTGAAGTGTTGTGCTGATTCTATCTCATAGGGAGAACTCTAATCTATGCCTCCAAAATATTTTGATGAGATTAACCAGAGACCTTCTAAGATGGTCTGATGAGATAAACTATGGGTAAACTAGAACAAACCCCTACCTGAACAAACCAGATCTTGGTTTACTCCAAGGTTACTCCAAAGTTAAGACATTCTCCCCCCAAAAGCCTAGCATCGTATCTTTTTTATTCAACCTTCCAAATAAGAAAAGTGACTGAGTAGTCTTACCTGAAAGACTTCCTCTGCCACCTGTCCTAAAATTTTGTAAAACACTGAGACCCTCTCCCCCCCATCTCTGCAGAATTGCTAGCCACCTGGCAACTGCCCATCCTCTGATGTGAATTAAACTTTCTACTAGCTTTGCATCTTGATTTATTTATTTATTGGGAGGAATTATTGTCCAGGAAGATGTTAGGACCTCTGGGCTGAAGAATTCCCCAACAGACTCTCTTTTTGATTGGAGAGCTCATGGAAGAGATTGAGTGTGGGCAGGCCTTCATGTGCAAGTCATTTCACTTATTTGCTTTTGCCAAAAAAGGCTCCTTTAAATGTTACCAGGACATCATCTGCCTCCCAAAACTGTTTTATTCCTATTTGTCTCATTTCTCCATTTCACTGCCTATATTTCATCCTGTACACACACACACACACACACACACACACACACACACACACACACACACACACACACACACAGAAGCTATGTGACTGTGACTTTGGTCAGGTCAATCTCTCAATCTTTCTAGGCAACTTTCTAAGAGAAGGTTAACCTCAGTGAAACCACAGGTTTCAGCATCCCTCTATATTCCCATAGAACTTTAGAATTTAGTTTTGCATTGTGGCACACTTGGTTTTCCGAATTATTATTAATGGTGAGGGGAAAAAAAGTCTCTTTCAGTTCTAACCCTCCCTCACTTAAATCCACTTTCATGTCACGGCATCACCTCCCACTGACAGGCTCTCTTCCCGGAAGGAAGGGAAAAGGACAAACCAGGAGAAGGAACTGGTGTTGAGGTGTCTCCCCACCAAACTAGAAGCTGGGGAAAATGTGAGGTCTGGTTAGAGAACGGACAACCAGGAAAACCGAGCCACCTCAGCACCCCTCTCTGCTACAGCGTCTGAAGTCAGTGTTGGGTTAAAAAAGATTCATCCCACAGTGTCAGATTGCACTCCCCTGGCGCTCCAGAGCGCGCCCTGCCCATTACTTCTCTGCCCCCCCCCCCCAACTAGCACCCTCATATTTCACTTTCCTTCTTAAATTGGGCTAGGACAGAGGAGGTAGAACAAGTCGTCAGCCCCGCCTCCGGTGCTTCCCGCCTGCCTCCTCCTCCCTAGAATGAGGCGGGAGATGGGAGAGCTAGGCAAGAATTTGGATCTGGCCAGTGGGGCAAGCAGCTGCTTTCCTCCGGCCCTGCTCCCTTTCGCTACTCAGAGGGGGATGGATTAACACTTCATTCCCTCTTCATCTTACATACCTTTCTTGGAGGTGGGAAGGGCGATGGGGGAAATTAAAAAAAAAGCAAAGAAGGGGGTGGATTAGAAAGGAGTGGGAGGGGCGGGGGGACCGCCCAGCCTGGGGTGGGGCGGTGGGCGTTTAGGGGCTTCCCCAGGCTTTAGGCTGGGCTCATATCCCCACTTGACAATTCCATCAGTGACATGGGGGTCACTGGCTATTCAGTCAGCACCATGGGCGTCACGTCCAACTCCGGCTTCTACCTGAGCCGCAAGGTGGTCGTCCTCACGGGGGTGGTACTAGGTGCGCTGCTGCTAGCGGTGGCGGTGCTTAGTTCCTTCTACGTCCGCTGCAGTCACTCACCGTCCCAGCCGTCGGAGAAGTCCAAGACGGTGATTAGAGCCGCACCGGCTGTGGGCCTCAAGCAGCTAGCCGAGGAAGAGAAAAAGACCAGGAGTAGCATCATCAGCGCCCCCGGGACCCGGCCAAGCGCCACGAGACCCCCCTGGTCCTGGGATCACCCGAGCCAGTTCACCTCCGGACCCTGGGACCACCTGAGCCTGTCCACCTCCGGGCCCCTGGACGACACGAGCCAGTCCACCTCCGGACCCTGGGACCACCTGAGCCTGTCCACCTACGGGCCCCTGGACCACCTGAGCCTGTCCACCTCCGGGCCCCTGGACGACACGAGCCAGTTCACCTCCGGACCCTGGGACCACCTGAGCCAGTCCACCTCCGAGCCCCTGGACGACACGAGCCTGTCCACCTCCGGACCCTGGGACCACCTGAGCCTGTCCACCTCTGGGCCCCTTGACCACACGAGTCTGGCCACCTCCGGATCCCTGGACTATCCAAGCCAGTCCATCTCCGGGCCCCTGGATGACACGAGCCTGTCCACCTCCGGGTCCCAGGACCACCCGACCCTATCCACCTCCGCGCCCCAGCTCCAGCCCACCTTCGAGCCCTGGAAGCATCCGCGCCTGCCCTCCGACGTGGTGCCCCTGCACTACGATCTGGAGCTCTGGATTCCCCTGCAGCCGGACCAGGTCCAGCAGTCCTCGAAGTCCTTCAACGGGCGGCTCAACATCACTGTGAAATGCGTCTCCCCGACCACCCGGGTGCTGATCCACAGCTTCCACCTAGACTACGAGGGCGCCACGGTGCTGGGTCCCTTGCCCGACGGCCCGGGGGCTGACGGGGAGCAGCGGCCCGTGGGCCAGGTGATGGTGAACAACTTTTGGAAGTACCCGGAGATGGATTACCTAGTGATGGAACTGAGGGAAACCTTGAAGCCCGGACGCCACTACGTGCTGCACTTAGTCTACTCCGGCTTAGTGAACCAGACCCACAAGGATGGGTTATTCCGTAACGTATATTCCGACCAGGGAAAGAATAGGTAAGGGATAGTATTCTCATCCTCAGCCTCTCTTCACTGCTCCTCCTGGTTCCTTTCTATGTTCACTTTAGTTTTTTCCCTTTTCCAATGCCCCCTTCCCCACCTTTCTTCACCTTCACCCCACAAGATTTTCCCCTCACTTCCTGCCATCTTATGTATTCAGTATTGGAGAACTAACCTCATCTGCTCCTCTTCGCCAACCTTTCTTTCTCCATCCCCCAATCCAAGAGCTGAAGTTCTTCCTTTTCTTTCAGAGGAAGGACAAATCCAGAAAGATTGTCCCTTCATCTCTCCCCATCCCTCTCGAGCAGGATTTCCATTCTCACCTTTGATAAATCTGATTTCATTCCTTCACGTTTTCCAAGAGGATGCAGTTTGTCTTGTTCCTCTCCTTTCTCTCCCCCCTCATCTCTCACCCCCAACCTCCTCTCACCCTCAACTAGCTCAGTCGTGGACAGCCAGCTTCTCCCTTTCCCTCCTTGAGGTTCCATCACAGTTAAATCTGTCCCTTCAGCCCCTTTCTGCTCTTAGGGTACAGGTCTCTCTAAAACTTTGCAGATTGTCATAGCTTTTCAGCATTAGTCTTCTAAGGGCGCCCAGTTCCTACTTCTCTCACCCCATAGCTGCATTTTACCTCCTCTAAGTTTCCAACCTAACAGGCTTTTCCTTTAGAAATGGAAAGTGATACCTAGAGGATGTTCTCTGAGTTTTTACATTCCTATATATGATCAGCTTTTCTTTGTATCCCATTTGAAATAGCTCAATTATGGCATCTTCTTACAACTTGGAGAAGAGGAATCCTATCCATGTGTCTCTTTCTGAGCTTTCTGACTGCATTAATTATACAAAGCATTTGGGGATGCAGTTTACATATGTAAGATGCCAAATAAATATCCCCCCTCCCCCCCGCCTTCTTGATCTCTAATTCCCTTATTCACGAGTTCTGTGGTGTCTCTTATGGGAAAGAAAACTACAACAAGACACCACTGAGTTTCTTCTTATCTCTGACACTTTTTTAAACTCAAGACATTTCTAATTAAGTCTGGTCTTTTGCCTTAGTGGCTTCACAAGTCACACCCTTTCGTTTTATAGCATGTCTGTATTTTCCTTCTGCATGGTATTGGTATTAAGGTTTTCGAAAAAATTTTGTACAAGTTTCTGGATCTGAATGAATTCTTGATGAATTTTTGGGCATGAGGCTCTCTTGGAAGTTGTGGTTAGTGTGGAATACAACCTCTTATAATGCAAAAAAAAAAAACCCTTTCTCTTTACACTTAATTTCTATTACTCATTTTTTTAATCGTGACTTTTTCTACTCATCTACCTTAGAATCTGAAGTTGTAACTTAGAAGGGACTTTTGAGATCATCTAATCTTTCTCATTTTATAGATGAGAAAAGCAAGAACCAGAAAAATAAATTAATATGTCCAGTGAGTTTCAGAAAGGCAATCTCTCAGAATCTCAGAAAGGGCTAGGTGGTGCAGTGAGTCGAGTGCCGGCCCTGGAGTCAGAAGGACCTGAGTTCGGATCTGGCCTCAAACACTTAACACACAAACAAAAACCTAGCCCTGTGATCTTGGGCAAGTTACTTAACCCCAATTGTCCTCCAAAAAGCAAAAAAAAAAGGGGGGGGGGAGGATCTCAAATTCAGGTTCTCTGCCTTCAAGTTTAGTACTTGTTCCATTATAACATCTCCTTTCAGAAGAATGAGGATCTGAGATTCAACTCCTATATGTAGCTTATTCTGTATATGTTGGTCTGCATATTGTCTCTCCACTAAGATCATAAGGTCCTTAAAGGCAGAAGCTGTCTTTTGAATCTTTTTGTAACCCCAGTGCTTAGCACAGTACCTGGCACTCAGGAAACAATCAATGTTTATTGATTGATTGATTTGAGAGGCTAGGTGATTTTTCCAATTAAGTGTCTGAACATAAACCCTATCCTCTTATTTCCAGATTGCAAATTAAATAGGCAGTCTGTTGTACCTGTCTTAGTTAATTTTGTATAGCCTAAAAATATTGTACAACAATGTGGAAGAAATACTCAGCACTTTATGTTTTTTAGTTTCAGGGATGCTGCATAGTACTTGTGAGACTTAAAGTCAGTCATTTCACTTCTTCAAAGATTCAATTTCCTCTTGTCTAACATGAAGAGGTTGGACTAAAGTTCCTTTCTGTTACAAAATTTATAATTCAAGGAGTGTTTGGGGAAGCTAGGTGGCGAAGTAAATACAGCACCAGCCCTGGGGTCAGGAGGACCTGAGTTCAAATCCAGCCTCAGACACCTGACACACTTATTAACTGTGTGACCTTGGGCAAGTCATTTAACCCCAATTGCCTTGCCTTCTCCCCTCCAATAAGGAAATAAAGGAGTGTTTGCAAATTTTAGGTCACCAAGAGAACAAACCTGGAAATCTGAGTACAGATCACATATCAAGAGTCAGAGACTTTCAATTTCAGCTACTCCACTTCTCTCATTTTATTGATGAGGAAGTGTAGGCCTAGAGTGACCTTGGTAGGTAGTAATCAAAAGAGCCAGAATCTGAGCCCAAGTCTTCTGGCTTCAAATCCAGATTTCTCAGTAGCCATCTATCCATTCTTTCAAAGTTCCGCTAATCCTGGAAGTGATATTAACAACATATTATTGTCAAGGATTGCAAAAACTCCATTAAACACTGTATATGCACAGTGATCTTAATAATTTCACCTTCTAAATTTGTAGGAAATGTTCACTTAACTTGTTAAGGGTCAAGTACTCAATAGTTATCAAAAGCAACTCCCTGAAATCTGGCTTCTGTCCTTGTCATTCTAACTAAACACTTCCTCTAAGGTCACTGATAATTTGTTTGTTGTTAAATATCATCCTTTTTGAACTCTCAGTAGCATTTGACACTGTCCAACACCTCCTCCTTCTGGATAGTCTCTCTTCTCAGGGTTTTCTTCACCTTTCCCTATTGTAATTCTCTTCCTATCTGATGGATCTTTTTCACTCTTTTTTTACAGGCTCACCAACCTCATCCATATCCTGTCCTATATATTTGAATGTATCCCAGGCCTCTGTCCTGGCCTCTTTTCTCTTCTCTTTCTAGGTGATTTCATCAACTTCTCTGGATTCTGGGTATTTGGTACAGACAACTCCAAAATCTATAATCTTACCCTTATCGTTCCCTGTTTGCTGGACAGCTCCACCTAGATATTTCCTTGGCATCTCAAACTCAACAGGTCAAATGAAAATTCATTTTTCTCTATTACTTGCCCCCCCACCCCCCCACACACATTTAGAAAGAGAGAGTGAGATCTATAAACCTTCGAACACACCCATTTCTATCATTCTTCCAGTAACTCAAGTTAAAGATTTAGGAATCATCTTCAACCCTTCATTCTCCTTCACCACTACTATGCCTCCCATCCAATCAATTGCTAAGTCTTGGTTCTGTCTCCTCTCAGTTTTATCCCCTGTTCTTTACTCATACCGAACTCACACTGGTTAGGGAGAAAGCATTTACAATACTAGAAAGAATAGTGACTTTGAAGTCAAAAGTCCTTCATTCAAATATCACCTCTGATATTTATTATCTGTGACCTTGGAAAAATCCCTTTTCTTCCCTGGGCTGAAATTTCCTCATCTATAAAATGAGGGGTTTGGACTAGATGGCCTCTGAGACTGATTCCAGTTCTAAGTCTATAGTCTATGCCCCTATGGTCCTTAGCACTTCTTGACTAGGCTATTGCAAAAGCTTCCTAATTGGCCCCTCCCCTCCAGATCCATCTTCATAAGCTGCCAAGTTGCAATTCCTAAAGCACAAGTGTGACCATGTCATTCCCTTTCAAGGAGCATCAATGGCTGCCAGTTGCCTCTGGTATTAAAATACAGTCTCCTCTGTAAGGAAGTTGAAACCCTATGATTTACTTAGGTAGGAATCAGCACCAGGTCTTCAGACTCTCTGATCCATTAATCTTTCTAATTTTGCAAAAGACAGAAGATAAGGGAAGCCCTTCCTGAAAATGTTTCTTAGGAACCTAAGATATCTAGGTTAGATGAGTTTACAGTGCCTAGAACAGTGAACGACCATATTATACTCCTGCAGTATACCCAGCATGTGGAATATGAGTGACTCCTCAGCTGTATTATAAGCCCACAATGTATACAAGAGAAGAGAGACACTGAGGATCTCTGCCACTGTCTGCTGCACAGCATTGTCACTTGATAAGGAAACAGATCAGACCTGCCTTGGTCTCAGGATCAGTAATTAATATACATCAAGATCCTGATTAGAAAAATAATGACTCCCCTGAAGCAGTTGCATATCTTCAAATTTGTACTCTTTGAAGTTATATTATGTGAAATATGGTGATTAGTTCCAGTCCAATGAAAATATTCCATATGAATTCTAATAACATAGGAGATTTATTGTTTGCATTAATTGGGACCTAGTCATATAGGCAGAAAATCAAAATCCTGAAGAATTAATAAAGATTAGTAAAATTAATAAGGATTAGAAAGTAGGACTACTCCCTTTCTTTGTATCCTACATGGACAGAAGAGTTTGGAGATGGAAACTTTTAAGCTCTCCAGTGAAAATAACTTACCTTCCTTTTATTTTGGAAAATCTGAATTGCAGTTACATCCCTCCCTAGACTGAATAACACCATCACTTGTAAAATAAAATTTTTTTCCTGTTCAGATATTTTGTCTTAAACTAATTTTAGCATTTATTTTATATTGAATTTAGTCTAGTTCTGAATCTAAAGTAATAAATAGTTTTATACTATTTAAACTTAACTACAGGGTTTATTGATAATATGCAAGCCATCATCCATGGTATACTCAAAAAGTATGCAAAGATAAATGTGTCAATAAGCTCTACCAGCAATCCAGTTGCTACTCTGGTTCCTAAAGGCATAGCAGCAAATGTGGTAACATGGTCTTATACAGAAATATAGGCCAGGACCTATGGGTAACTGCCACCAGGTAGAACAATTTTATTTTGAGAAAGGCAGGTAGCTTTTTTGGGAACGCATGAATAGCCACTGACATCATTTGGCTTTTAGCTAAGGATGCACACAGGGATTGGAAGAGTTCCTCTGAGGAATGTATACGTGTGTGTGTGTGTGTGTGTGTGTGTTTATGTAAATAGTGTGGATCTGCACTTCAATATCTGTTAGTTCCTCCTTTCTTCTATGGGTGGAAGCACAGGCTTAATTAACTTCAAATTTTATGAAACCATTAAGAAGCTATAATCAATCAACTAACATTATTAAGTACCTATTATGTAGGTGTGTGTTAGGTGCTGGAGATACAAAGGGTAAAAAAAATCTCTATTCACAATGAATTTATATTCTAATGAAGGAAAAATTTATGTTTATTTGGGATATGCACCACTGTATTTATGATATATATTTAATGTATTTACACAGGTATGTACATATTTGTGTATGTATATATACATATACACACATTTATATACATATATCTGTATGCATGTATACACACAAAGTTGTTAAACAGAACGCAGTTTTGGGAAGAAGGACACTAGAAGTTGAGGGAATCAAGAAAAGCTTCAAGTAGAAGGTGGTGTTTGAGCTGTGCCTAGGAGGAAGTGAGGGATTCTATGAGGCTGGAGTAAGGAGGGAGAGCATTCTAAGCAGGAAGGATGACCTATGCAAATGTGCTGAGGTGGGAGATGGAAGGAATTATAAAAGAAACAAAGCCATGGTTACTTTGACTTTCTTCCTTAAAGAAACTATTAGGGCTCATTTGTGAGTCTTCGCCAACATAGTTAGAGGTCAGTCAATAAATCTTCAATTCTTTTGTTTGTAGAGACTTCTCAGCCATACCCAACTGGCACCCATAGGGCTCCTCAATTGGCTGCCAAGATTTCTTTTTAACCTTTCTTTCCCAGCAGATGGTGTTACCCTTGACCCTCTCTCCTAGTATTGTTAAGATGCATGTTTTCCAAGAGGGCAGCTAGGTGGTGCAGTGAATAGAGCAGCGGCCCTGGAGTCAGGAGGACCTCAGACACTTAACACTCACAACATTTTCCTACCACCATTACACTAATAATGATGTTGCAGTTTAAATCCAGGGACGCCAAAAACTGTTGCAGTGGGGACTCTGCCCACCCAAAAACTGTTGGGGTTTCACGATGTACTGTGGTGGAACCATCTCAAAGAATTCAGTCAGACACCTCTGATCTGAGTATAGGCATTTGTTGAGATTGATGCCTCTCATGAAGTGGGCTAATTCCCAGAGGAACCAGCAACTTCACAGACAGCAAGATGGATTTTTATAGGGTAAAGACACTGATTACACAATCAAAATTTATATAGAATGTAGGAATATGATTAATACTGAAAAGGTAGGAGGAGTTTGCTAAGGGATTAGGTAGTGGAGGAGGGGTCCCATCTATGGTTCAGTGGTTAAACATTGCAGTCATGCTGCCCTCCAGTTGGCTAACTATTGTGGTCCTGTCTGGTCAGGATAAATAGTTAGGTATTTGACCCTGTCTTGGGTTAGATGGATGATGTGACTGTGATTGAATACAATAGCACATCTGTTTCTGTGGGAATGGGTCTGGGGGCAGTAACCAGGTAGAGGCAGTAGCTGGGTTCCCATCACATAGACACACCTGCTGTTTCTGTGATCAGCGAGGCGTATATGAAGAAGTTAGGATATTGGTGGGGGTGGGGGGTTAGGTAGGTACAGTGAGCCTATAATGAAGCTAGGGTATTGGGGCTGGGGCACCTTTATTAGGATTCCATCAATGACAGACTAAGAAAATTGTGATTCTTTTATTTGGAAACAAGGAAAAAAATGGCTATAGAATCACTGAATCACAGAATGTCAAAAAGGGAAGAAACCTCAGAGGTCATATAGTCCAGCCCTCTCATTTTCGATATTAGGAAACTGAAGCCAAGAAGTGATGATTCCAAGGTCACATGGTCTGTATAAGAGGTTCTTTTGATGTATTTAAGATTTGATTTTGGCCTACCAATTTGGATATGCTCTTAGAGGGAGTCTGGGTAACATTAGGGACAAATTCTGAACCATCCAAATGAGATAAATGAAGCACTTTCCCATATTCCTGTCACCTAACTGTACCACGGTGGCAATCAACATGTAGTCATTATTTATATGGTGCTTTGAAGTTTGCAGAATGCTTTACATAGAAGATTTCATTTGAGCTTCACAATAATACTGTGGAGTAGTTACTACAAGCATCATTATCACCATTTTAGGGATGAGGGAATGGAGGTCAAGTGATTTGACCATTGGCATAAAGATAGCAAGTGTGTGGGATTGGAAGTTAAACCATCCTGACCATCTATCCAATATGCCATGTTGCCTCTTAGTAGAGTGTATACATTTTAAGTGTTGAGGCAACTAAATGGTATGGAGAAGAGTGTGTTATGCTTGGAACCAAGCTGCCCCAGACATCTGTTAGCTGTGTGCCCATAAGTAAGGGCAGCTAGGTGGCACAGTGGATAGACTCTGGTACTGGAATCAGGAAGACTCATTTTCCTGGAGTTCAAATCTGGCCTCAGATACTTACTAGCTATGTGACCCTGGGCAAATCATTTAACTCTGTTTGCCTCAGTTTCTCATCTGTAAAATGAGCTGGAGAAGGAAATGCCAAACCACCCCAGTATCTTTGTCAAGAAAACCCCAAATGGAGGTCACAAAGAGTCAGACGGGGCTGAAAAAATGACTGAACAACAAAACCATATGTAAATTATTTGACCTTAATTGCCATTGCAAAATGAGGCAAGATGGCATCTATGTCCCAGCATGATTGTCAGGATTAAATGCTGTTATATAAAGAATTTTGCAAACCTTTAGAAAAGCTATATAAATATTAGCTATTATTCTCTGAAACATGATTTGTTCAACAAAGAATCAGATCCAAAATCTTTTGAAAACAAAGGATAAGCAAACATGACTCATCATTGGGTGAAACATCTGGCTATAGTAAGCATTTTGATTTGGGGGTGTGGTATTAGAATATTTTTTTTGACAACTTACTGAAAAGTCTTATTTACTCCTTTGCCAACAATGTTGTTTAGACCTTGCTAGACAAGATCTTTAGGTAACTGAGTTCATAACACATTTGGAGTCATACATCTTAGTTTATACTCATTTTTATGTGCTGGGAGAATGATCCCTAAGGGTTTCTGGATATTGGATCAGATGAGCCCTATGATTCTTTCCAGTTCTGACAGTGTATGATTCTATGATTTTCTGGCTTCCATAGCAAGGAGGGGAGACCATAAGGAGAGAACTTGGCAATGTATCACTAAACTGAGGGGAGAGAGCTCTTTCTAAATTAAGTTCTCCAAATGTCATAGGATTGAGGTCTAGCAGGGACCTCAGAGACTAGAAACTGGATTATATCTCATTTTATAAAGGAGGAAATTGAGGCCTCTCTGTAAAAGTGAAATGAGTTGCTTAAAAGTTCCATAGGTAATAAGTAGCCAATCCCAAATTCAAATTCAGATTCTAAATCCAATTGATAGTCATAGCCCTATATTCATCTGTTTTAGTTGTTCAGTCATCTCAGTCATATTTAACACTTTATGACCCCATTTGGGGTTTTCTTGGCAAAGATACTAGAGTGGTTTGCCTTTTCCTTCTCCAGCTTATTTTACAGATGAGGAAATTGAGGCAAATAGGGTAAAGTGACCTGTCCAGGATAACACAGCTAGTAGGTGTCTGAGCCCCTATTTGAACTCAGATTTTCCTGATTTCAGGCCTATATTCATCTGTTCAGGTCAGACCTAATGCAGGTTGGTGTGGTGCTTTAAGTTTAGAATTGAAATGAGACACTCATAAATCATCAAATTGTTAACCA
The DNA here is from genome assembly GCA_011680675.1 of Gymnobelideus leadbeateri. Lineage (NCBI taxonomy): Eukaryota > Metazoa > Chordata > Mammalia > Diprotodontia > Petauridae > Gymnobelideus > Gymnobelideus leadbeateri. Next base: position 38,722 of record WOXC01009455.1, on the reverse strand, counting down.
AGGGAGGATTTTTAGTCATAAAATGGAAGGGATGCTCACTAAGAATATAGAACTGATTTCAGTTTAGCAGTTTCCCTGTCTCTGCTGTGGTCAGCTATGATGGTCTGTTGATGAAAAGCCTGAGGGAACTGCTATTGACTCCTTGCATGGTGGGTTTTGTATTTAGGTCACCTGGAAGCTGTGTTAATGGTTCAAGTCTTAGTCCAGTTCATCAGTTTCTACAAATTATATAGCTATAAAGAGTATAATATACTTGTTATATGTAACAAATATTACATTCTCTGTGTGACTATTTTATAGTATTTTCTTTGTTTCTTCTTTAGGTTTTGTTCCATCTGGGGCCATCTCCAGTCTTCCTGATCTATATCTGGCCACTGGACCCAGATGGCTCCAGAGGAGAGAGTGAGGCTGGTGACTTTGCACAGCCCTCCCTCATTTAAATCTGATTCATTCGCATGCCATGGCATCACCTCTCTGATGTCATAGTTCTCTTAAAGAATGAAGGACAAACAACAGGTTTCATTTGCAGGAAGACTATAAAGTTCAGGATGATCAGCCTTGAAGTATGTTTGCATAGATGCATATCTTAGCAGGGCAGGGACTGGTGGAAAGGGAAGAAGAATTTGTTTTTTCCTTCCCCATCCCCAAACCTTGGCTGCAAAATGGCAAGAATGCCTTGTATTTGAACAGCACTTTAGAATTTATAGGACACTTTCACACATATTATCCAATTTGGTCCTAACTATAACCCCAAATAATTTTAGCCCCCGTTTTACAGATAAGGAGATTTAGGTTCTGAGAGATTATTATGGCTTTCCCAAAGACTCATGAAGATTAAATGGCGGACATGGGACTAGAGTCTAAGGCTTCTATCTCTTAAGCCAGTGCATTTCCCATTCTGCTAAGGCCCCTCCTAAGATAAAGATCAACATCTTCTAAATATAGTCTCTTTCCAATTTATTTGCTGATAATAATGGTAATTGTCCCTAAAAACAATTAGCTTGATAATATATAATAATGGCAGTGATGGATTTTACTGATTTAGAGTTTTAAGTTTTACCAAAAAACTTTGCATCCATCCTCCCCTTTGATCCTCACAACAACCCTTCAAGTAGGTACTTTGGCTATTATTATCCTCATTTACGGATAAGGAAACTGAGGCTCAGAGAGGGCCCAGAGCTTGCTCAGGGCCCCACAGCTAGTAAGTGTCCATTTGAGCCCAAGTCTTTTCTGACTCCAAGATAGCAGACAGTAAATATTTCCCACCAATATGTTTCAATCCAGGGCACTGATTGCTTCGAATCTGGAACCAGTCTATGCCAGGAGAATTTTCCCCTGTTTTGATGAGCCAGCTATGAAGGCAACTTTCAATATCACGATTGTTCACCATCCCAGTTATGTGGCTCTTTCCAACATGCCAGTCCTAGGTAAGAAATGCTTATTTATGATTTTGGTTCCTTGTTTTGTAAGAACATTATGATCATTTCCCTAGGGATGTTACACTTCTAATAATTCACCATGGCATTATATCCAGTGAGCCACTAAACAAAACTTCAATGAAACCAAAGATGGATTAACAAGCACTAGCTTGAAGTGATGGGTGGGTAAGTGTACATGTATGAAAGTTTTAAAATAATTCAGTTTTGCAACTCAGTTGTTGCCTACATTTTGCAGATATCCATCAGGTGGACCTGGGAAATGTAGGTGACCATATGGTGGATATCCCTTAGCACAGTCTTCACAGATGCCATGTTTATGGTCAGAGTTTAGTTCTGGGTTTACATGAAGCTGGGAAAAGGTGTACTGTACTCCCCACATCCCCTTCTGCCTTGAAATGGACCTTGGTTTGGGTCTTAAAGACAGGCACTAGATTTCCACCAAGAAAGAAGCAGCTGAGCCACACCAATGGTAGAGTTATTACTTATCGATATCCTTTGGGCATTGAAAATATCTTGAACACCATTACAAAGTGGCTCCTCTAGAAACCAGCAGACTTGTATGTGTATCAGAGGACTGTAGATCTAGAGTAGGTATGAGCCTTAAAACCTTTAGTTCAACCCTTTCATTTTATAGGTTCCAGAAACCTGAGAAAGTTAAGTGATTTGCCCAAAGTTACAAAGAGAGGCATTGAAGAGGCTCCGACCCACGCTCTGAAGCCAGAGTCAGCACTCGTTGCCCTGTACCATGTTACTCTAATTCTTAGCTTTTGTTGGTCTATGATTAACTTCTGTGAACCCACATTGGTGAAGGGTGAGGAAGGAGCCTTGATAAATCATTGGGACAGTCTGAGAAGTAGTCAGGGGAATATTAGCATGAGCAAGTGAGAAGGGAGAAATGACTCTCCTGGCGGATATATTATATGACTCGTGTTGTCAGTGTGCTAAAATAAGTGACTTTCTTTAGCCACGTCAGAAAGAGAAGATGCAAATGGAAACAAATGGATGGTGACCAGCTTTGAACGTACTCCCATAATGTCAACATATATAACTGCACTGGCTGTGTGTGATTACAATTATGTCAACGGAACTGAAAGGGGCAAGGAGGTAATTACGTTTTTCAAGATACAGTAACAATGCACACTGACTCTAGATATGTCGAATCATTCTTGGTGCTCAAGGAAACCAACATACCCTGAGTCTTTTTCTAATATCCCCTTCCCTTGTATATCTCCTAATTCTTATCAGGTATGGAATCCTGGGTTGGTCCTTCTCTTTGGCTTGGGGGTGGGCAGGGGGTCAGGAAAGGATTAAGGGCATTAAAGAGCTCCTACCCACACTTTAACTTCAGGTTACCACTGACAGTAGTATAAACTGTTGCACTATACTCATTACATGTGTTGACTACACACCACACAATGCCACATTGACTGATGCCTGGAACTGAAACAAACAAACCAAAAAAACCAAAAAAACCAAACCAAACAAGCTGTGAATGCTAAAAGCAGAGGTAGCAACCTGGACATGGGCCAGCAAAACTCCAGAGTGCCTCTGGAATCAGATTAAAATATAGTTGGGAAATGTTTATCAAAGTAAATACAAATACAAAACAACATAGATAATGTTACTTTGAGGTTTTCTAAGTCAATATGCTACCTGTTTCCTTTCTATTTGAGTCTGCCACCTTTTTAAAGGTTTATGTTTCTTTTTCCAGTTCTTGGCACAATGTCTGGCATATACTAAGAACTTTCTAAATGTTTGCTTATTGATTGATGCGAATGTCTCCATAGAGACTACTTTTCAACCAGAGGGCATCTCATTAACCCTACATCCTTACTACCTACTAAGGTACTTTTGAAATGTACCAGCAGGAAACATACAAGAAATTTCAAGAAATGCAATTACAATTTTAGGGACTACTTAGTGCAATTGATTAGAGGCTTATGATAAGGAGGTCAAGGACTTGGGTTCAGTTCCCATTCAGGGGAGTTATTGGGGAGAAAGAATGGAAATAGATGTGCTGGTGACTCTTCCCTAGCTTCCAATGAGTATAAATTGACTTACTAAAATTCGCTAATTGGGGGAAGCAGAGAGCCTGGACTTGAATAATGAGATTCAAGATAGTTGAGGTGACCAAAGAGAATCAGGAAACAAGTATGGCAATGACAAGCCCAAGATGGGTATGGGTCAGCAGGAAGGCCCCAAGCCAAGGTGCAGCAGATGAGAAACAATGACCTGCCCAGGTTGGGTAGTGTTGGCTAGGAAGACCGGGCTGCCAAAGACAAACATTGTCTATGTCACAATTTTGCCTAGAGCTAGCCTTTATTCTAGGAACAGTTTTCTGAAAGAGATTAATACAATTAAAATATAAGAATAAGATGTCTTCAGAAAATAAGAAGAAGCCTGGTAAAAAGGATAAAGAATTGAGTTCAGAGGCAGGATGAACCTAGGTTCAGGTCCTGACTCTGATACATGCTTGGCTTTTTGATTGGACAAATTACTTACAAATTAAGTTCACAGGCAGCCCTTTAAAGCCTGGAGTTGCAGAGAAGATGCCAAACTAAATTGGCAGAAGGAGTTTTCTTGCTCTGGAATTCTTTATACCAATGAAACCACAAGTTTATTCATTAATCTCCTTTCTCTGGCATGGAAAGTGAAATTAGCCAAGAGATTACATACATGTATAGGTGCTCTTGGATTTTTATGACTATACTTAAATGTACCTATTTAAATATTTTGCTATTTTATTTTCCTTAAGGAAGGGAGTAATGATATTCTCTCAAAGCAGCAGCATAGAAAACAAGTTGTCATCAAATCCAAACAGATTGTTTGTCTTAGTTTCTGCTTTTGGTGGTGTTTTTGTTCTGCTTTTTTAGGTACGGATTTGGGCTCGGAAAGATGCAGTTGCTGGAGGGGAAGCAGACTTTGCTTTGAGTATTGCAGGCCCTATCTTCTCAAAGTTGGAAGATTTACTTAATGTCAGTTATCCTCTTCCAAAAATAGGTGAGAGAATATTTCTGTTCTAAGTTGATTTTCAGGACTGATGTACATTAATCAAGGGCCAAGAAGCAGCATCAAGGGACCTGCTGTGGCTCATTGCCACAATTTCTCATTTATTTCAGGGCTGATCCCCATGGAGGATCATCCCACCCTTGAAGCCTTCAGAAAGTAGCTCAGTCATAGGGATTATGTATAATTGTGAAAGGCATCATGGGTTAGTGGAAAGGGCCTGCAAAGGGGATCAGAAGCCCTGGATTCCACTCTATTCCCACTGTATGACCTTGAGCAAGTCATTTTATGGGTCTGTAAGGACCTCGACTTCCTGATCTGTAAAACTGAAGTTGGTTTTGATGATCTCTGAGGTTGATTCCAGTTTGAAAATTCTGTGTTATAGGGTGTTTATTATCCTTCAGTGAGTAAACATTTCTTAAACAACTAGTATGTGTGAAATACTGTTCTAAGTGCTAGAGAGATGAAAAAAGGCAAAAGACAATCCCTTGTCTCAAGGAGCTCACAGACTAACGGAGAGATAACTTGTGAAACAACTAGGTCCAAGTAAAATATATATAGGATAACTTGGAGGTAATCAATGGAGAGAAGGCATTAGCATTAAGGCACCAGGAAAGGCTTCCCATAGAAGGTGGGATTTTTTGTTGTGACTTGAAGGATGCCAGGGAGGCCAGAAGGGAGAGATGATGAGGCCTAGCAAAGCTTCACCGTCTTGCTTTCTATAAATACTCATTCCTTGCACCTTTTCTCTCGTATTCTTAATTTGTTGTCCTGACCTATTAATCTTGCCCTGCCTCATTCTATTAACCTTCTTTCCAACCCTTTTTTACATGGTGCTTAGGCTAGATGATAATGTTCCAGTTTTGAGTAGAGCACAGAATTTAAAGCAAGATCATCTCATCTAAGCCCTCATTTCATAGATCAGGAAGCTGATGCCTAGAGAAGTGACCTGCCCAGTCACACGAATAGTATTAGAATTTGAATCCAGATCTTCAGACTCAAAATTCAGTGCTGTTTCCTTCTACAGCATGAAAGTAGAATCATGTGTTTCCATTAATTTCTACAAAAGTTTTTATGGACTATCTTTAGGTTGTATGGCACAGGATTAGAAGTTATAGGGTCTACTTCTCTGTTCTCACAATTTAAAAGAAAAGATGACAAATATTTCATGTTCCACATAATATTTGAATAAAGCCATAATTAAATATTTTTCTCCTAGAAGATGTTACACTCTTGAAATTGTATCTGAAACATAGTTTGTTAAATTCAGTGTTATTAATGCAGTTCAGATGCAGTCGGGAGACTTTGAATAGGGCAACATTTCCCAACTTAATTGATTTGCCTAGTACAATAGGGAACAAATAAAAAAACAGGATCTTGTTATTTCATTAGGCAAAAATAATGAACATTAAATGAACAAAATGATGAACATGAAATTCTTATAATGTATGTGCAAGAACAAAATTTTGTATTTTTTAAAAGGCAATGGTTTAATTTTTTCCTTCAATGTAATTCCATTTAGATCTCATTGGGTTTCCTATTTTTAATATACAAGCAATGGAAAATTGGGGACTAATAACATTTGATGATTTTGTGTTGATACAAGACGATGACCACCCAGAGAGGAAAACCATCATTTTGTCCACTGTTGCACATGAAATCTCACATCAGGTATGTGATAAAATGCTCTTTTAAAATTTAATCTGCAAGTGTTCTATAGCTGCTTTACAAAGAAAAAAAGTTGCCATGTACCAGTTTTCAAAGTTGAAGTATAATCAGTGCTTTTATTTGTGATGGATAAAATTGGTATTTGAAAGTGAATAAGGCAATGTCATTGACAGGCCCTTATAATCCAGTTAAATGTATATTTATTTCTTAATTCCAACTGACTCCACAAATTTTGGTTAAGGAAAAATAACTTAACAGTTAGAAAAATGTGTTTTTTCTTTTTAAACTCTATCTTTATAAGAAAGTACATTCAGGATGGCTATTGAACTGAAAGATGAGTAGAATCTTGTCATTATGCCTCATGGTGGTTTTAGAAATTTGGTTGTTTCTTTCTTTTTTGGGGGAGGTGGAGGAGGAGGGGATTCCCACCCACTTAGAAAGCATTAAGAACAGTTTTTCAGTGAAACTCATCCCAACTATGAACTTGACGCCTCCCTAAGGTGTGAAAAGTAGTGTGTGAATAAAATTACAGATGACACAGCTTTCAGTGAGGTGGCAATATGAAGTCTAATCAACATTGGGGTTATAGTCATGGATGTTATTGTGGAAACTAAACTGCCAGATCTTGGTGTATCACACCTATTTTAGGAATTTGATTACATGTCACAAGATGAATTGGCAGGTTTGGAAAACTGCTTTATTCTCTCCTGAGAATAAAGAGAATTCTGTCTATCATCTGTTGACATTTTCTTTTTGTTAAGTGCAAAAAGAAAATAAATACAGGTAAGCCCCTAATATTTATAATGGGCAGCTAGGTATTGCAGTGGATAGAGCAGTAGGCCTGGAGTCAAGAAGATCTGAGCAGATCTGACCAGAGATCCTTACTAACTGTGTGACCCTGGGCAAGTCACTTAACCCCTATTTCCCTTAGTTCTTCATCCGTGAAATGTGGACACACTAGAGAAGGAAATGGCCAGTGTCTTTGCCAAGAAAATCCATGGGGTCTCATAGAGTTGGACATGACTGAATACAGACAACAAAATTGCCTGATTTATGCCATGTAGTAAGTTTCTACAATTCCCCAGCATCAGTTCTATAAAGGGGTTCCATTGTGCTTAACTTGATAGAAACTGCCCTTAAATATAATGGGGCAATATCTTGGCACAGAGGAGAAAGAGCTGACCCAAGAGTCAAGAAGGTCTGGGTTCAAGACCTGCTTTTGTGACTATGGGCAGGACACTTCACCTCAGAGTGTCTCAGACAACTTTCTAAATTACATACTTAAGATATTTGTTTGCAAATTATAGATGAGTTGCTGATATTCACCAGTGGAAGAAGTCTTTGTATCAGCAGGTCTCTACACCTAGGAAATCACAGATCTGAACAAAAAAAGAAAAGAAAAATTAAAAGGCGGGGAGTGGGGAGTGGGTCCTGAGAAAGAGTGCACTTCAAGAATATTTGATTTAAAACTGATCATTTTTAGATAAAAAAATAAGCAAATGAGTGGACATGCTTTTAAAAATGTCCAGATCTCAAGGAAGTCTTTTTTTTTTTAAAGAAATAATCACCACAAAGTTACTCATTACTGGTATCTTTAAGACATATTGAAAACATAAAGGGTTCTAAATTGCATTTTTAGGTTTTTTGTACATACCAAGTAAAGCCAAAATATTTATTGCTTCTGTATACATACTGAATGTAAGAAAACACAGAGAAACTTGAATATGAATGAAATGTAAGAATGTTTCTTTCTTTGTCTCCATATCTAAAGTGGTTTGGAAACTTGGTTACTGCAAAGTGGTGGAATGATATTTGGCTCAATGAAGGATTTGCCAGTTATTTTGAGTATTATATGACTAAAGAATCTGACCCTCACATATTGAAAGTAAGTATTCAGTTCAATTTCTGAGTATTTGTTGAAGTTGCCAATCTAAAAGTTTATTAAAATCTTGACCATTTTATCATATCTGTATTATTTAAGTATATGTGAATGGTTTATAATACTACATAATTTTGAAATTTACCATATTGATTAAATGAAGAAACTCTCTAGACCACCTAAATCTAATTTGTTCAATAATAGCCGACATTTACATCACACTTGGAAGTTTATGAAGTGCTTTACAAATATTATTTCAGATCCTCATAGCAACCTAGGGAAGCAGGTGTTATTATTTTTATATATATTTATCCATTTTACAGATGAAGACATTGAGGTAGGCAGAGGGTAAGGGATTTTCCCAAGGTCACATAGCTACTAAGTGTCTGAGGCCAAATTTGAACTTGGATCTTCCAGATCCTAGGCCTGGTGCTCTATCCATTGTGTCGCCTGCCTCCTTCAATCCTGCCTCTAACACATACTAGCTGTGTGACCCTGAGCAAATCATTTAACCTGTCAATGGCTTTCAGGGAACCTCTAAGAGTAGCAGAAAAAGTCCCAACCTATAAAGATCCTCCAAAGGGAGCTCTCATTCTCAATGAAGTCATAGGTTCATTAAAAGAAAAAAAAAAGAAAAACACAAAATATTTTTGATATATTATTGTAGCATCTTAATATGAAATGGTTTTAATGTGTACATGATGAAGCCAAATTGATTTATTTGAATTTCACTTGTAAAAAATACTATACTACAGTAAAATATTGTGAGACAGGATTGATGCCCTAATCTACAGTCTTATCCTCAATCTTCTTGGACTTCATTTTTTTTTTTTTGTTCAACTCCTTCTGTTTTGGGCCGGGCCTAACTCAAGCCACTCTCCTTGCAGGTTAGACATAGGAACAAAATGAGACACTTCTAGGTCATTCAACAGTTAACAAAAGATTTACTTATCTATGGAAGGAAAAGGATGTTCAATATGGATAGGCATTGAGGGCACCTCAAGCTGATACAGGTGAGAGAAGGACCTGGGTTGCCCATCATTTTCCTCTGGCCAAACGTCAGAGAAAGCTCCTGTACCTCCTCATGGATGTTTTGTATTCTGGTGACCAGGAAATGATGTCAACAGCCTGAGCCTTTAGTTCCCTGAGCCAACCAAGTTTTGAGGATGATTTCAATACACTTTTAAGGAAAAACCAGCCTGACTTGCATGGAGGCAGAAGTTAGGATATTGTTCCAACTATACTCTCCTTCCTTAGCTTCTTTAGTGCTAACCACTCTGAGTCTCTTACACTGATTTTAACTCTTTTTCCGTCTCCTTTTCTGGATCCTCTTCTGCCTCCTGCCTTCTTACTGTGGGTGTCTTCCAAGATTCATTCCTCCGTCCCCTGCTCTTTCCCTTTGCTGGATCTTCTTCCTTCTCTTCCTTGAAGATCTTTGGTAAGTTGCCTTGTCCTCTCCAGGTTACACAATAGTTAGGGGGAAAGATAATGAGGGACTCAACTAACAAAGGGATAGTAGACACAAGAGATGTTGTAGAGATAAAAGCAACAAGATTTGGCAACTGAATGTGGGGTGAAAGAGAGTATGGAGTCAAAGACGATGCCAAGACATGAAAACTGGGAGATTGCAAGGATAGTTGTGGCTTGAACTGAAATGGAAAATTTATAAAAAGGGGGGGAAGATAATGAGTTCTGTTGGGGATTGTTGAATCTAGAGGAGATCAAGCTTGAAGTGTCCAATAGACAATCGGTAACATAGGCCTGGACCTCAAGATAGAGACTGGAACTTGGGGTGTAGATATGGGAATCATTTGCACAGAGATGATAATTTAGCCATTAGAGACAAAGAGGTCAAAAAAGTGAGAAAGCAGAAATAGAGAAGGACCAGAATACAGCCTTAGGGTATACCCACAGCCATGGGATGCATGTATATATAATGAGCCAACAAATGATAATGGTTAGAGCAGAACCAGGAAGGAAGAGTGCCATAAAATCCTAAGGAAAAGAAAGAATCCAAGAGGAGACAGAAGTCAAAAATGTCAAATGCAGCAGAAAAGGCCTGTTGTGCAATTAACTAGTAACTCTGAAGGAAGCAGCTTCTTGAGTGATGAAGTCCAATTGCAAAGGACTGAGAAGGGAGTGAAAGGAAGTGGAGGCACTTAATTTAGATGCATTTCCCAGAATTTTGAGGAGGGGGAAAGAGACCTAGAGCAGAAGGGTGGGTGTGCTGAAGGGTTTTTTTATTGTTGTTTTTGTTTTTAAGGATAGGGGAGACTTGGACATATTTGAAGACAGGAAGAACCAGTTAATCGGGAGAGGAAAGAAAGCAGTAATGATTGAGGCTGTAATTTACTGGAGGAGATAGGATATCGAGGGCACATTAGAAGGGGTAGAATGGGGTGGGGAACTTGTGGCCTAGAGGCCATATGTGGCCTTCCAGGTCCTCAAGTGTGGCCCTTTGACGGAATCCAAACTTCATAGAACAAATCCCCTTAATTAAAGGATTTGTTCTATAAAACTTGGACTCAGTCAAAAGGCCTCACCCAAGGACTTAGAAGGCTGCATGTGATTTGGAGGCCACAGGCTCCCCACCCCTGGGGTAGAACTTCACAAGTTCAGGGGACACTTCATTATCAGACACTGGGGGAAAGGAGGAGAGAGTGAGAGACAAGGTCAAGGCGTTTCAAGATAAAGAGAATGGAAAGAGAGGGAGCTCTCAAAAAATGGCCTCTATTTTCACAGTAAAGTATAAATCAAGGTCTTCAGATGAGAGGATTGGGAAAGGGAGAGGTATGGAAGGTTTGAGGAGGGAAGAGATGGTTTAGAATAGTCCTCTGAGGATTGGGATGCAGACAGAGAAGAATAAAAGGATTTCCATGCTGAAGTGAGAGCCCAGTTGAGGTTGAATAACATAAATTTGTAATAGATCTAGTCAATTTGGTTGTGTAACTTCCTCTAATTATCTTGAGCATCACCTAAGTTGGAGCAGAGGAGGCAGTTGGTGAAAATATTTTTTTCTTTTTAAATTTTAAAAATTTATTTAAAATTTTTATTTTCAGTTCCAAGTTCTCTCCCTCTACCCCTCCTTGATCTATGGAAAAGGCAAGAAATACAATACCCATTATACATATAGTAGAATGCAAAACATATTTCTGTATTAGACATGTGAAAAAAAGCAAGAAAAAAATGCTTCATTCTATACTCAGAGTCCATCAGTTATTTATCTAAAAGTAGAAAGATAGCATTGAGAATAACTCAGGATTGGGATTAGGCAAGGTATGGATTTTTTTAGAGGCATTAGGGATAATTTTTAATTTTTTTATATTATTATATATTTTTATATATTATATATTTTATAATTGGGAGAAAAGGGATTTGAGAATAGAAGACAGTGTGGCTAAACTGCTTCACTCTACAGCCAAGACTAGGAAAGAAGGAAAGTGAAATCAGAGCAGGGTTAATGATATTCTAATTTGATGTTGATTTTGACCTTTGTTCTAATTTGTGGTCTGATTGAACACAGATAGATGATTTTCATATAACCCCCACCATCATAAACAAATCATTTTTATCTGATAAGATACAATCAATTTCATTTTTTTTGTCATGTTGTTTGGTGCTCAATATATCTCCAGCATCTTGAGACTATCTTCTGGAAAAATGTATTCATGAACTATGGGTGTGAAGCTTTTTAGTGTTAGGTCCAAATCATATTTTCCAATACATGTTTTGCTTCTTTATGCCCACTTTAGCATCTGTTCATCCATGATCACAATTTCATCTACCCTAAGCCTACTTTCTGATAGGCAGGTCAGTTTGCTCAAAGTTTATTAAGAAGTTCAGAAATTTTCCCCACTCCTACCCTGCCCCTTAGAAAATGTGTATGTGTTCATAACACTTTCGTCAAAAAGAAAAAAAAATAGGACTATTCTAATAAGAGAGAAGGATGTTTGTGTTCCCTTCCCCCACCCACCTCAACTTCCTACATACATGGGGTGGAACATCTTTACGGTTACTGAGATATGCAGACCAGAAAAAGAACAAGTGTACTTGTTACATGGCTAATGGAATCTGTCTGATTCTACAACCCTAAGGAGTTGTTTTGATTCTTCTCTTCTCCCAATATAGCTAAAAATAAAACAAATAAAATAAATGCCCATTTATCCTTAGCGTTCATCTGGGCTACTGTCACAATCTTTAGAAGATCATGGTGCTCTTGTGTATTCAATCCCAGTTACTTATCTTTGCTTTCATTGTCTTAAAGGGTCTTTTAAAATATGTTTTAATCAATGAGTTTCCTCTACATCTATATCGGTTTCTTTAGGCAATGTACATTCCTTCTCTGGTATCTTTAGAAGTTCTTTTTAAATTAGGTATATTTTTAATTGACAAAAATCTATTTTCTTTCCCTCCACCTTCCTCAGCCCCACTCTAAAAAAACAAAAACAAAAGAAAAAACCTCCAGTAGCAAATAGGCATAGGTAAGCAAAACACATTCCTGCATTGTTCGTGTCCAAAAATATATACACGTATCATTCTTCACTCTTAGTCTGTTACTTCTTTGTCAGAGGTGGCCAATGTGCTTCGTCATCAATTCTCTGCTCTCATGGTTGGTCATTACTTTGATCACCGTTCTTAAACCATTCCAAGTTGTTTTGATTTGCAATGTCATTGTTATCATATAAATTATTCTCCTGGTTCTTTCCACTTCATTCTGCATAATTTTATACAAGTCCTCAAGTTTTTCTGAAACTGACTCTTTCATAGCTTCTTACAGCACAAGCATGTTCCATTACATTCACATACCATAATTTGTTCAGTCATTTTCACTTAGATTCCATCTCTTTGCTACCACAAAAAAGTTGCTATAAATATGTTTATACAGAGGGGACCAAATTTTCTTTCTTTTGTCTTCTTTAGTAGTGGTATTAATGGTCAGAACCTTGGAGCTGCTTTAATTTGCATTTCTCTAATGATGTGTGTTTTGGAATAGTTTTCCATGGCTATTGATCACTTTTATTTCTTCCTTAGAAAATTGCCTATTAATAACCATGAACCATTTATCAGCTGGGCAATGGCTTTCATCCTCGTAAATTTGAATCGGTTTTTTATATATTTTGGGAATGAGACCCTTATCAGAGAAACATTCTTGAAGAGAGTGCATTAGCAGGTGTTGAGATAGTTAAAATTTCTTATCACTTTAGTGTTTCTATGGTATATTTTTTTCTCAATTTTCTGTGTCCTGTTACCTAAATTTTTCATCTATTTTCTCTTTTTGCCTAGGGAGCCTGAGGTATACCCTCCTGAAACCTATTGCTTCTTTTTCTACCTATTAATCCTCACACAAATGCCCTCCTTTATATTTCTCCCCTTAAGGAAGAAGATATTCTCATATGAGCATATGCTCTCAGTATATGAAAGGCAGCATGGTTAGGGTTTTGAGCTAGAAGACCTGGTATCTGAAACCTGCCTGAGACACCTTGCTAGCCTGTGTGATCATAGCACTTCATTTAATCATTCAAAGTCTCTGTTTCCTCATCAGTAGGAGCATGAGAATCCTTGTATTTCTCAAGATTGTTGTGAGGAAGTCTTTGCTAATCTGAAAGTACTCTGTAAATGTGAGCTATTAACAATAATGCATAATAATAATCCACACCTCCTTTTATCTATTTTGTTCTTTTTATATGATATCCAGATTGAGACCTAAATTACAGTCCTGAGTCCTATCCTACCAAATGTGTCTTGGGGATATTTTTTAAGATCAAGTTGGCATCATTGTGTAAAGATCTGTGGCTCCACCCCATTTATTACTCCCCCCACCTCCATTTTGTGCATCTCTATATAGACACCTGAGGTCATAGATTTTTATTCACTTCTTATATATTTTCTCTTGTGAATCACTGGCCCATTCATTTGCTTTCCTTTTTCTATGTTGTATCTCATGCTCTCTATGTCTATATCTATATCTATATCTATATCTATATCTATATCTATATCTATATCTATATGCCCTCTGAATCTCTCTACTTAGTCTCTAGGCTTGTCAGATCTACATGGGGAATTTTCTTTCCCTTTTTTGGGTGCTATTCATAAGACTCCAGACAAATATGTTTTTATCGGTCCTTGTTTAGGTATATTCCATCTCTTTCCAGGAACCCATCATTCCTTTATTTTAAGTTGTCTTCCAGACATTCAAATCTCATTCTCATATAGCAATCTTGGTCAATTTTCACTTTCCAGATGTGCCTTTCTCTTTTGTTCCCCCTATATTCAATCAATGGTAGTAATAAAAATATCGCCTGTACCCAAGATCTTTACTTTTTTTTGCCTAGGGTTTCAATATTGTTAGCAATATTTCTTATGTTCCTTCTAGTACAGGGGTTATTTACTTGGGGGTCTACAAAACCTCAAGAATTCTGTAGGTAGATTTGGGGGTGGGGCACAAACTTGGATGGGAAAAATCTGTTTTTTTAATTTTTGCTCTCTATGTATCTGTAAACTTCACTAGGCTGCATAAAGGGGGTCCATGACACAAAAAAGGTTAAGAACTCCTATTTTAATAATACCATTTCTTCCTTTCCCCCCATTGCCCCTCTCCCCCTAATCACTACAAGTGGGCAGTAAGTTTGACAGTTCTTGGAAGAGTCTCTCTGTCCCATCTTGGATACATGATCCAAGTATTCAGTTGACCTCCTTGTTGTTTATATAACAAATGATCAATAAATAGTTGCCTCAATATCCCTCAGCATGGATTCACCAATCACTACTAAGCCCCTGTTGAAATATTATTGGGTAACCTTTCACTTGATGGTACCTATGGATCCACGCTGTTATTCCTGCTTTATCTGGAGATGATACAGGAGACTCATCCCTCTGCTGCGTGTTTCATGTACTTCTACTCTTTGCTCCTCTGAGACAGGAATCCTCCTGCCTCTTTTCTTCTTTGTTTTCTGCTTGAAATACTTCATCAATTCTTTTGGAGAATATTTCATTCTTCCTGATAACCTAAAACATAGAAAAAGCATTGATATATCCCTTTTGCTTTCTCCTCTAGAATAGAGACCATTTTGCCTTCATAGCTTTTAGATGTTATTGCCAAAACAGTCAATAAATAAGGGCCTACTTATTGTGCTAGAGCATTGTGCTAAATACTTGTGATGCAATGAAAGGCAAAACTGTCCCTGTTTTCAAGGAATTCACAGTCTAATGGGGGGGGTGGAGTCAGCATGAAAACAACTATGTAAAGCAAGATATATACAGAATAAATTAGAGAAAATGCCAGAGGGAAGGCACTGAATAATAAGTTGGTTTGAGAAAGACTTCTCATACAAGATGGGGATTTTAGCTGGGACTTGAAGGACCAGGCATACTCTCTACCAGTCACAGCCCTCCATATTTGCCAGAAGTAAGCTCCATGGGTCTTTGTCTTCTTTCTCATTGATCTTTTGGCTAATCCTTGTGTGTGGCTAACTATTATGCAAAACTACCCATTTGCTAGATATGAGATGTAAACATGATGAGATCCATCTGCCTTGTTTCACTTTGCTCTTTGTTTCTAGGTACTTCTTAGTCCTGTTGGGACATCACCTTAATTTATTCATGTGATAGATGTGCAGAAGACCTAAGAGCATATGATAAGATGTAATTACTTAATGAAATGTATTAACCATCATTCACTTTGCTACTGTTCTCTAGAAATTTGATTTTCCTTCCTTGGCTGTTGATATTTCTGGCCCTATTTTGGGAGAGAAGACACTTTATTTTAGAGATTTACTAGAATTTCTATGTCAGAGAAACAATTATTTATATATAATACTTTAACGTGCAGAATATTATTCCCTTCCAATGATACCACTTTAGGTATACACTTCAGAAACCTCGAATCTCATGTTTCTTGGGACTAACTCGTTTTTTACTCTTTAAGTTTCAGGATGAATTCTTTTATGTTTATTATATGAGAAGCGTTTTTTATGACGATCATGCGATGATGCACCGAACTGTATCCACAGAAGTCAAAAATTACACAAAAACAAAAGAAATAAGTAGCCTCTTTGACCTATATATTTACAAAAAAGTAAGTGAAATGACATCCCATTTTGTTATGTACCTATTAAGAAGAATGATTAAAAGATGGGTTTGATAGTTTACAGAACAAATTGGCTACTGTAAAATTCTCATTGCAGAAGATGTGTCTCATGTTATGCAATATACAACCTCTTTACAAAGTTAGGCACAAACTGATTTTTAAAAAATATAATCAATAATAATACCTAACATTTTATAGTGCTTTGAGGGATAAAAAGCTCTTTATATATGATATCTCACTGAATCCTTACAACAACCATTTAAAATAGGTGCTATCTTTATCCATTTTTTACATATAAGGGAAGAGATTTAAAAGCAGCTAGGGGACTTGCCCAGGGACACACAGCTAGTAATTGAGACAGGATTTGAACTCATCTTCTGAACTCTTTGTGTTATATACCATATAGCCTCCTTACTCATATTGTACCTACTCCATATGTACCTAGCACTAATTATAAATGTTCTAAAGCATCTTATTATTTAAATGCAATGTATGATGAATCCTTTTGTAAGGTAGAGAATCTTTTTATCATGTAAACAAATAGCTATTTTGCCATTTTATTTTTTTATGCTAGGTTTTCTTTAAGTATAGGACACTTGAAGTTTAAGCTTCAACTCAAGGACAGCTTTAGATCACTTTTCTAGCATTTTGTTTTTTAAGATAACATGGATACTGTGAGGGAAAATAGAATTCATTTTTAGCATGTGTTGAGTACTCAAGCATTTGACTATATTTACAAAATGACTGTTGTTGGTCCATAAATACTTAATTTTATTCAAATATGTCCTGATTTTTTTGTGCTTCAGGGAAGTTGTGTAATCCGGATGATGTCAAATTTTCTTGGTGAGAATGTGTTCTTGAGAGGACTTGAAGTAAGTCTGAAAAAACTGAAGTTTTCCAAAGAGTGAATCCTACTTTTTTGTATCTGCTATTATTCATTTAATCATAACTTCCATTTTTCCACAGTCATATTTGAAAACATTTGCATACTCAAATGCTGAGCAAGATAATCTGTGGAATCATATTCAAATGGTACTTTTTCTTTTTTTTTACTTACATAACCTTTAATATGTCCAGTGATTTACATTTGCTGTGTTCTGTGAATGAATGAATGAATGAATGAATGAATGAATGAATGAATAAAAATTTAATGTGTAATGTTCTGTGTACTGAGTGGGGACACAAGTAGAAAAAATAGGACAGCCTCTACTGTCTAAGAGCTAATATTCTTATGAGGAAGATGGTTTATAGATGGTTTTAGCTGAAAGTTAGATGGAAAATTCCTGTGGTCCTTAGGGTAGTAATATGGTATGGTGAAGTACTCTAACATTCAAAAACTGTGTGTGGAGTTTTGTTTATACCAAAAGACTATAGGAGAACAATAACAGGATGTATATGAGGGAAGACTACTCAGCATTGACCATTCAAGAAACCCAAGGTCTGAATCCCATTGTAGCCCGTTGATGTATGGTGAATGTTGGGTAGGATAGCAAAGGAAGTTCTTAAAGAGGATGCTTTGCCAAAGGTTATTATTACATCATATTTACATGATTTTGTGTTTTTACAAAATAGGTTCTAGACAACCAGACTGAAGTTCTCTTGCCAGCATCAGTAAAAACCATAATGGACAAATGGACACACCAGAGTGGATTTCCAATTATAACATTAGATGTATCTACTGGCATGGTCAACCAGCAACCATTTTTTCTCGCCAAAAATAAAAACCAGATGACTCCCTTACACAAGTATATTGGTTTGATCTTCTTTATTTTATCTTTCTTTGGGATTGAGTTCTGCTCAGATGGAAAGCTGGTGCTAGGGATGAGAAAGGAGTGCCCTCATTAAATTCTATGTACCCTCCTGGATTTTGGAAGCCATGGGCTGGGACCCTCTCCCTGCAGACCTATGGTCAGCATAGGTATGGAGTTAAGATGTAATTCTTCCCTTGAGGGTCAATGCAAAGTGAAGCTAGAGACATATAAATCAGCTTAGAACTTTACCTGTATCTCCCTCTCAGACAGCAATAATTCATCACATGAGAGTAGAGGCAGCAGTGTAGAGAGATATGAGGTGCCATAGTTTAGTTTTGCTGAGAGACAAAAGGTTCTCTTTTAAAGGAGGTTCAGGAAACTAGTATTTCTTCCCTGACCACTATTCTAAGGAGTAACAAGGTGGCTACAGAAGACAAATATAAAAGACATGAATGATTGGAATTTGAGAAAGTTCATTACCATTTCTTGAGCTGGTTTTGTTTCTCAGTTCCAATTGTTATAAAATAGTGACACTAATCAATAAATTTCAATTAGATTTCAGTGGGGATTTTCCCCATTCTCGTCAGTGCCCAATGAAGCTTTTGCTTTATCTGCATCCCATAGAAATAGGCAGATATTATCTGTATTGTTTCCTTAAAACCTATCTGTAAAGGAATAGTAAGATTTTTGAGAATAGGTAGAAACCTTAATTATAGACATACAAGTTAACTCAGTCCCACAGAAACCTGGAGAGTAAGAATTTTAATAAGAAGGTAAAATCTATAAAGTACAATTAGTGTATTTCTTCAGGAGATTGGCACTTACTCATTTGCCATTAGAGAAATTATTCTGTTCATATATTTAAATGAATATGGGAAGGCTTATTGAACATTTTTCAAGCTGATAAATATTTTGAAGCTATTGGTGAGACTGATTTGTTTCTTTTCTTCCTAACTAGCTCTGCACTTTTTTTTGGTGGGGTATGATCTAATTCAATTCTATTCTACAAATATATGGGGGGGAACCTATTGCATACAAGGTACTATAAAGGGATACAGTGATGAATAAGATATATTCCCCTGTCTTCAAGTATCTTACAATCTAGTTATCACAGGTAGTTTTGTGTATGTCAGCAATTAACTGGCATCCTTCAGGGAAGCCAACTAGCTGAATATGTAGCATAAATTATATTTGTAAATTAACCTGCTAAAATCCTATGTAAATAGCTTTCCTAACAGTGTCCTTAGTTGGCTTTCTAGTTTATAACTAAGTATGACAAAGTATAAAAGAAGAAAGTGGAATGGAGTGAGAGGGAAGGAAGAAATACAACTAGGAGGCAGGATGCTTTGGAAGAAGTGTAGGAACATCAAGATGACAAAAAGGAGGCAAGGAGAGCTAAAATTTTGTGACCTAACTTCTAACATTTCCTTTTCTATTTATTTGGAATGTATTTTATTTTACATGAAAATTAACCAAAAATTCATTTTTCCTCCAATAAGTACCACATGGATTGTCCCCATTTCTTGGACAAAAAATGGAATTGTACAACCACTAGTCTGGCTAGATAAAAGCAGCAGTAAGTATCTTCCTTCCCCACTTTCTTTTTAAAAAATAGTTCATTCTAATGTGAAAGTATTTGCAGATCCTATACTGGACTATATGCTGTCTTGGGGGTGGGGGAGGGAGGGAAGGGTAATTGGAAATTCAAGGAACTATGGAATTGAATCCTGTAAACTAAAAATAAACAAACAAATTAATATAAAAAAATAAATAAAAATAGTTCATATGTATGTATATATGTATATGAATAAATTATAAGAAGAATTTGAAATCAATTGCTTTTGGAAAACATCACATTTGAAACTAAAATAGCATGTAAATCTGTGATGGGAGTATAACTTTAATTGAAAAGTACTGTGTATACAAAAAAAAAGACAATTCAAAACAGAGTTTTTCATTTTAATCAAGCAATAAGTCACTGAGTAACCAGCTCTTTTGTCTTTGCTTTGTGTATAAATGTAAGTATATACATTAAATACTGATGAGAAACAATTTAAAAACAATATTAAAAAATCCACTTTTGCAGAAGTATTTCCTGATATGCAACTATCAGATTCAGAACAGGATTGGGTGACTTTAAATTTGAATACAACTGGATATTACATTGTTAATTATGATCAATTGGCTTGGAAGAAAATAAGCTTGTTGCTTGAAAAAGATCCAAAAGTAAGTAATCAACTTTCACTTTTTGTACATTTTAATTATTCATATAAGCAATATGTTCTGTTCTTTTATCTGTTGGAGGCTAAGTAGGAGTTCTTACCCTGACGTCTGTGAACTTTAAAAAAAATTCTGATAACCATATTTCATTAATTTGGTTCCATTGAAATCCTATGTATTTTATTTTTGCAATTTAAAACATTATTCTAAGAGGGAATCTATTGACTTCACCAGACTACCAATGGCACAAAGTCATGACGCAAAGTTAAAAACTCCTACTATACAACAATATACCTATATGGGATATTGTTGGGAGA
Organism: Gymnobelideus leadbeateri; assembly: GCA_011680675.1. NCBI lineage: Eukaryota > Metazoa > Chordata > Mammalia > Diprotodontia > Petauridae > Gymnobelideus > Gymnobelideus leadbeateri. The sequence goes on along the minus strand of WOXC01009455.1, from coordinate 18,356 downwards.
GGAGAATTTCTTTTAGTTCCCTGACAGTTGATTTCCTCTTGACTTTGCAAAGTGGCTTTTGCATTTTTTTCCCTTCAAAATTTACTGACATTTTAGTTGGTTTTAGATATAATTTCAGTAGTTTGGAATAAGGCAGCTAGGTGGCACCAGGAAGACCAAGACATTTCAGATCCAGCCTCAGATACTAGCCAGCCACTTAACCTTTGCTTTCCTTAGTTTCCTTATCTGTAAAATGGGGATAATTTTACTCCCAGGGTAAAATAAAATAAGAGGATATTTGTAGATTCATAATATTTGTCATATTACAAAATTTTGTAAATTTACAAAAACAAATGCAAAGCTTGAAGCTCTATAGAAATGCTAGGTGCTCAGTGTTTGTATTTAGACAGGATCAGACTACTGGAAGGCTATTGGCAAAGGAGCTTTATTACTCTAACTATTCAAAGTTAGTATTATGTGAGTAGAGCTCCGGCCCTGGAGTCAGAAGGACCTGAGTTCGGATCCGGCCTCAGACACTTAATGCACACACAAACAAAAACCTAGCTGTGTGACCTTGGGCAAGTTACTTAACCCCAATTGCCCTCCAAAAAGCAAAAAAAAAAAAAGTTAGTATTATAGAATTTCCTGATAGGGAAGGATAATATGATGATTATTTGAACAGCTGTAGAACCTGGACTTACATGTAGTCTCTAGCATGACCTTACTGCCCTCTAGTTGGTGATGGTTCATGCTGTTACAGAGCAGATCTACACAAAATTGTTTTTATTAAAAACTCTTGTGAGGGAGATAGTGTGTATATCATTTTATAAATGACAGAACATTTCAAGGGTGGACTCAAGTTTCTTGGCTCTATATCTGGTCTTCTTTTCACTTGACTCTGTTACCTAGAAGTATTCCAAGAGCCCCATTTAGGAAAACAAAATAAAACAAAACAAACTAAGAATTGGAGTTATCCCGAAGTGAAATGGGCTTCCTCAGGAGGTGGTAGGGGTAAGATGACTAATTATAGGTTATGTTGTAAGGAGCATTCCTTATGGGATAGAGGTTGGACGAGATAACCACTAAAGTCCCTTCCAACTCTAAAATTTGTAATTCTGTGAAATTTACCTCATTGAAAAATATATTCTAAACAATCTGGTCTTTATGTCAATTAGTACTCATTATAGATACCAATGAAGATGGGCTATTTAGGGAAGTGCTGTATCTTAAAATCTGAATGATTGATAGTCTTAATTTTTATCATTAAATTTTATCTTTTTGATACATTTTGTTTTTTAATCACATTAATTTCTGAATATGTCCTTCACTTTTTCTGAAATAACAAACTGTTAGAGTCAAAGGTCAAAAGAAAGAAATTTGGGAAAGCTAACCAAACCATTTGACAGTTTCTGACAATATAAGTAATATTCCACATCCATAGTCCTCCATATCATCAATGAAGGGAGAGAGGTAGACATTCCCAACTCCTCTTAGGAGTCAGGCTTCATCATTATAGTCACACAGCAGTTGGTTTCTTTTTTCTTTTCAATACATTCCATTGTTGTATTCACATATATTGTTTTTCTGGGTTTGTTTGCTTTTCCTCTGCTTTGGTTCTTATGTATCACCATACTTCTCTAGATTTTTTATATCTGTTGTTTTTACAGCATTATGTTGATGTGCCATTATTTGTTTGGCCATCCCCTAACTGACAGGAGCCTACTTTGTTTCTACTTCTTTGCTACCCCTAAGAAATGTTATTATTATTTGGGTGTATGTGGGACCTTTCTTTCTGTCTTTAATAATGTATATTCAGTCTCTGGTTTAAAAAGGATAGACATTCTAGTCACTTTCCTTTGGCTTAATTGCAAATTTTAATTTATTTTTACTGAGATTAAATAAGAAACCATATAAAATCTCATTAGTTTTGCAAACATTCATCAAAATTGTCAAACATTTATTAATTTATAAAAGCATTCTTCTCCATGAAAAACTGGTCATTACATTACTGGCTTCTTATGTTCAATAGTCAATTTATTCATTAAAGAACTTAAATGAAATGATTTATTTGAAAAACACAATTGGTTGAACAAATAAATAATAGGAGGAGAGAAATCTGCTTATAGGTTTCCATAATTCTTATAAATATTGAATATAAGAGGTGGCACAGTGGCTAGAATGTTGGGCCTGGAGTCAGGAAGACCTGAGTTCAAATCTGGCCTCAGACACTTACTAGCTTTGTGAACCTGGGGAAGTCACTTAACCCAAGTTTCCTCATCTGTAAAATAAGCTGGAAAAGGAAATGACAAACCACTCCAGTGTCTTTGCCAAGAAAACCTTAAATGGGGTCATGAAGAGTCAAGATTGAAAAAGACTCAACAATAACAACAAAATTGCATGTAAGAAATATATGGAATGCTATTACTGCTTGCTTGTCTTTAAGCTGTAGTGGTTCATCGAATCAGAAAAACCAAGCTTGACTGAGTCAGTTGCTATCCTTTCAAGTCAATTCAACTCATCAGATATTTACCTGAATACTCACAATTTAACCTAGCATTGTCCTGGCACTTAGGAAGAAATAAAGACAGGAAACAAATGGCTTCTGCCTCCCAGAGATAGCAATTGTATATAAGATAAAACAAAGGAGAATAAATTAAAGTTTATTACAAATGCAAATAAAATAAAATAAAATAAAATGGATGATTTGGGGAGAGAAATTTAAAAGGATCTTCTGAAGGGAAACTTGTTAGTATCTGTGCTAGGTTATTTGGAGAAATCTGGTGGGTGATTTTGAGTATTCCAGGTTATTAAAGGACATCTCCCCTCCTCCTCCTCCTCCCCTAAGTGACACAGAAGCACCAATTAACATGAGAACCTGACCATCAAGAGTCTAGATGGTCTACCACTTCCCCAGGTGGCAGATGGCAAATGCTCATATTTCAATAGGGCTTAAAAGTTGTTGTTATTTGGTTGTTCAGTTGTGATGAACTCTTCCAGACCTCGTGGACTATGTCCATGGGGTTTTCTTGGCAAAGATACTAGAATGTTTTGCCATTTCTTTCTCCAGTATGTCCCCATTTTACAAATGAGGAACTGAGGGGTTAAGTGACTTACCCAGGGTCACATAACTAGTAAGTGTCTGAGCCAGAGTTTGAACTCAGATCTTCCTGACTCCAGGCCTAGAGCTCTATCCACTGTGCCATTTGGTTGTCCCTTTTCCAAACTGACAAATATCTGTTATAAAAAAATAACCTGGTAAGAAAGTGAAAATATTATTTCTATTTATAGTTGATGAGTATATGTAGAATGCTTTGCAAACCTTAAAGTACTATGTAAATATGAGCTGAGACAGAAAAAGATTAAAAGACTTCCCATGGTCACAGAGCTAGATAGAGCTCAATGTGAGATTCAAACCCAGGTCTCTTTACTCAGGTCCAGCACTCTTCAGATTGCCTAACACCGTTCTACTCCCCCATAATATAAATTGGCCAAATACCTTGGAAATAAGCATCCTGAAAATGATTGCATGATCCAATCAATGGACCAGTTATTTCAAGTAGCAGTTGGTATAATTAATCAACAAGTATTTATTGTGCATCTCTTAGATTAATTTGGACAACCCATTGGATTTCATGTTTTATAGAGCACTTAAAGCTTTTCAAAGCATTTTTCTCACAACCCTTTGATGCAAATATTTATCAGTAAAGTCTCAAAAATTAGATTTACTGATTTATTTTTTCTATAAGATGTGCAAGGTACATATTATCACCTCTTTTACAGATGAGGCAAACTGAGACCCAAACATCACCTAGTTCATAAATGGCAGGGCTAGGACTTCAGCCCAGTTCCTCTGACTTTTAAGGCCAGTTTTCTCTTCTCTCTATGATGCCATGCTAATGATGCAACCACTTATTAAAAACAAACACAATAAATGTTTATTAAGTATTAATTGACATTTTAAAAGATTGATTTTTTTTCCCTGAACAAGTTTTGTTCTAACACTGTAGTTTCTGTTTTTATGCAGGCTATTTCAGCCACTGACAAGACGAAGCTAATTGATGATGCTTTTAGATTATCTCAGTGAGTATTTTTTTTCCTAATGACTTTATCATATTTTAGTGGACCTTGTTTTAAAAAAAAAGATTTATCACTCTCATGTTTATTTCTTAAGATATATAGCTCTTATCCTGTTTCAATGAAGATGACATTTTTTGTCATTTTATTTTATTTATATTTATAAAAATTTATTTACATTTATAAATATAAATATATTTATAAAAATTTATTAATTAAATTTATTTACATTTATAAATATAAATATATTTATAAATAAATATTTTATATAATATATTTATAAATATTATATAATATATACAATATATTATAAATATATGATATAATATATTGTATATATTATATATAATATTATATATTATATTTATATCATCATTTTGTTGTATGAAAAATGGTTTGAAATAAGGGGGAAATCACTTGTGGCTAAGAAAAAAAATTGTTAGTGAGACCATTGTCATAATGGCATTTATTTATGGAACTTTACTTGTATTTCCTGAAATGTTACGGGATGATGCTGTGATTTTATTTAGGGTATTGCTATAGATGAATTACTGAGTATATTACATGATAAGGGAATGCATGCTTCAATATTGCAAGGGTCTGTGAGTTCATCTGTGGAGATGCTCCTACCTTCTACTGGAATCCTCCATACCTTACTAGACAGTCTTTGGGAGTTATTGTTTGTTACAAGAAATCTTTTTGGCTACAACTTTTTGTCATTGAGTTTATCCTAACATACCTGAATTGATCCCTGGAAGGCAGGCTCTCTCTAGACAGGTACATAGAGCTTTTCCGACTCAGTAGCAAGACAGAGAATAACTTATAATTGCTGGCATATTCTGTGGTAGCTAAGGTCATCTTTGTGCCATGATGGGGTATCAAAGGAGCACTTTGGGAGAAGAAAACAATACCTATTCAAAATTAAGAGTATTTGTGGGGCAGAGCCAAGATGGCCGAGTTGAAACAGCACTTCCACAGCACTCCAGCCCACACCACTTCAAAATTAAGAGTATTTACAGTAAAGAATCAAGGATTTAGGGGCGGCTAGGTGGTGCAGTGAGTAGAGTGCCGGCCCTGGAGTCAGAAGGACCTGGAGTCAGAAGTGTCAGCTTCAGACACTTAACCCACACAAACAAAAACCTAGCCGTGTGACCTTGGACAAGTTACTTAACCCCAATTGCCCTCCAAAAAAGCAAAAAAAAAAAAAAAAGAATCCAGGATTTAAGAAAGATTTCCCTCCCCTCTCTGCTTTTTTTTTCTGCTACCATATCTCTTAAATGAGTGGTCTACACTCATTTTACTTATCACAAATAACAACTTCATTCCTTGACATTTGTTACCCTTTCTTGGACATTTTTTTTTTTTGGAGGGCAATTGGGGTTAAGTAACTTGCCCAAGGTCACACGGCTAGGTTTTTGTTTGTGTGGGTTAAGTGTCTGAGGCCGGATCCAAACTCAGGTCCTTCTGATTCCAGGGCTGGCGCTCTACTCACTGTGCCACCTAGCCGCCCCATTTGTTACTCTTTCATACTCCTTTATTCCAGTTGAGTTAGAAATGATGTTACTAATCAATCAGTCAACAAATACTTATTAAGTACTTTTTTGTGTTTGAGGTACAGTGCTGAGTATAGGGGATGAAAAGAAAAAAGCAAAACATAGTCTCTACTCTCAAGGAACCTGAAATCTCACAACAACAATAGCTAGCACCTCTTTAAGCAAAGTGCTTTACAAATATTATCCCATTTTATCCTATAAACCCTGGGAGGTAGGTGCTATTATTATCCCCATTTTATAGATGGGAAAACTAAGGCAGACAGAGGTTAACTGACTTGCCCAAGTATATATAGTTAGTAATTGTCTAAGGCTGGATTTGAACTGGGGAGTTTTTCTTACTTTGATTCAAAATCTGCTTCTCCCATCTACTGCTTTTAGTTTTCTTTCCCAGCATTAAGCAAAAAAAAGTCTAATTTCTTTTCCAGTACACCAACTGGAGATTATTATCACTTCCCCCTTTACGGCTTCTCTTCTTTAGGCTAAATACCTTAGTTCTTGCAGCTAGCCCTTGTTTTGTGTAGTGTCAAGTTCTCTCAACATCCTTATTGTCTCCCTTTAAATACCCTCCAGGTTGTCAGTGTTCCTTCTGAAATGTGCCAACTAAAACTAGATGCAACATCCCTGATGCATCTCTCCCTATTAGAATGTAAGCTCCTAGAGGGAAGGCACTGTCTTTGCTTTTGTATTTGTATCTGTAGTCCAGTGCCCAACACATAGTAAGCACTCAATGCCTTTTCACTTATTCATATTTTCTAACGTTGGCAAAGTACAGTGGAAACACTTCCTCCTACCCCAGGAAGCCATTAATGTTGCCGAAGATCACACTGGCTTTTTTGGCTGTCAAGTTGTGCCTATAGTCCACTAAAATCCATAGACCTTTTTTCATATGAACTTTCTACCCATTCTGTCCTTGGGTGTTTGTTTTTTGTTTTTGTTTGTTTATTTTTTGTTTGTTTATTTTTTATTTTATTTTATATTTTTGCTCTTTGGAGGGCAACTGGGGTTAAGTAACTTGCCCAAGGTCACACGGCTAGGTTTTTGTTTGTGTGTGCGTTAAGCGTCTGAGGCCGGATCCAAACTCAGGTCCTTCTGACTCCAGGGCCAACGCTCTACTCACTGCACCACCTAGCCGCCCCATGTTTTTGGTTTTTTTTTTTACCTAAATTCAGGACTTCATATTTTTATCACTATTGAATTTCGTCTTGTTAGCTTCAGTCTACTGTTACTGTCTGTTAAGATCTCTTAAGATTCAAATTACGTAATTCACTGTATATCAAGGCAGCTAGATGGCTCACTGGATAGAGAGCTGGCCCCGGAGTGATAAAGACCCAAGTTCGAATCCTTCTTCAGACAGTTACAAGCTGTGTGACGCTGAACAAGTCACTTAGCCTCTGAATTCCTTACTTATCTCAGCTGTAAAAATGGAGATAGTAATAATACCTACTTCCCACAGTTGTGAGGATCAAATGACATACTATTTGTCAAGGGCTTAGCACAGCACCTGGCACATGGTTGGTGCTTCTTTTTCTTCCTTTACTATTATATGATCAGTTCTTTTACTCCTTTTTCTATGAGTACTATTTTTCTTCTTCCATGTGATCCCGGGGCTTATTCCTTGGTTCTCTGACCTATGCTCTCTATGCTCCCTCCTTTGCAGATTTTGCTTATTTTTATGGCCTTAGCTATAATTTCTAGGACATACAGTGCCCAGCATAGCACCTTGCACATAGTAGGCTGCAACAGATATTTGGTGAGTGCAGTAAATAGAGCACTGGTCCTGAAGTCAGAAGGACTTGAGTTCAAATCCGGCCTCAGACACTTAACACTTATTAGCTGTGTGACCTTGGGCAAGTCACTTAACCCCAGTTGCCCTACCTTTCCCCCTCTAAAAAAAGCAAAAAAAAAAAAAGATATTTGTTGATTGGCTACCATGATGGCTTCTAATTTTCCTCTATTTCCTATGGAAAACAGCCTTATATCATACAGTGCAGAGGAAAAGCACTGTATTAGGAGTAAGAAGACCTGGTTCCCAGCTCTAGCTCTGCCTGTTACTCCCTGTGTGACCTTGGGTTAGTCATATTACCTCTCTCAGTCCCAGTTTCCTCATCTGTAAGGAACTAGACAAAATACTCTTTAAGGCCCCTTCCTGCTTTAGTAATCTGAATCAGTTTATCTAGGAAAAAGTTTTAAGATGTTTGAATGAAATGACTGATTTGACTAAACAGTTTTCTGTGTCCACAAATAATAGCACATACATATAAAATTAATTGAGAGATTCATTGACATCATCCATGCACAGAAACACTTTCATGAGGAGGAAGGTTGAAAATTATAGATTGGGAGATTAACATATGCAGGTGTACCCTATATTTTCACCTTTAGCTAGCCTGATTAAAAAGAAAAGGGAGGGGAAAAATCAAATTAACAGCACAAAAAATGTAAAACCATAACAAAGAAGGAATGAAAAGAATAAAATTGATAATTTTTTTTGAAGGGAGAAAGCAAAGCAGTTGGGGTTAAGTGACTTGCCCAAGGTCACCTAGCTAGTAATTGTCAAATGTCTGAGGCCAGATTTGAACGCAGGTCCTCCTGACTCCAGGGCCAGTGATCTATTTGCTGCACCACCTAGTTGCCCCTGAGAATTTTTTAAAAAGATAGTTATCTACAAAAATATAAAATACCCAATCTAACAGAATACCACATAGAGATCTTTAGCAATGTGATTTCAGAAAAGAAAACTGAACTAGGTATAAGAAACTACCCAAAGTGGGGGGAGGGACAAAAACAATAATCTTGGTCCAAATGGATGTACAGGTGAGTTCAATCATACTTTTAAAGAATAATGAATATATTTAGATGAATCACTTTCAAAAATTAAGAAAGCACTCCACTAAATTCCTTTAAGAGAAATAGTCCTAATGCCTAAACCATGGGGGGATGAAGCAAAAAATAAGCCAACAAAACAAAACAAAAAATAAAAAACCCTCCAAAAAACTATAGATTAATATCATTGTTGAATATCAATTTAAAAATCTTAAATAAAATCCTAGCAAAAAAAGACTGTAGCAATACATCCAAAAAAGTATCCATTATGATCAGTTTCATTTTGACTAGGGTTCATTTATACTAGTTTTATTTATGCTATACAAAGATGATTCAATTCTATATGTTCACAATTGAATTCATCATTTTTTTCTCAAAATGCCTAACAATCTTCCTATTTTCCTTGATAACACCACTATTCTTTTAATCATCCACATTGGATTTGGATGATGAATTAATATTTTGGGGGGTTGACTCAAAAAAGCAGAAATAAGAGCTTTGGGTAGGTATTGAATTAAGGAAGATTTCAGTCCAGTGTAAGGCAAGATATCCACAAGTGTGCTAGACCTGAAAGACTTGAGTTCAAATTCAACCTCAAACACTTATTGTCTATGTGATCTTGGGCAAGTCATTTATCCTCTGTCTGTCTCAACTGCAAAATGGGAATAATAACCACTTACCTTCCAGTGTTGTTATAGGGATCAAATGAGAGAATATTTGCAATTTTATAGTGCTGTATAAATGATAGCTATCATCATCATCATCATCATTATTCCTGATGAAACTATTAAAATGTAAAACGAACCATTTGGAATCCAGGGATGCTGTAGAGGGTCATCCTTCTCAGATATAAACTGCATTCATGACACACTCTGAAACCAACTTGTAAGATTCAGTGATTCTTTCAAATGAAAAGGCTTCACTTTCACGCCCAACAAGGGGCTGCTTGTCTGTCAGAGAGAGACAGAGAGAGGGTCATTCTCCAGAATTTTCCCTCCCAGCTGATGATTATTTTTTTTGCCATAGAAATTTATGCAACCTCTGCTAATATATAAAGGAATTGTGATCTGTGTGATGAAGTGACCACTCATGGAGCTGTTCAGCTTTAAAGTACTAATTTCACAAGTGTTGAGGGGCTCAAAAGAAATCATGTATATAAATGCACTTTGAAAACCTTAAATTAATATGTGATTTTTATCTATGATTATTAAGGAAAATATGATTAGTACAGGAATAAGGAGTTTCTATTGATTAATGTCATTTTGGGCTGGGATTGTCTGTATTTCTAATAATTTTGACTTCTAGGTAAAAAATTGAAATAGAAAACCCATCAACAATGTTTGTTGAGTTATATTTTGCCCATAATTTTTTACCTTTAAACTCTGGCTTTTTAAATTATTTAGACGTGATAACAATAGTTAGCATTTATATAATAATCTAAGGTTTGTAAAGTGTTTTACCTATTTAGCCTCACTTGATAAAAGCATTGACAAAATGTGGGAGGAAAATATTTAATTTGTTTAACAAGTTGTTGTTTTTTTCTAAACAAAACAGGCATGATTATATTGACATTGAAATTGCCCTTGATTTAACCAAGTACCTTGCTAAAGAAGAAGAAGTCGGAGTGTGGAATACAGTTTTGCAAAACCTACTCACTTCTAATATTTTTGTCAATTTGAACAACCATGATATATATCCTTTATTTAAGGTAACAGTTCTTTGATACACATTAACAGTTTTCTTCCTCTGCTCCAGCTGGCATGTTTGTGACAGGTCCTTCTCAAGATGACTTCTTGTGGTTTAGTTATTTCGTTAACAGTTCCTAACTTTTTGCTTTTTTGGAGCTCACTTAACTTGCTTTTAAGGATTAGACACATAGATCAAAGTGTCTAGACTGTGAACAAAGAACTATAAGCCCAATAGTTATAAAAACACTTTCCTTTCTCTTGTTTCAAGATGATGTTCACACTGTTTAATAAGTATAAGCCTCTTAACTGGTTTTATCCATCATCAATAAGGAAGGGCTTCTATTTAGTGGAGAATACAACAGGGATGGAGAAGTCAATGCCAGTCAGTGAGTCAGTAAATATCTATTAAGCACTTACTATGTGCTAGGCACTGAGTTAGACACAAAGGAAGACACAAAACAATCTCTTCAGGTGCTCAGAATCTAAATGGAGAGACAACATGCAAACAACTATGCATAAATGGGTAATACACAGGATACATAGGACATAATCACCTGAGGGAAAACACTAGAGTTAGGAGGGATTAAGAAAAACTTACTGTAGAAGGTAGGAGTTTAGCTGGAACCTGGCCCATGAACCTGGCCCAATTCCCTTTTTAGAGTATTCCAGATTTAGAGAAAGTTATTAAATTCAGTCTCCTTAGCACAGAATTGTCATGATGGAGGGCATATTAGAAAGAACATTTGAATGATTTTGATTATTTAACATATTAAATATAAATTTCTGAAGAAAAAATATCATACCTTTAATAATCGGGCCATCATCTTTTTTGGTAAAAAAGGTAATTTTAGGTAAATTCAACATTGGTTGTTAGTAGTAATATGTTTTCTTCTGTCATTTTAGAAATATTTATTAAAGAGACTTACCCCAATGTGGCGTATTTATTCAACTAAAATTCGTGAAAATAACTTACAAGATGACATTATGGCTGTGTAAGTATTATTTTAAGTATAGATGATTGAATGAAATTATTGCTTTGAATAGGCAGCACATACAGTATTGACTTGAGTATCATATATATATATATATATATATATATATGTAATTAATAGAGAAATTCATTGACATCCATCTACAGAAGCACTCTTATTGGGGGTAGGGGGGAAGCCTGAAAATGTATAGTTTTGGAGGCAAACATATAAACTTAAAATCATGTTGTTTTACACATATAAACCTTGGACTATTGAACCACAGCCAGGAAGTATATACATTCCAAATTGTTTTTCAAGTAGAAGGGATGAATCCTGTGGAACAGGACCAGTCTTTTCAGTGTGATTGGAAATGCTTGGTAGGTTCAAAAACAGGTAACACCAATAAAAATCATCCCTTGTTTATCCTTGATACTTAAAATTCTGTTCTTATAAAAACAACTCTAGGAAGTTTATACACATTATACATTGACATTACATTATTACACATTATACACATTACATATACATTTACATTACATTATTACACATTATACACATTACATATACATTTGCATTACATTATTACACATTATACATTATACATTTATACTTTAATGTAAATAAGTTTATCTGCTCTTTTGAAAAGTATTTGGATAGGACAAAGCAAAAAAACCAACATAGAACCTGAAGATATCAGTAGCCTGGAAAAATAGTTGAATGGGGCCACCATGTGTGAGAATAGAGACTGAAGGGGAAAGGCAAAAGGAATGACTAAAAGCAAACTTCGACTATTTTCCTGCTTTTAGCCTTACTCACTTTCTTTTTCTCTGGCCTTTCATGACCAATATCCTCTATGTGTGAAATTTCTTGCTAACATTTATGGGTAGAACTAGGGAATAAAATTTGTAGATATAAAAGATACTCCCTGTCTCACAGATGTGTGTGCATGTGTACATGTATTTATATCTACATCAATATCCCTCAAAGGCACAGGTGAAGGTTATCCATATATCTAGATTCATCTATATGGATATTGATATCGATACACATACACATACACATATTTTCCACTCAAAGATTATATCTGTGAATATGATATGACAAGCACTGTGCTCCCAGTTATCCCCTTAGACATTTTGTTTTGTCTCCATATGTCTGTACCTTAAATATGGTACTAGAGTATAAGTTTATGGCAAAGTGATATAGTGGGGGAAAAGATAGGCTGGTGGAAGAAGGCAGCAAGTAGATGTAAGCAAAGACTCTGGGACCATAGATTTTGAGCTGAGAGGGATTTAAAAAACCATCTGGTATAGCCCCACCATTTTCGAGATGACAAAAACTTAGATCCAGAGCTCTAAGTGATGACTAACTAGTCATCTAGTTAGTCACTAACTGTGACTCACCCAAGGTCATATAGTTTAGATAGTAATAAGTAGCCAAGCTGGGATATGACCTCTGGTCCTCTGACTCCAAATTTAACACGATTTCTGATGTTAATTGAAATCTATGTTGTTTAAATGAACTGCAATGGTCCATTTTCAGAAGGCTGATTCTTTGCTCCACCCTAAAAAGAGCTGGAAGTCAAGCTACATATCCCACATTGGTCATCCATTATGGATAGGGAATGGGAAGGATAGGAAAAGGAGGCTGGATTCAATCTGTTGTGCATCCTCAGGCAGACAGAAGAGCTCTGTACATGGCTCTGAATATACACTTATTTGCACTGAATAGACTTCAAAAGGAGGAAATCTTGTCAGGCCAGGGTGGGCTCTAGTGGAGGGGGTAGTATTAGTGACTTTGCTGAATGCTCATTTTTTTGGTTCCCTTTCCTGTCCCCCATTCTCCTTAACACCTCTAACCTTGGCTGAGAAAAAAGGAATAAAACTCAGTTTTAAGTAAAGTATGAAGGGGCTTCAGTTTTTAGAATGTTGTCTGAGATACTTGATATATACTTTTTTATAATTCATTTTTTAAGGGGAGGGAAACTGAACTAACAAAAGATGTGGACTGTTTGGGAAGGGAGAGAGAGGATCAAGGATTCATTGCTAACTTTCAAAAAATACTAGTCTTCGAGTTTTGTTTTGTTTTGTTTGTCCCAGAGTCCCTCAACAAGTATTTCCCCTCAGGGGTGGCTAGGTGGTGAAGTGAATAGAGCACAGAACCCGGAGTCAGGAGGACCTGAGTTTAAATAGGGCCTCAGATACTTCACACTTACTAGCTGTGTGACCTTGGGAAAGTCACTTAACCCCAATTGCTCTGCCTTCCCCCCTCCAAAAAGCAAAAACAAACAAATTTGCCCAAATACTCGCCATATTTCTTATTTATAAGTCTATTTCTTTTTTTTAACTGAAGTTGATATTATTAGAAAGCTATTTGGAATTGTTCATCCTTTTATTAAACTGCATTTTTTTTTGGAGGGCAATTGGGGTTAAGTAACTTGCCCAAGGTCACACAGCTAGGTTTTTGCTTGTGTGTGCGTTAAGTGTCTGAGGCCGGATCCGAACTCAGGTCCTTCTGACTCCAGGGCTGACGCTCTGCTCACTGCACCACCTAGCCGCCCCAAACTGCATTCTTAGGTGAAAGGAGAGCTTAGTAACACAAAATTAACTGTTTTTCTTGGGCTTTTCTTTTAAGACTATCTCTGAAAAATGTATTTGGAACAGTATGTTGGTTGGGACTTGAAGACTGTCTACAACTGTCAAGGGAAATGTTCTCCAAGTGGATGAATCGTTCAGAGATCATTAAGTAAGAGTAATATTTTAATTTCTCCTAAAAGTTTGTGCTACTTTGACACATCCCATTATACTTATTTCTCGATTCCCCAGCCATGTAATTATGTTATTCTCTTTTCATTTGGCCAACCTTTATTGCCATCTCTCCTTTCTGAAACTCCACTTTAAACTAGGGTTATATGACGTGGAAGTTTGAAATGAGCCAATGAATTACCCATCCCTCATCTAGTCTTCTTCCTTGTCTCCTACTAATACTCTTCTTGCTAATTTGTATGCTGATTTAATGGATTTGGTCCCAGTGCCTTCATTACTATCCACTTGCTTCAATGTTTTGGTCTATGATCCTAATCTTCCAAAGATTAGATTCCATCTATGTTATTTTGGAATCCATCTATGTTATTTTCCTTCTTCGGGATTTAAAACTGTGCCGTGAGCAGTTAGACACAAAAAATGCTATGAATATATAAATAATCAACCTTCATAAAGAAATATTTGTATTTATTTATACAGGTAATCTCTGGATTTTGTTTTGACCTAGATTATCCTAATAGACTGTTTCTAGCGCCTTGTCTTACCCTTTATTTGCTATTTCTCTCTTTCTTTGGGCTATACAGACCTAGCTTAAGAACGTTTAACTTGGTTTCTAAAGCCTACATTTTTGTTGATGATTCTCTTACTTTCAACTTTAATGATAATTCTAAACCTTCTCTAGACCTGTCCTTTCTAACTTTATCAAATAGCATGCCTCTAAATTTTTTCATTTTACTGTAATATCAACCTCTTGACAATTTATGACAGCAAATAATTATGAGATATGTTGTATGTTATATTTTACAGAAACTCTAATCTCATTAAAAATGAAGTTATGTGTTATGGTATCGCCATGGGAAGTGATAGAGAATGGAACTTTTTGTTGAGTACTTATGAAAACAGTATATCTGAAGGCCATAAGCATGCAATAATAAATTCATTGAGCTGCAGCAAAGATCCATGGATACTTTACAGGTGATTATTGTCAGTTTGTCAAAGGTTTCTAAGGGAAAAATTTATTTTAATAATATCATCCCACTTCCCAAAAAGGAAAAAAAATGGAACCCGCCAAATCAGTGGTGAAGCAGATATGTGCGTTTGGACACTACAAGATACAGTACATTTTGCAATTTTAAAATTCCACAAGTTCCATTTATTTAAACAAAATACTTAGGATTTGTTTTGAATTTTTTATGTGCATGTTTAACAGGTATATGAAATATGCTTTGGATGAAAACTTGTTTGGTTCTGAGTCACCAAGTATCTTTGAAAGCGTGGCAGCAACTGAAGTTGGCCGACTTGTAGCAAAGGACTTTTTAATCGACAATTGGCAAGCTGTATTGGAAAAGTAAGTCTGGAATTAGTGGGTTCTACATTGCGTGGGTCTTTGGTTTCATGTGGGAAACTCTACTCTGGCTTAGAGTGGTCCCAGAAATCCTTTGAATTGATTAGTGAAAAATTTGGGACTCTCTTATCCTGTCACACTACAAATTAGCAGCATGAAAAAGGGGAAAGTCCTTTTTTCCTCTGACTTGTCGTCATTCTTTGTGACATGAACTTAACATGCCCTACACCATGCTTTGGGGGGTTAGCAGGTATGTGTCAATGGATTTTTCAGATCTGGATCATTGTGAAGAGAAAAGGTGTTCTTTTTTAAGTGGTTGTAAAAGCAAATGCATTGCTTTGTTAATTATAATTTTTAGAAAATTTTTATTTTTAAATTTAAATTTAAAATTTTAGAAAACTTCAGAAAAGAGAAAATGTAAATGTACTAAATGTAATAAATATTAAATTATTTTAGTATACACATTAAGTAAAGAGTAGTCTTGGGGCAGCTAGGTGGTGCAGTGAATAGAGCCCTGGAGTCAAGAGGACTTGAGTTCAAATGTGGCCGCAGACACTTAACACAAAAACTAGCCATGTGACCCTGGGCAAGTCACTTAACCCCAATCGCCCTGCAAAAAAATAAAGAGTGGTCTTTACTCATTTTTTTTTTGCAGGGGGGAATGTAGGGCAAAGTCTTCTTAACTCCAGGGCCAGTGCTCTATTCACTGTGCCACCTAGTCTCCCCAAAGAGTGGTCTTTCAAGATTGATTGGGCAACTATACTGTGTGCAAGGCAAGAGTTAGTATAGCTGGCCCTGGAGTCAGGAAGATATGAGTTCAAGTCCTGTCTCTGACACATACGGGCTTTGTGGCCCCGAACAAGTTACTGAATCTTTAAGTATTCCAGATAACTCTCTGTGAGTGTAAATTACAGAACAACTGCTGATCTACATTGGTGAAGGAAGTTTTCTCATCAGGAATTTACTACACAAATGAAATTACAGGTCTGGACCAAGGCATATTAATAACGCTAAATGCTAGGAATTCAGTGATAGCAGTGCCAGAGACCATGTTCTCAAGAAAAAAACAATCCAGTGGGAGGATGAAGATATGCAAAAATGACAAAGTAACCAAAGACCTTGAGGTGGGAGAGGGCAGGATGAAAACTGAAGTTGGAGAACAGGCTAGTTTGGCTGGAACATACAATGTATGAAATTGGTAAGGTGGTGTAGGACCACAAGTGTGGTTTGCTGTCCAATTGTGGAAGGTTTGGACTTTAAGGAAAAGGAATTTATAGTTTATTTGGCAGGTGAAAGGAAACCATTAAAGGTTTTTAAGAAGAAGATTGCTGGGATCAGTCAATAGTCAGTAAACCTTTAGTTAACATCTGTTACATGCTAGCCTTTGTGATAAGAGATATTTGAATATTATCTCATTTGATCCTGACAGCAACCCTGGGAGGTCCGGGCTATTATTACCCCCATTTTAAAGTTAAGGAAAACTATAGCAGAGGTAATTGTGATTTTCCCAGGGTCACACAGTTAGGAAGTATCTGTGGCCGTATTTAAACTCAGGACTTCCTGACTTTATATGCAGCATTCTATTCACTGGGCCACTTAATTGCCTCAACTAGGAGAAAGAATAAAATTGTTGTTTTATATAATTGATTTCCTTTTTAATTCTACGTATTTTCTTTGATGCATTTGAAAACACCCTTCTGAGAAGGACTCCGTAGGCTTTGCCAGACTACCAAAGGGGAACCATGGCACAAAAAAACTTTCAGGATGATGCCTAATGTTCTAATGAATCTAGCCTTTCTGTTCTTAGCTAGGTTGGGCCTTATACAACATTCCACATTGTGCACAGCAATACTCTTAAGCCTTTTTAGCTTGGTAGAAACTGCTAGAGCCTGTGCTCAGCTGACATAGTTTTTGATAACTCCAGGTCACCTTTGGGCCATCATTAGACATTGGAAAAAGACTTCAGTAGAGAAATGTAATGTGTACAGTTGTGTAAATAAGTCTTTAGGAGCATAATGGAATGTCTATGAGCATCTGACCTCATAAGCTTTGTTGAAGTGTCAAATAATTTCAGCAAAGAGGCAGAGCTTATGGGAACTCCTCTAGTTTCATCTGAACAAGGATTTGGAAAGAATCTTTCTTCTTTAGACAGGTGGTCAAGGCTTATTTCTCCACTCTCTGCCTACTTCTAGACTGTGAAGTAAACTAGGGTGCTTATTTGAAGAACCTGCTGTACTTGGCATTCAGCATTGTCTATGGCAGAGCCAGAGTCAGGATTCTATGGATTTTTCCATTTTATGCCTTTGGGACCCCTCCAGTGACCAGCATTTTAGAAAGTGCCCATCACCTCAATCAGGCTCTGCTCTTAACTCTCTGGACCTTTCCATCTTTACCATAGTGGTCCCCTCCTCCTTTTGGTTAGTTCCTACCTGGGACCTCTATTTGAAGAAGGGCTGAGGCCTGCCAGGCTCACTTCAAACCTGGCTCTACTCCTGACTGGATTTTTACATCTTTGCCTCACAGGCTTTTGTGGCCTGTCTTCCCCATAGTTTCTTGAGGATAGGAACTATCTTTTTGCTTGTATTTGAATTCTCAGCACTTAGCACAAAGCCTGGAACATAGTAAACTTTTAATAAATGCTTCTTTTTATCTGTCTGCCTAGTTAGTCTTCATCAAAGAACCACAGAGCTCCCCCACCTCCCTCCCAACCTGATTGTGTGATTCAGTCCTTTGTCATTCCCTGGGCTATAGTTATAGGGTGATCTATGCCGAGCAGGGCCCTGCAGAGCACAGACTTTTGCCAGTGCTTCAAAACACTGTAGGGCCAGGCCTGCTAGGGGTCGAGGTGTGGTTAGCTTTCAAGGGTCTATTACTATTACTTGGGCCCAGGCAGAGGAATTTAGGAACATTGCTAGAGTCTCATATTCTTTAGAGTAGCCGTCACAACATAACAACTTTTATTTACTTTAAAATACTGACATGTTCAATAACAATGAATATCTCATTCTCTCTCAACCAAACTGACAAAGCATGTTCAGTTTACTAATGAAAATGGTGAGTCATTCTTTCTCATCTGGGAGAGAATATTGCTGGCCAAGGCTTCCAAATTCCTTCTCTCTCTCTCTCTCTCTCTCTCTCTCTCTCTCTCTCTCTCTCTCTCT